>JAYDZK010000169.1:31511666-31583136 GCA_034509185.1 Euphonia xanthogaster | reverse complement strand
ATGGAAGAAAAAAAAACAAAACAAAAAAAAAAAAAAAAAAAAAAAAAAAAAAACCCAACAAAAAACCCCCCACCAAACAAATAAAAGGAAGTAGGGAAACTACATGATAATATAGAAAAGTTTTACTTTTAACAAAACAATACTCACACTGATCATCACAACAGTGGTGAACAAAGCAAGAACATTTTTGTTACTGGAAAGACAACTTTGCTTTTTGTGTTTGTGCTTTTTACATATTGCAAACAATTTACAAATGCAAATGAATTTGCATCAGTGCCCTTCTGTGTCATCCACAGCAAGGTTAGTGCACAAGCCTACTTTTACATAACACACAAAACCCCACTCTCAGCAGGTAAACTAAAGCAAAGGAGGATGTCCAACTTTTGTGGCAACAAATACATTGTTCATACCACCTTCACAAAAAACAGCACAACCAACAGCTTTTGATTGCAACTGCTCTCTAAAAAGCTGTACTTTCATTTTCTGCACATTAATACATTATAACCTTGCTGTCCCTTAAACTGCCATGTAATGACAAGCTCTTTCCTCAATTAGGATCTTCATTCATCTTTATCAGCTTCAGAAATCCTTAAACAATAAATCAACTTCTTAATGCTTTTTTCTTTTCTTGGCTGAGGGGTCTAGGCTTAGAGCTTTGAGGTAAAAACAAACTGTGCCTGCAAATCATAAGGGAATGTCAAAACAAGAATAAAACCCATGGAATAAAACAAAGCACAAACAATCTTTTTCTTGCTTTCTTACCAACAGATCTATGCTATAGGGACAAATAATGCATAACGAGAGAACTTCTGACATATTCAGAAAATAAACACACAATACCATAGGTCAGATTTCCAAAATCAGGGTTAAAAAGGGAAGATACTAATAGCAAGGCACTTGTTGAAAAGGTTCATTTGGTAACCACCTTCCTCTCAAAATTTCAACTTAGCTCAACCAGCCAAGGATAGAAAATCAAGTCTTCCTCAATAATCAGAACAGGAATACAGCCAAGAGGTATGGTAAAAACTGCAGGACCCAGACAATTTATTTTGGACATGTTTAATGGGCAATAACCCATCATACTTTTTAGACATGCGTATATCATTTTCATTGTTTTCCCTCTTTCAAAGGTAAATGGAGAAGAAAATACTGACATATAATATCATAAATTCAGAGATTATCAGAGGTCATGAAAGGTTTTGAACATCTTTAGAGTCAGAGTTATAAAATTTCTATCATGAAAATTGCTAGCACGAACAGAAGTGTTATATTCTGCAAACAGCCTCAAACAGTTCTGAAGTCCAAGAGCAAGCTTTTGCCATTTAAAAAAAAAACAAAAACCAAAACTACTTAGAAATAAAAACCCAGGAAAACAGTTAGCAGAGTTAATTTCTCTGAAGCATATAATTTATGATGCCACTGTTTTGGAACGCATTGTGATATATGGAGAAGAAATTGCTGATGACTTTATGGCTTATCCATTATAGGCATGTAGTCACTGTAAAAAAGGCACCACATAAAGCTACCATGTGTACTTAATGCATCATAATTGTGACAAGTTATTTATGCAATCTTTTGTCTGAATTAATGAGAAATCATTAATAAAAGTGCCCTGTTCAAGAAAATATGCATGTTTGCCAGCACAAATACCAGCTACCACTGTACAAAATGCTCAAGGGCATGAAATAAAAGGCTGTTTCATGATTAATTCTCCATTTATTTCTACCCTTAAGATCGCTATCATCAAATTTAATACTTGAGTGATACCTGGAGAACTTAAATTATTCTTTGTCTCTTGTCATCTTAAGAGAATTTGCAATATCATGGCAAATATTTCAGTTATTTCCCTATGCCTCAAAAACAACTTTGATGCTACAATTTCTCCTGGGTCAAGCTTTAACAATACTAATGTAGACATGAACATGCTGATTAAGAAAAGTGATGCAACACAAGAGCTACTGCTTAAAAGCCAGTTTAGTACAATTAGGCAGGTTTCAGTCTGCTTTAAAAAAGTGCACAATAATTCTTTCTCCATCTTGTCCAGCCTCAAGAATAAAACAGGCAAAAGGGTACTGATAAATTTTTATACATCAGATAAACCTGATGGATTTTTATCCTTATTTTGTAAGGTCATCCATCGTTCCACTCCTTTACCACTGATCAAAATACAGAAGGACTGGGAGAGTCCTGAACTACAACATGTGGAAACTGAAAAACTGTAAGAATATTATAGATTTTAATGAACATATTAAAATTTAGTTACTTAATGATTAGAAGTCCTCATAAAGCACAAACATTTGCAAGATGCCCCACCCACACTGTAGTTCAGAAAGAAGAAATTGGGTTGTGAAATACCTGACAATTATATAGCTAAAGCTTGCCAATTAATTATCTCCAAAGTGGAGACAGATTGTTGTAGTGGCTTTCTGTGAATTCTGGCTATATAGTTGCCCCTTTCTTACATTACTTTTTTTTCTTCTTTTAATGGAAAACTTCATATATCACTGGCTACATTCTGTGTTAGAAGTTGATTTTCAGTCCAACAATACTTATATACAGTACATAGCAACAAAAACAATTGATTGAAAATAATTTATCTATTTTACATAAACCTGTCTGGCAAAGTAACAAACTTCCCACTAATTATTTTATTCTCCCTTGGGCTTCTCCTAAATACAGGAACGTGGAAAACAAGCACCATTCCTGGTATTGTTTGCTTCTGTAGCCTGACCACTTATACTACTGAGACTTCCATGATTTAAGGTGTGATAGGCCAACTAACTTATTTCATTAAATGGGGATATGTGTGTTTCCAAGTAAGAAAACTACCTCTTGAGGCAATGTTACCACAATAGAATAAAATAATGTCTTTAGCTTTAAACACATCTACAAAAGACATTCTTTACTTTGGCACGGACTCTTAAGCAGTAGCATTTGCTGTTATGCTTTCCAAAATATTTTTTTTTTAATTTCCATATTTAGTTAGCAAAGGCCTTTTCCTAGTTGTTTCTCAAAATGAGTGTAATTTGAAACTCCTAACTTTATTCTCATTGCACAGATATGTTGGACCAAAGCATCGGGCAATGAATACTCTATTTACACATAACATGCAAGTAAGCATGGGCAATAATGTAAAGAAACTGTCAGATCAATTTTCTATAGGGCCCTATCTGAAAAATTCAAAACACTGCATCAGAATATCCTTAGCCCCTGCTTAGTCTCCAGCGTCTTGGTATTAGAATAGTGTTATTTTGCTGTCATTAAAAAAAAAAAAAAAAAACAAAAATGCCAAACAAGCAAAAAAACATACCCCACTTTTTCTCCCCCTTACTACTTGTTTTTCAAAAAGAAACCCAAGCAAAAATTTTTCTCATCTCCATTAATGGAAACAACAAAATCCAGAATGCCTATGTATATCTAGCAAAACTCAGCTGTCATTTGAAGATACCCTGCTTCAAATGATACTAACTTTATAACACGTTGCTCGCAGAGTAATAACAAAGCATTTTGTAGGGAATTAATAATTAAAATATAATTCCAGTAAAACACAAAGTGTTTCATGATGCAATTCTGTACAGGCAGTCCAATACAGTGACCCTAGGAGAAAAGAAAAAGGCTCAAAACAAGCTGAACAAAAGAGGTCATGTATTTGAAATGCAAGTAGCCTTTGTTATTCCGAGCTTTAGGTTTCATTTAATCAAACTATCAGCCAGATTATTCCACATGCTTGTGAACTACAACTTGAGCTATAACTCCAGTACTGTAGTCCAACTATCCATAGCATTAGAACATAAAATGCCAACAAAAGAAAAAAAAAAACAAAATTGCAGCATGGGAT
Organism: Euphonia xanthogaster; assembly: GCA_034509185.1. Lineage (NCBI taxonomy): Eukaryota > Metazoa > Chordata > Aves > Passeriformes > Fringillidae > Euphonia > Euphonia xanthogaster. Next base: position 31,579,298 of record JAYDZK010000169.1, on the reverse strand, counting down.
CAAAATATCTAAGTAGAAAACTTCTAAACTATTTTTTCCTTTGGTTGCTACATTAGTACCATTATTATAATAGTACCATGTATATAAATATATTCTGGGAAATTCTGAAAGGGTTTATTCTTATTTTGCTTCCTCAAGGTTATTTTCATACCAATGAGAAATATTTATGTAGAAAGTAGATTACCAACACACCGAAAAAGGGTGCAACACAGAGGAATGATCGGTCATCCAGACAGCTAAAACTTTCACCCAGGCTCCCATCCTCCCTTAACTTGATTACTGCTGGATGAATCATATTTCACTGTCAAAGACCTTCACAACCTGTCGCTACTACCACCTTCATCTCTCATTCACCACAGAAATGCTGAACTGCCACTGTTAACTATATAGAGCCCATCTACGTTTTTAAAACATCTTAGGGCCTTCTCCTGGGTTTTTTGCTTTTTGAGAGATATTTTCTGAAAAATTCCACAAAGCTGTCCCAGGCTCTTCGTTCAAAATCAGTTTTATTTGTTTTATATTTTCCCCCCAGGAACAGGTGTTCAAGAATGTGACATTATTGCCAGGGCTGCTGACTAAGAAATAGAACAGCCAATCCAACTGCAGGTTGTCACTTTCATTCCAGTAACACCAGTTTTCACCCGATCCAATGTAAGCAAATAAATTAAATAAATAAACTTTAAAAAACCCACCTCAAACAACTCCCCAAACCTACCATGCCCCTAAGTAAGTAGAGCTATGACAAGCTATGTCACTTACGTAGCTCAGTCCAGATTCAAATTACCATTTAAGGAACCTGAACATGCACAAGTCTATACGACCTGGTCTGTGAGAAATGAACAGAAAAAAAGGAGATAGAAAATTAAAAAAAGCAATTAAAGGAATTATCATGTGTACAAGTATATTATGGCATTAACTTATGAGAATGTAAGACATTTCTAGAGATAAGAAATTGTGAAGCATTTTGGAAAATGCACCATGTGTTTCATAGGAAAATTCTTTTGAATATTCAGGTTAAAAAAAATGGGCAGGTGATAATCTCACCCTTGCCTTCCTGCCCCCAATTTTTGCTATGGCATTTGCAACTCACAAATGTTTAGCAGAGAGTTTTCAGAAATTCTCAAAGTGGGATATTGGACTAGGTCTCCACGTCACATACTTTGAAGAAAATTCTTTTATTTTAGGGGGTGGGGGAGGGTGTCATGGTTTTGGCTGGGATAGGGTTAATTTGACTTAGAAGCTGGTACAATGCTGCATCTCGAATTTAGTATGAGAATAATGTTGGTAACACATTGATGTTTCAGTTGTTGCTAAATAGTGCTTAGCCCAAATCGAGGACTTTTCAGTTTTCCATGCCCTGTCAGTGAGGAGGTGCATAAGAAACTGGGAGAGTGTGGCCAGGAGAAAGCTGACTCAAACTGGCCACAGGGATATTCCACACCACAAATCATGCCCAGTATATAAACTGGTGGGAGTTGGTCTGAGGATGGGCTGGGCATTGGTCAGTGGCCAGTGAGCAATTTTATCCTGCATCCCTTGTTTCTCTGGGGTTTTATTCCTGTCTCTCCTTTTCATTACTATTATCATCATCATTAGCATTATCAGTACTTTTATTACACTGCTTCGATTATTATATTGTTCTTATTTTGCCCGCAATTCTCTTCCCCATCCTGCTGCTAGGCAGGGGAGGAGGGGGTGAGCTAGTGGCAGTGTGGTACTCGGTTGCCTGCTGGGGTTAAACCAGGCCAGGTTGCAACTCATGTAAAGCTGTGTTTTTAAATTTGCAACTAATTGGTCTGTACATTTCATAATCAATATTCACAAACGTTTCCGTCTGCCACAGTGAAAATAAAATTATCATTCGTCAGTCATATAACATTTATATTCATGAGCAGTAAGTAAATATTTAGATTTCAGTGTGAAGCTAGAGGCATCAGCTCTGTAACCACATGGGCAGTCCCTTAGGTACACTCTACTTTTCTGAAGCATTAAAAAACAAACACACACTGCAGTTCTGCAAACACATGTATTTTATATACTACAGCAATACACCAGATCAGCAGATGACATTGCAAAATAAAAACACTGGAATACTTGACCCTCTGTGCTTTCCTTAAGCCAAGGCTTCAATTTAAAATGTTCTCTACTACATAAGAAAAAACTAGCTCAAATGACAAAGTCCTTTAAGAAAAATTCAACAACTAGGAAGAGATCATTTGCATTAATATGTATACAGACTGGAAATACTGGACAACTGTTTATAATCTTCTTTTTGGCTTTAGCAACGGTGAAAGAGCATTAGCTATACACCTGCAATCACACTGCTAAGAAAAATATGAACGCCTGAAAGACCCATAGCATTCTTGGAAACTTTTGAGATGTTCAATTTAAAAACGATACATATTTTCACAACAGAATGTATGGTTTTCAACTTGATCAGATCTTGACTAGACAGCAATGATGACACCAATACTGATGATGAAACAGGAAGCCTGAGGACAGCAAAGAGTTGCTAAAATGCATGTGCATCCACTACATTTTATAGGTTTTACTTTAAATAATTCTCAAAACTGAGAAAGTCAAAACAAGATGAAATGTGTAACAGGAAGGTTACAAAACGGATCCTGTAATTTTGAACTCCTTAGGTATGGATTAATCTTTCAAGGAAGAGAAGAAAACCCACTGCTGAAACAACCGAGTCACGCTTCGCACCAGCACTGGATGGGTACAGAAAGCAGCTCAAGGACCAAAGGGTCACGATCCCAACACCATGAGGTGTCAAAAGTTTCTTCTTTTCCAGGTCGCCAGCAGGTACCACGCCAGACTAATAACATGTATATATGCTGGCAAGGCCAAAAAGAGTTCGCAAATCCCACACACCTTGCATTTACAACCGATATACTGAGAAAGAATAAAAAGCGATTTAAAAATGACCTCAGTCACAAAGCCTGGCCAGACTTTTTACCCCTCTCCCGCGGGGGTAAAACAGGAGGGCATTGACCCCTCCTGCACGGTCCCGACGCGGTTTAACCAGCGGGCGCAGACCGAGAGCGGCCCCAGCTCGTCCCCGCCGCGGGGTCCGAGCCGCCCCCGCCCTGCCGAGGCACCGGGGGAGACGGGCAGGGACCGAGGGGAAGCGAAGGGAGCCGGGCCAGCCCCCGCCGCCCCCAGGGCCGCAGACGCGACAGCAGAGGAGACGACAACGGCGGCCGCAGCGGCAGCAGCGCAGAGGCCGGAAGGGAAGAGGCGGGGAGGAAAGGGCGGATCCGCATCCGGGCTCGCCCCGCTCCCTGACGCGCTCACTCACCGATCATGGCGGCGGCCAGGCGGGAGGAGAGCGGCGACGCGTGCACGCGCGCGCACGTGCCGGCCGCGCCTGCCGCTCGAGCGCTTCCCCTGTAGCCGCCCTGGGGGGTCGCGCGACTGCGGGTGCGGTGGGCCGGCCCCGAACGCGCATGCGCCTCAGTGAGGGAGGTGGAGGCAAACGCTGGGCTCTCTGGGTAGCGTAGTTCCTGGCCAGTTCACACCCGCACACGCTCTTCTCACGTCATCGCCTCACATTTCCCCCACGCACCGCTAATGACTTTCTCCTTAATTGCTGTCCGCTGCCCCGGTGTACGGTGCACCGGGGGAAGGTACAGCTGTGCGGGACAGGGCGGTGCCTACCAGGGTTATCTGTGATTCCCGTCCCGCTTCCCCGGCGGGTTGTTGACGCGTTGCCTGGCGACGGTCGCGTGGCCGGGGGACCGCGCGTGGCGGCAGGTGCCCAACGGAGCCCGAGAGGGACCCGCAGGGGAGACAGCGGCGGGCGGGCGGGCGGGGGCGAGGACTCCCCAGGGGACAAGGACATCAGGTGGTGATGAAGGGCTGGACACGGCGGAGTGGGGGGGGTACGAGCTGGGATGATGCAGAAGGGGACTGGGGGCGGGGGCGAGTGGCTGGCCGAGGGGGCCTGTGAGGGGCAGGAAAGGTGCGGGATGGCTGTGTGAGGCTGTCGCTGGATGTGGAGGGAGCGAAGCTGCACCTGCTGCCTGCTCTAACTCGCTGGGCACGGGACGCTGATGTTCGCTTGTTTTTTCCAGTCCGTTGTTTGCATCTGGTCCGTCGTGGGCGCCGGTGGGGAAATGGTAATGGAGGAGGGGCGTCCTGGCCCTTCAAAACCCGCCGGTGACAGGCGGCCCCAGCAGCGGGAGAAGAAGGACAAGCAGCAGGACAAGCAGCAGCCCTGCGAGGCTTTCAGTATTAAAGCCATGATGAAAAACAGCGTGGTATGTTTGATGCTAGCATAGAGGTGATACTAATTAACTCAACTTGTCCAAGAAGCATAGCAAGTTAGAGCTGTGGATAAAACATGTCAGGAAGGTGTGCAAGTTGCTAATACCTTTTCTGGAGTTTGCTGGTTGCTGAAATTACCCTCAGGCTTTGCAGAAGTATTACCGCAAGGTAGCTCTCTGTGCCTCTGGGAGTCGTGATGCTTTCACCAAGTGCTTTAATTTGGTGGTGCCACAAGTTTTGGGTTTTTTTGGTTTTTCTTTTGTATGGCTTTGTATTGGCAGTGCACATCCTGTTAAACTGACAGCCTATGGAATTGTGTGTGAGGCTTACTGCCTCCTACTTAACAGAATGCTGTCAAGTGGTAGTGCAGTATTTTTCAAAAGTTTTAATACACTGACATAGTGTATAAAATTGACGTGAATGTCACATAGGATGGTGGAGATCTGGAAAATAGATTGATAGATTTTTTTAAACAAGCTTGGAAAATAATGAAAAGCTTCCACACTATCTAGGAGAATGCTAAAAAAACAAACATTAGTTCTCCAACTTGTAGTTCAGAGACAGAGAAATTGATCCAACAAGTAACAGTCACAATTTCTAATGAACTTGGAGGCTTGGGAGTTAAAATAGTAGTATAAAGGCCCTTCAAATCTCTTTATACTGTTTTGTTTGTATACCTTTATCAGAATTTAGGAGTTAAAAAGCTTCAGCTAGTACAGAGTGCAGATGTTCAACATGTGAGTGGATGAGGTAATATTACCATACGTCTCTGCCTAAACTCCAGAATTGTATTCTTCATTTGGACATAGTTCAAGGTGTTAGCAAAGGCTTCAGTCCTCAAGGGTTTGTTTTAAATCCATAGAGTATTCTGACAGCTGTTATGAAATACATTATTTCCCTTTGTCTTGCTGAAGGGGTCTTCCTGGTGCAGTCTCTCTGATCATGTTATCTGCAAGAACATCCTCTTAAAAAACCAAATAAGAATGTCGTTAAAGAAATTTTAAATAGAGTAAAAATTGTATACCTGAAAAATTTTCTCCTAATTAGTAAAACTACAGCATATTTCACCTTACATGGAACAACACAAGGTGAACACAACCAAATAATCCCTTTGTTTTAAAGATTGTTTGATTTGTTTATTTTCATTCCAGAGATGCATGGAATGAGCTATAATATATCAGCAACCTTTAGGATTAATTTTTAAAATATGTTTCCTATTTTCTGGAAAAAAATTAAGTAATGGATATTTGCACATGGTTGTTTACACATAGATATGTAAAAGAAAATTTTGTCTGTAAGAATCAGCCATTTCAGTGGAGTTTGAGAACTACGTATTTAATTTTAAAAAAGGAGCTGTGGCTTGTGAAAATAACTAACTATAAGTTTAATCAGAATTCAGGTTTGCTTTTAAATATTTATAGAATATTAACTTTTATGGCTGCATTTCTAACTTCCCAAACATGAACAGACCATCAAATCATGTGATACTGTCATTAAGCAACTGCATACATAAATCTGCTGCCTTTGCAGCTACTCACAGAATAACAGAAATTATTTTCTTTGGCATGGAAATCATCTAACCCAACTTCCCACTTGAAGTGGGCCTGTCACCAGCACCCAGATCAGGTCAGTGATTGGTTTTCCTAGCTAAACTGTGAAGCCTCCCATCATCAGGGATTGTCTGACCTCTCTGAGCAACCTGTTTCATTTCTGCCCTGCTCATCTGCCCCCTTGCTATCCTCTCAGCCTGTCAGAGCTCAGATTTACAGTGTTCTGACCTGCTGCACACGTTTTACTCATAACTGGGTTGGAAGCTCCGAAACTTTTAGTGGTCTTGGGAGAGATTCATAGTGCCAGGGCTATGTTTTGCAAAAGCTCCATCTGCAGTCAGGCAGCCACCAGAATGTTTTCCAGTTGATATACAAAAAAAGGAATATCTCACTGCCTTGCTGTCTTTGCAGAAATGGTACTTCCTTTTTACTTTTCCAACTACTTTTTAAATGGAGCTTTAGATTTATTAAGTACTCACTTGTCAGAGGTTGACATCTTTGATGATGTTCTCATAGAAGGCTTGGGAGCTGACTGGAGGATTAAAAGCACAGCAGGAATATCTAGTTACAACATGGTAATTCTTTTTGTTAACAGCATGATAAGGCTTAGGGTTAAACGTATTTGGCATCTCCAGGTCAAACAATGAGGTATTGATTAATAGCCTTTGGTGCAAGCATGTAGTTAGTCTTAAACTCTTAGTGTAGAGTCTTAACAGATTACCATTATGCATATTTGACTGTAAATATTGTAGTAAGTGTTCCAGAATTCTTTTATGTTGCTTGGGCAGAGAGTGTTTTACTAAGCTGTTTTTCATGAATGTTTCTGAATAAAGTCTACTTTCATAGTCAGTAGTAAGTGCAGAAATTAAGTAGATACTGTATTTAAGACTTTTCTCAGCTCTCACTGAATCCAAAACTCACTTAGTGAAATGCAATGCTTAAATATTCACCTAAAAATGTTCCTGAACTGAATAAAGGGTGTAAGTTATTCCAAAACTGTAAATTTATATAGCTGTTTACTTTAAAAGCAAGGTTCAATAAAGGTCTTCTATAATAACAAGCTACATTTACATTTTAATTGTTTTGTCCTCCAGTGGAATCAAGAATGCTGTGTGCTCTTACTTCGGAGGTACTGCATGTAGAATTAGGAACACAATTAAAAATTAATGTACAGACTAGCCAGTATGGAAGTGTCTGAATGTGGATGTGGACGGCAGGAAGATATCTTGGTTCACTTTTGATCCCTACTAGATGATATTTTCCTATTTTCTGCAACGAAAGAGAAGAGAATAAAGTGTTAGTGTCCCACTTTTCTGTAATGTGCCAGTGGTAAAAGCACTTTTTCAAGGACAGAATTAATTTTATTACTTAAAGGAAACAGTAGAAAGATAATTCCTATCTATGTCCAAACTTTTACCAGATTACTATTACATTCATGTGTTCCATGACATCAGTCAGAACTTGCCTTCAGGAACAGGCCATAGGGATAGAATGAGAACTTTTACTAGATGCCCTTACAAAGGAAGGGATGCTAATTTTTTTTTCTGGATTTCTAAAACCAAAGCAGCTATTCAGGCTTAGAGAGTTTTAGCTATGTATAGGGAACAGCTTTCATCTCCTAAAAAAAGAAATGCTCTTGCTCTTAAGCAGAAAAATGGTTATTTGTATTGCAGCTCTGGATTTTCATTCTTCTGTTCTGCATTTAGGAGCCTGCAGTCTGTATGTATGGGGATGAGTTCTCAATCTTTGTACTTTAAACACTTCTCTCTAGCCATTTTCAATAATGTCTCTTGTGAAGGGCATTCTTACCCTTTACCATTTGATTATAACTCATAGCAATAGTTTCATTTTAATCATGATGTGATTTGTTTATGTTCTGAAATTTGTGATTTGTCATTATATTTATATTCATCCACACTGCGTAAGACTACTTTTGTTATTTACCTTGTAGCAAAGTTTCTGATTTGATTTTGCGACTATAGGAAAGAATAGGAGAAAGAAGTTGTATCTTTTGATTATAACAGCTAATTTATTGGAAAAAGCAGTGTGTTTTGGGGCATATGGATGTCAAGTTAAAGGAGTGTTTTGATAAATACATATTGAGAAATAGCACATCTGTCTTGGAAGAACTTCTCCAGTTTAACAATAGCAATTGTGTACAATCCACAAGTACACTTCAGTGAACACTGTGAGACAATTTAAACTGTCAGTACTCTGGAAGGCAATCCTATCTTCTTCCTCTCTCAGGCTGTTTAGTGCTTCTGCCTGTTGTGTCCTCATTTGTACAATGTTGGCTGCTCAGAGAACTGATCCTGCTGAAAATACTCCAGCCTGTTAAAGCTCACAGTGCTGAGCTGCTGTCTGTGGGATTGAGGCAAGCAAGGCTTCTGCTTTAGCAAGGTTCATCTGTTTTGCCCTTCTCCCTGTCCTGACTGCATGCTTCCATCTCTCCTTTTGCACTGATATTGTTTTTTCTTGTAAATATAGAGTAAGTTGGATCAGCTGTAACAGATGTTAAAGAGTTAATATATACAATGAGAAGGGAAGCAGGAGAATGTCAGCACAAGCTGTGTGTGGGGGAATGTACCCTCTTGGCAACATTGCTGTCTTAATTCATTTAAAACTGATATGACACCAAGTTCTAGCAAGGTAATTCCACAAGCATTTACAGCAGCATAAACTTGCACCACAATTGAAAGGTGTTGTTTTCATCCTTGAAAACATTTATCCTTTGTGCAATATGAACTTTTGTATGGCTTTGCAGTGAACTGGACAGGGGCCCTGGTTAAACCTAGATTAAGAGCAGCTCAGCTATTTTTTTTTATATTTAATAGCATTTTAATAGACTTGATATAGACTTTGATAACAGTATAAGCTCACAAAAGTTGTCACTGCTACAGCCCTGCCGGTGTCTGCTGCCTGTTTGTACCTTCTCCTTTGTGCCAGTACACGGTCATCCCCTGGATTGATGAGGCACTTCAGTTGCATTAGGTTCAAACATGAAAAGCTTCAACACAAGGAGGTTTTATTTCCCCTCATAAGGTTAGATTCCTTTCCAATTCCATGCTCATATTTACTGTAATGACCTCTTTGATAGTATAATGTAAAAGCAGAATATACAGAAAAAATACGAATGCTTAAGACCGTAATTTCCTCAGAAAGCTTCTATTTCATATTATGTTTTCAGCTATAACCTAGATGGCTTAATCATGCTGCTCTTATTTTAAAATACTTCAAAGTCAGCACTTTATTTTTGTGAATGTGGTGAAAGGTATTCTTCGTAGTTGCAGTGAGGATGAAAAGATCAGTTTCTTACCACAATGATTAAGAAATCATGCTACTTCATTTATGAAAATTTGTTACACATTTGAATCTCTAGTAAGTCTTCTCTTCTAATTCAGTCATTTGACTTAGAATAGTTATTAAGTAAAATATTACTTAGACTCTGTTTTGTGGTTTGATTGACAGTTGTCTTAAATCACTTAATGTGATTCGTGATATTTTACACTGAAAAAGACCTTGGGAGGTTTTAAGTTTCATGTTTAGAGAAGGCAAAAGTAAATTGATTTTAAAACATTATGACCGTGCTTTTTCAAAACTCCTCTACTAAGTACTTTTTTATGAATTAATGAATAAAATATTCTAACTGGAAATGATTGCAGAGGTAGTTGTCACATTCTGTTAATTCTTGCATAGGAATTAAACTATTTTAAACTTTGCAAACTGTTTACAGATTTCATACAAGTTAAAATCCTGCAGTGCTCTGAGTGTATGGGTATCTTCATCTGTTGTTTCTCTGAATGAAGACAGCATTTTTCAGTTCCAAGTTTTTTTTTACCGCAAATGTACCAATTTGGAACAAATTATTAAACTATACTTAATTAGAATAGTCTCCAAACATGATTTTAAGCTGTCAACTTGCTGTGTCGGGAATTGTCTAAAGTCAGCACTTCCTACATGTGGCTGAGTATGCCTCTGGAGCCAACCAATTGAAAATGTGAAAGAGATGAGTTAGAATGCCTCTACCATACACCCTTCTCAGCACTATGTCTCCAGAACAGTTTCCGAAGAAATGGACACGTATGTGCATATTCTTTCTTTTAACTTGGTATCTTCGATTTCATTCAAAAAAATCCTGTACTCTGTGTAGGCTTCAGCCTTTGTCTTCTCCCTGTTAGTTGACTGGGAATGCTCTAGAATTCTTCTTGAAGTGAGTTGTGTGAAGAGCCATCAAGGCAGGGTTCTGGAGTTCATGTTGCAGGAGGAGAGGCTGAGGCGAAAAGTATTGCAGCCTGGAAAAGAGAAAGCTACCAGTATGTCTCATGGTATTAGGTCTTAACAGACCTAGTGAGCAAATAGCTGTAAGAAAGCTGCCAGGAGGAAAAAGCCGGTCTGTTTTCTCCAGTGATGGGAGGACAAGACACATGTGTTGAAATAAGGTGTTCTGGTGGTGAAAAGGTTTTTCACAATGAGGATAGTCAAGCAGTGCATCAGGTTTCCCAGAGCTATGCTGTCTTCTTGGAGATTTTGAAGACTCAAATGGAAAAAAGCCCTAAGCAACCTGTTCTAAGATAACCATGCTTGGAGAAAGAGATTGAATTGCAGACTTCTTGGGGTAATTTTCCACCTGAATTTTCCCACGATTCTGCATCTTACATATGTCACTCTTGCGCCGAGGTCGGGACAGGAACAGGCGAGAGGCAGGATCGTAGAAAAGGCACAGAAGGCTTTATTCAAAAGAACCGCGCGGTTTTTATAGAGTAGTACGATAGATTCTATTCTATTGGCTAACTAACAGAAACACCTTTCTCACCCACTGTCCTTGAGAAGACCAGAAAAATAAAGTAGAAAAACACCACCTGCAAATTGTTTACAGTCAACAATTTATCACATCTTTCCAGCTCCCTAAAACTTCTCATAGGCCACTGTGAGAAACGCTTGCCATTTCTCTCTCTCTGTCCCCTGGCATCCACATACATATTATGGTTGATTGTGGTCACTCCATGGCTTTGCTGCTGTTAAAGTCAGACAAATTAGTGATGACTGATTTACTTTCTATTTGGACAAGAAAAAAGGCATTTGAAGGTTTTTGCTTTTATAAATCTGCTGCTTTTCTGACTATCTGGAGGGGGTAATAAACACTTCTCCCTTCTGACCCTCAGAAAAACTATATAATACTATATTCTTCCAGTTATAATAGTAAACCTCAGGCTGGCTTCCCAAATACACTTGAGCAAGCCTGCATCAGTGTATGGGTAGCAGCAACACATGCTTATTAGATTATCTCAGCTGCAGCTAATTCTTCTTATGTAGTCTGCTGCAAGTGTGCAGGGAGGGCTGCTGCCAAGTATGCAATGAATGCTTCAAGGAATTGGAGCAGCTGGCCATGTCTGTAGCTGTCAGCTTCTGGATGCTGTCCCTTGTCTCACAGTCTCCTCTTGTCACTTCTAAAACTTAAATTACACTGGAAGCTTTAAGTGGGTGAAGGAGACAGGAGATGTAGCTCAGTGGCAAGTGCATTAGGAAAAGGAGTGGGGAAACAGAAAAGGATCTGAATGTGACTCCCTAAAGCAGGGACCTAGGTGATCACTAAAACAGTGTGACTTTTCCTTTGGCTGTGTTCCCAAACATTACAGGCAAAGTGTGCTGGAGTCTGCACCATGGAAAGGAAATTTTTCCTTCTTTTCATAACTGATGCTTCAGGGAGTATATATGCCTAGGCCATGTTTAAGTGAAATTGCCTGATAAGGCTTCTAAGGGGTCAGAAATGTTTTGTTTTTTTCACGAAGTTTTCCTAACGATTTTGAAATTAAAATTGTCGTGAAGTAAAAAAAAAAAATTAAAAATGTCATGAAGTCAAAAAAAATTGTAGCAAACAATACTACTGGTACATTGATAAAATTTCTAGATGGTGTCATAGACAAACTGCTATGAAAGACTGACTGGTTCCTCCTAGCAGTAGCTGATTCTTCTATATACTTGACATCCATATAAGAAGTTTGGCATAGATTTTCTTTTTTGTATGATAGTTATATAATTTTTTGCTGGAAAGTTTACTGAGCTCTGGTGACTTCAGAGATAAAATACATATCAGATAAGATAAAATTATAAATTCCTTCACGGGGGTCACAATGTACTGAAGGCTAAATTATGGAATCACATGTTTATTAGTTGCACTCTGATTCTGTAGATACATTACAAATATAATGTTTCTTATAGTTGCAATTTTTGGACTTTCATGAGTTTGAGTTGAGAGGATGCCAGCAAATAAAAGAATTGCTCCTGAGAGCAATTTAATTTTAGTCAGACTTTCTGTGAAATTTCTATTTGGCCTCTTGCCTGAAAAACCAGGATTCTGATGTGATAATAAAACCTGCCTTAATTATAATAGGATGATAAACATATAATTTAGCTTTTCATACATTTGTGGTGGTCTCTTTTAAATGCAAGATTTTTCTTTTAAAAAAATTACTCTTCACACATATTTCTGTAAGGGATGATGCCGAGACATTGATAGCAAGAGTAAATACTGATTTGCTTTCAGTTTCATAACAGAAGTATGTCATTAACTTGACTAGGATCCAGACTAGCTTTGTTTGGTGGGGTTTGGTTGTTGGTTGATTCAATTTTTTGTGTAATGAAAGACTTTTTAAGCAAATGTATACTGGAGTAAGTACAAAAATTTTGCACAATATGGCAAAGTTAAAACATAAAATAGATCATAGAAATATCTGCACAATGAAAACTCTTGAAGCAAGCATGGAGTACTGCTAACTTTCTAGATAACAACCAGCTGAAGGCAGAACACATCTTGAAAGTTATGTTTGAGGCCTGTTTTATCAGTCAGAAGCATATTAATGAGAATGTTTTGTGTGGTTAGTAGGCAATGCATAGTATTCTACACAGAAAAACTGACCTAAATCCAGATCAGAGGGTACGGTGTTTTCTTGCTGGTCTTATGCACATAGGACATCCATTGGTTTGCCATCATCACATGAGTGTTTTTAATAATTTTTGTCTTGCTCTGCATCTCATTATAATATGAAAGAACTACTTCTGCATAAGTTGTTTGGACTTACTAGGTGTTCTTGAAAATATCTGTAGGTATTAGGTCTTCTAAGTTTAGCAGATTTTTCATTGTTTCAGTGATTGTTAGATAGGAATTCTTTTCTGTTATTTTCATGTAAGATTTGTCTTAATGACAGCTGTATTATTAAGCCCACGATTTATGGAATGAAATGTTATCTCCTGAATTTTTATTTTGCTTTTTTCACTTAAGGAAGTGAGGAAAGCCCCATGGAAGGAGAATTTCTGCAAGGGAGTGAGTGTGAAAGGGCTTGTGGGCAAGGAACATCCTGGCTAAAGAGTTAGGGTGCAAGGATCTCTACAAGACTGGGATTGTGCAAAATCATGCATTTGAGGCTGGTGTGTGCCCCTGTGCATTCTCCCACTCCTGGATGCTCCACTGAATGTGGCCATCACAGACCCCTTTTTAAAACAGTATTTAAGAGGTCTTCTGAAAAATCTGAAAGCTTTGGATTTCATTTTCTTTCTCATAAGTCTTGGTGCATAGAATTAGGGGGCATACCTAATGATCGAAGTTTTCTGTTTCAAGGGTAATAATTATGTACTTACCAGATGATGAGGCTGGTGGTCTACATTTAAATCTTTGGAAAAAATAAATTATTCCCTGGCTTATTTTACTGTCCTATTGATGATGTTTTAAAGTCACATTATTGTTTTGTATTGAATATCTTCTCAGATAAAACTGTTTAGGAAAAGGTGCATTCATACTTCTACTGATATTGTAGCCAGAATTTGATAAACTTTTTTTTTCCCACAGAAGTTGAAAACTTACATTCTTACTTCCCAAAGTAGGTCTATTGATCTCTCTCTTCCTACACTCATCTGCTGTTTGTGCTCACCTTTTCTCTGGCTTTATTTACTTCTTCTCCAGATGGTGACTTTTTTATATCACTGGATTTCCCTTGCAGTAATGTTCATCAGCTGGGTGTTTGGGGGGAGGGCAGTTCCACATGGGAAGAAACTGCTGGAGAACATAAAGCTTATACCCAGACGTTGTTTGAACACATATAATAATTTGTACTGGACAAAAAAAAAAAATCTAAAGGAATGAACTTATTATAATTTTAAATTGAAGTTTTGTAAGGCATGACTGGGAAATATTTTTCATGGGAAGTATATGTGTATTAGCTGATTTTTTTATATTTTTATACAGTGTTTTACTAACTATCTCATGCCCCTCTAATTTGTGTGTCCTTCATTTAATTCATCAGGTTTTGTATTAATAGTTAAAGGTCAGAAGAACAATTACTAGAACTTGATTTCATCTCCTGTGTAATGCAGTCTGTGAAACTCAGAAAGTGATTTCTGTATATAATGTGTAACCTCTGGTTGAACTAGGAGATAGGTTGGGTTTTTTCAGAAACTAAAGCAACATAAAGGTAATAGTGGTGTCAGATTCTGTTTTACCTACAAATTATACCAATACATAACTTATCCAATGCAATGCTATTAGGAATTTGCAGTTCATACCTATATGAATTTGTCACACATAAATCAAAATCGCTGTGCAAATATTGTAGCGTGAAACAACTACTTAGAGAGATATACTATCCTTAAAAATCCACAAAACTAACATTTTAGCATGCATCTGCCTTTTACTTAAAATCTGTCAAAGTCATGATTATTTTATGAGCCTCTGGTATGCCTTCGGACATATTCAAGATGTGTTACAATGTTATGATTCAGGACAATAATCAAGTTTTAAGATTTTATTTGATAGCTTCTGAAGGCTTTCAGTCATCCAGTTGTTCATCTAGTATGAAGAATTCATAGACAGTGCACTAAAATTGTGTAACATCTGTCGCTTTAATTTTAAAAAGTAAAGTTCAAGTGTATCAATAAGAAGTCAACGAGTTACGCGTTTAAGATTGCAGGTGATTTCACAAACTCTTCTGTCTGCTGTTATCTGACAAAAGAACCTTTATAATAGAAATGTTAACAGAGTGCCAACCATTGACAATGCTGTGCCTGTCAATAGTATACAGTGTTCAGATCTTTGGGTGTAAATTTTATTGAAGAAATTACTGGGTTTTAACACATTCAGTTTTGTTTGTATTGTCATTTTTCCTTTTTCCTGACACCAGATAGAATTGAAATGCTTTTCAGCTTAAGTGAGAAAACAAACGACTCTTTACTAGCAATAGAACAATTCTGTCTCTATTGTACAGTGTTCCATTAGACAGTAATAACAAAAGGTATATTGGGTGGAAATGATAAAATATATTTGCAGAGCTAATTACAAAATTGCCATTAACAAATAAGTTAACTCCAGATTTCTTCCCTCCATTTGATATTTGTTTAATTGCTCTTTATCAGGTCACTGTTTGGTTGGATCTAGCTGATTATTCTCCTTATTTTATCGTATTTATTCTTTTGCTTCTGACAAGTGGAACACTTTGAGCTCTTGTTACTTTTTAGCATTAAATATTCTTCAGTTTTATTAGTTTTTAGTTAATCTCTTCAGAGATCGATAAAAAAAATCTTGCCTAAGGGTGTTTGGCACAAATGTTTAATCAACGACAAGGCTAAGCATTTCTGAGCAAAATGTTTGTTCTGATTGCTGAAAGAGTTCATCTGAGAGCTCCTTTAGCTGAGATATTCATATGAACTTTTTCTGCTTCAAGTCACAGTTTAAAGTTCATATTTAGAATGAATGCAGATCGGCTGACTCCTAACTGAATGCTCTTCCCAGTGGGCTGGAGGTACACTCCCTTGTGTCAGTAGTTCTTCTGAAGCCTTCACTGTGTTTTTAACACAGAAATTAACAAAATCATCACCTCTTGAGGTTGTATTCTACCTCCTAAATAAATACGCAAAAGAAGGCAATATTATTTTTAGGGACCTTCCTGAAAGCAGGTTTCAGTCCTCAGAAAAAAATTTCACAGTCTGCATTTTCAGTAGTCTGATACATCACTTTTATAGTCTTGATTCAAGTGTCTGAACTCCAGAGAGGAATAGAAATTCATATACATCCCTATATTCAGGGTTGTGTAGGTATTCAGTCTTTCTGCCAGCACCTAAACATGCTGAAGTGTCCCATTCTCTTCACCAACAATGGAGGAGCCTGACCTTAAAGCCTAATTTAGGCTCTTTGAATTTAGCCCCCCTGACATTGGGGGCTAGTGTTCAAACCAATCGTGGGTTTGTACTGTGGGTAACTCAATGAGCCAAAATATTTTCATTAAGCATCTAGAAAATGGTATAATGTAAATATTGGTTATTACCTAGTGGGCATTTAAAAAACATTCCACTTAATGTAATACGCACATTATATGAAGGGATTCTGTAATCCTCTATAGTATACTGTTTCCTTTAGCCTGTATTTTTAGGTTTCTTTATGCTTTGTTTTTCCAGTCTGTTTTCCTGTTTTCTTGATCCCTGTCTAACTGACAGCTTTATATGTATATTAACTTTACTTCAGGGTCCCGTAGACCCACTGTAAGAGACGGAGTAGTTCACAAGGTATCCATTAAGGAGCTATTACTGTGTCTTGTTTTCTTGCAAGTTACAAACTGTCTGATCAAAATTATCATTTTGGATCATGTTTTTCCAATGAAAGGAAATAAGGGGTATTTTTAAGGGAGATCTTCATAAATATTGTCTTGGTTCTTGTGTTTTCAAAAGGACTCTCTAGAGCCACATAAAACTTGCAGCCTAACCACAGAAGATTATGCTACTATATGAAAAAAACCCACAAAGTGAAAATAAGCTATTGCACTTGGTGCCAATTATTCAAACTAACAAAGCCTGATATCCTGCAGGGCTTTGTGTTTGGTTTTTTGGGTTTTTTTTTTCTGGTCGATTAGTGTAAAACTTAAACTTATTTTGCTTTTTAATACTGTATTTGGTGTCTAGTAACATGACAAACAAGTCTCTTGTTTGGATCACCCTTGTCTGTTCTGCATTATTTCCAAAAAACACGAGGTCAGCTGCTCATGTGGGAAACTGCCATTTCCTCTAATGTGGTTTAAAATGACCAACAGATGCACATATTTAGGAGTGAAGGCAGGAAAATGCACACACAGCATGGATGTGTAAGCCTTGTTTCCTCATGAAGGTGTTTTAGAAGTGGTATGAATAAGCATTCACCATGAAAAGAGATGGAATTACAAAGAAACGAAATAAAATGGCAATATCACAAATGAATCAGGCAATCAAGAAAAATATTGAGTTGCTTTCAATCAGAAGTCATTTCTTGAAGATGAAAACCTAATAACTGAGTTATGTAATTTCATTGTGAAAATAAGCAGTCTCTCTCAGAGCCTGGACTTCAGTATTTGAAGTACAAGAGCATTAGCGACTTTGGTGCTTTTCCAGTGAAGTGACTGATACCAGAAAAGTTGATGACAGGGGGCTCAGCAGCACATAAGACAACTTCTTGTAGAATCACAATATCTGAAGCAGATCCTTTTTGAACTTCACTAATAAACAGATAATATTTTCATATAGTGGCAGAGGAGAAACCTCTCACTTCCTCATTGGTTCCCATGTTTAGCCTATAGGAGTAATTTCATATGACTGAGGGTTCAAGAATCTGTCACTAAGTTTTGCAGTTAACCAGGAAGTATATTGTTGTTTATTAGGTCCCATTGTTGAACTTCCTGATTTTAATGTTATAGAAACATGAATTTAGTGAAAAGGTATAGCATTTAAGAAACAATTCTCAAATTTTACTAAATGTTTTCTGATACACAGTTAAAACACAGAATGGGTAATCATAGTAACCCTTCTAGTTTGTGAAGATTCCAGCTGCAAAGTTACCAGTAAGTCTAAGCATTGTAATGTACATCAAAGATTTTATTATATAAAAAATTTGTGTAGTATGAATGAAAAATGGCCTTGAGGTAATAAGTTCTTAAAATAGAATAAAGTGCTAGATAAAAGGCAGATAGAGGGAACAATTGCTTTGTATAAGGCAAATATCTGTGTTCCCATGTGGGAAAAAGACCAAAATCATTTTAGCAATGCTCAGTAATATAAAATAGGTTTTGTAATTTATATTTATTATGAGTAAACGTGAGATTTATGTGGGTTTGCTCCTTATGTAAGTGGAGGACAATTAATAAAATGAAAATAGCACTTCATTTCCCAGGTCTTATTCACCATTTGTATTTTGGGAAGGGTAATAAAATGAATTCTTCCAAGGATAGGCATTTTATGGAAAATTGGCATTAGCTAATTTTGTTTTAGAAATAAAATGGCATGAATTACAGAGGTAAGATGCTATGATGGGATTATAAATTCTTAACATATTGATAAAGATCTATTTTACATTTTTATAAAAAGCTTATCTATTTAGTGATTGTGTGTTCAGTTAATAGACTGGGACTTAAGTTATCTGCTGGATATTATCTGGATACTTAATTTATCTGCTCAGAATATGTAATTATTTTACTGTTCTAAGTGGATTCACAACCTACATTAAAATGTTACTTTTTAATGACTAATTATGCTTTCTGTAACTACCAAAAATTGAAAAGAAACTGATAGCTGAGAACATTCTCTGTTAAGAGTATAGAAAGTGGAACAAGTATCAGTAATTGTTTTTTTTTTTTTTTTGCTATAAGCCCTCTCTGTATACTGGGTTTTTTTCTCAAAAGAGTATGATTTACTGTACATGTGCTGCAACCAGAATTCAGCTATCAAAATTTAACTTTTTAACCTGAAAAAAATCATGCTTTTGCTTAAGACTTGAGAAAGAGAAGTTTTGATATTTTCAGAATTGGTATGCATAAATCTTAATGGAATGTAAAAAACCACAAAAATTTCCCATTTCACTTCACAAGTAAGGGTTTGGTTTTTTTGATATTTGAATAATCCTGCTAAGAAGAACTTCTATTTAGTTGTCCTATAATACATATGCTTATCTTTTAAACTCCAAATTTCTCAAGTATAATATAAAACTCTTGAGAAGGAATTTTTTGAGTCTATCATTGTTAGCTGCAGTTGTTTGCACAACAGATTGAAAATGAACATGTAGATAATAACATCAATGTACAACTGGAAAATAAGAAAACAAACATGGTAAAGATAGTGGCAGTGTGTGTGTATGGATGGCTAGTGGCATTGTTTGTGCAGTGATGCTGCCTGAAGAAGCAGGAGGGCCTGAGTGACTTAGTTTTGGCCATCTTCTCAGTCTTGCATTGAGAGTGTACCCGTGTTCCTGATAGTGTTCCTTTCTAGCACAGCCACTAGTAAGACACACATGTACCTCATCAAACCTCACAGCAGTTTTTGGTCCTCAGCGTCTTTTGTCCTTTTCACACTGTACCTCACCTTTCTTCATTCATTCCAGGCTTTTTTTTATTTTATTTTTAAATGCATCCTTTTTTTTTTTTCCCTCACGTCCATCTGTGTTTGCAGGAATGAAATAAAATAAGGAATCTGATAATTTCTGTTGCCACTGAAGAAATCTGCTGTCTCAAGACTTCTTATAAAGTTTTGTGTTAAATGAAACAAGAGGTAGAACCAATCCTTGTAGTGTCACACAAATAAAAGTTTTCAGGGCTGGAAAGAAACCACCCATCAGAATTGTCTTGAAATCTGACTGATGGGAGTTGACCTATGCAGTTCAGGGTGACTGACTAATTTCTGCCGGTCTCCCAGGCAAGTCAGCAGCACATGGTGATCTTCAGTGTCAAACACTGCTGATAGGTTTAATGAAGTAAGCATGGATATCTTCCTCTGAGCTGTGCCAGAGAGGAAATTGCTTGCAAGCAAGACTAATGCACTCTGAAAGCTGTTACCAAGTTTGAAAGCCTGACTGCCCTGATTTAGGTTCTTGGCATAGAAGTCAAGTTCTGTAGGAGAGTATGTTGTTTAGTTGTGGCTTTTTAATTATTTATTTGATCATCTTTCCCAAAAATAAAAAGCTGGGCATAACATTCAGACTAAGACAATTTTTGAAGCCTGGGCATTTACACTTCATTTTTCATGTAGTTTAAAAACTGTGATTTACATTGAGATTACATTGAGATTACATTGGGTTGCTCAGGACTTTGTCCAGCTGGGTTTTGGTTGTCTTTAAGGATGGAGATTCTATATCATCTTTGGATAACCTTCCAGTGACCTTTCATTCTGAAAAAAAGTTTTTCTAAAATCAAGTCAGAAGTTCCTTTGTTGCAATTTATGACCACTGCCTCTTCTTTTTTTTTTTTTTTTTTTTTTTTTTTTTTGTTTTTGTTTTTGTTTTTGTTTTGCAACACTGCAAAGAGCTTGACTCATATGTACTGTGCTCTCATGCTTGTAACTGAAGGCAGCAATGAGATTGCTGTTCAGATTCCTCTTCTTAAGGCAGAAAAGTTTCTCTCACCCTCTCCTCATATGTAATGTACTCCAGTCCTTTCTTCGTACTGGTGGCCTTCACCAGTCTTGTTTCAATATATCAATGTCTTTCTTGTACTGGGTGGTCTGAGTTGTGGCCTTATTCTTGAATACAGTCTCACAAACACCGTATGAAGGAGAACGTTGAATTCCCTCAGCACTCTTATGTACCCCAGAACGTAGCTATCTTTGCCACCAGGGTTCCACTTGCTGTTCACAGAGATCTCCTGAGATCTTTCTACAAAGCTGTGATCTAGCCGGTCAGTGCCTGGTCTGAACTGTTCCAGTACAGAACTTTGCTTTCACTGTTGCTGAACTTTATGAAATTCCTGTCAACTCCTTTTGCCAACCTGTCAAGATGTTTCTGAATACCTTCCTCGAAATTTGATGTAGACTGCTGAGTGGCATTGGATGCTGCATATCACATTTGTGAACATCTTCACCTCATCAAGAGCGTGGGCCAATGGATGAACTAATTTCTATCTCAATTCACTGCTCCTTGAGAGTTACAATCAAGTGACATAGTTCTTTTACACTCCATAATTTTAAAATTTAATTCTCCACCATTTCTTGAAGGAATTATTTGCTTAACTTATACCTTGTATAATGAATATAAGACAATAAATCTGATTTTTTAATCACTATTATAGCTCTGTAAATAGTGGATCTTATATCTTTCATTCTCTCTGATAGCCTGTAGACCTTTCTATATTTACTATATAAAATTTGAGTTGAAAATATATATAATTACATTTTCATGATGCAGGAAGGAGCAGCAATGTGATTCGTCTTGACAGGGCCATATGATCTTACTATTCATTTCTGGATTATGTAGATTCCTGGTTATGTAATGCAAGTAAAAGTTTAGCATGTTCATGGCACTACTAAATATTACAATGCAGTATTTTAAGTGCTTTCTGAAATTTGTACCATTTGAATACTAGCTATTTTTCATTTCTAGGACTAAGTTGGCAGAAGTTTGTTAACAACTACGTTTTCTATGTGGAGAAATACATATGCCTAGCTTCTACATAGCTATATTGTTGTAATTATATTTGACGGAGATTAGAATAAATGTGGGCTGAATACACAGTTGTATTGGTAGGTTAGAGCAAAGCTAGATGTATAAATTAACCAACATAATTGGGAAATGCAGTTTTTAAATATTAAGTTAACCAGACCTACTTTATTAAACTCCGTGGAAGGAAAATAGCACTAAAAGTTTAACTTTTCTTAATGAAAGCAAGCTTATAGTTTTATATGCAACCTTTGAAGCTTCACGTAGTATTGTGTATCTTGGGTTTTGTTTATTTTCCTTTGGAAGTCAGTCTTTTGAATTTTTGTCATCTTTTTGAACATGATTTCATTAGTATTTTATAAAATTTGTTAGGAACATAAGTAGAGAAAACACACTGAAAAGGTTGGTAACCAGTATTTATTCTGTAACTAGCCTTAGTGGAGATTTATTTACCCTCTCTTTACTTTCTTCTCTCATAACAGTCTGACTTTTTGTTATAGTCTTGCTCTAATCATCTCTTTTGATGAGGTCTAAAGGGTAATCTAAAGTATCCAGTCTTCTGCATAGCACTTAGCCACAGTGTAATCATATTAGCACTGTTTCATTGCTATTTCAGTGGTTATGGTAGAGTGGTGATGGTGCACAGTTGTAAAAACGAGCATCTCTATATTCCATAGTGCAGTCAGCTGACAGTCTGCAGCCCAAGTAAAAATTTTGCTTGCTTTTGACCAAAAGGACTGCAGTCACAAGTGATCAGAGGTATAATTGAGCAACAAATTACAGTGAATGTGAATTAAACAAAGCATCCCTAGGGCTACATGGCAGAAGGTGTGTTACTAATTCTTCGAGTTATTACCTCTTAATGACTGGCATCCTGAAGATGGTTTGTTCTGTTACAAAATTCTTGCAGAGTGAATTAGTTCTATGAAATACTGAACAACATTTTTCACAATGTGTGATTCGTACTGAGAACTTTATCTCTGGTCATCAGATCACATTTCACAATATAAATGTGTATGCGGTTGAATCAGGCAGAATTTAGAGAAAAATGTTTTAATATTTCAGTTTCATTTGAACTAATATTTAGAAAAAAAACACCTCATCTATGTGTTTAGTGTATCACATCTTATAGACTTCTGAATTTGTGTGGTTGTTGTAAATTATTCAGTAGAGGAAAAAGCCAATGATGGATAATTTTCAGTTTTATTGTTTCTCCAAAACACTAGTTTTTATTAGAAAATGTATTTTTATGTTCAAATTTCTAATGAAATTTGAAAATTATCTCTCAGACAATAAAACATTAATGATTAAAAACTATAGTTTGTAGTTTCTATAATAAAATGCCATTGCATTTAATCAGATATATAGCTAGGGATCCATTGCACTGTTCTATTGGTTCATTTATCAGAACTATCTCTAAAAACCTGATAAAACATTTAAGGAAAATCAAAGGTTTTCAAACATTGTAGATTGGATGAAGTTAAGTATTTTGCTTGGTTGTGAAATTCGTTATACTTTACCAACATATTTATCTAGGCAACTGGAAGGAGTCCCATTTGATGTAAAAATGAAAACTAGTTTTCCTGGTTTGCTCAGTTCTTAGCTTGTCTACTAATAGTAATTCCATACTGTCAGTTCTAATGATGCTTTGTGTGGTAGCTCAAAACTAAATAGAGCCACCCACCTAACTCAGCAAACAGTAATCATATATAAACAACTTTCTCTCACTGTTGTGGTTAAGGTAAAATGTAAATAAGGGTGAAAAAGCTTAATATTCTATGACAAAATGTTAGCATGTCAGCTTCTCTCTTTGTTTTCTCCAAATGTTGTGAAGGAATGAGGTCTTTTCTGCAAATCATAAAAATGATTTGGTTTTTTGTTGTTGTTTTTTTTTTAATCAGCATGTCAAATAAAAATGTCTCCTTTTCATCAGAATGTATAATTTAATTATACCCAGTGTAGCCTATGAATAAGTAATATATTTACTATAATGCTCTTACAGTAACATTTGCTTGATTACTAACTGTGCTTTTCCAGAATTAAAGTGATGGGTGTAGAGTAGCATCAAAGTTTACTTTTCTTAGGCTTTTCCTAACATAAAACACTAACAAGTGTTTTATGAAAAGAGAAAGTAAGAAAGTACATAGAACCTGATATTTTCTTGTACTTTGTTAATTCATTAATTAAAGTTCATTATTTAATTAAACTAAATTCTTTAGTTATTATTTTATGCAAAGCTATTTATATTTCTTAGAATGCTTTTATTGTTAATTTCTAAGATCACTTTATTTGTATTGAGCTACCGATATCGTAGAATCATAAAGGTTGGAAAAGACCCCCAAGATTATTGAGTCCAACCTTTGACCAATTGCCACCACGTCACCTCAACCAGAGCACTAAGTGCCTTATCCAGTTGTTTCTTGAACACTTCCAGGAATGGTGACTTCACCACCTCCCTGTGAAGCCGTTCCAATGTCTGATCATCCTTACAGTGAAGAAATTTTTTTGATGTCCAAACTGACTCTCCCTTGGCAAAGCTTGAGGCTGTGTCCTCTCATCCTGTCACTGGCTGGCTGGGAGAAGAGGCCAACTCCCACCTAGTTACACCCCTCTTTCAGACAGCTGTAGAATGATAAGGTCACCCTGAGCCTCCTTTTCTCCAGGCTAAACAGCCCTAGTTCTCTCAGCCACTCCTCTTAGGACTTAACTTACACTCTACACCTTTCAGCAGCTTCGTTGCCCTTCTCTGGACTTGCTCCAGCACCTCAATGTCTTTCTTGAAGTAGGAGTCCAGAACTGGGCAAAAGACATTTTAGTGCAGCCTCACCAGTGTCAAGTGCAGAGTAAAGTACCAAATATGATCACTTCCCTCATCCTGCTGTCCACACTATTGCTGATACAGGCCAGGATGCCTTTGGACTTCTTGGCCCTCTTGGCACGCACTGGCTCATATCTAGTCATCTGTCAATCGGCACTTCCAGGTCCTTTTCTGCCAGGCAGTTTTCCATCCGCTCTGCCCTCAGCCTGTAGCACTGCATGGGGTTGTTGTGACACAACACCAGGACCAACCACTAATTTTTGAACCATATATGGCCCATTGATCCAGCCTGTCCAGATCCCTCTGCAGAGCCTTCCTACATTCCAGCAGACCAGCACTCCTACCCAACCTTCTGTCATCTGCTGACTTACTGAGGGCACACTCAATCAGCATGTCCAGATCATCAGTCAAGGTGTTAAATAGAACTGGCCCCATTACTGAGACCTGGGGAACACCACTTAGTGACCAGCTGCCAGCTGGACTTTATTCCATTGACCACCACTCTCAAGACCTGGCCATCCAGCCAGTTTTTAATACAGTGAACCCTGCACCTGTCCAAGCCATGGGCTGCCAGTTTTCCCAGGAGAGTGCCATGGGAGACTGTAAAGGCTTTATTAAAGTCCAGGTAGACAACATCCACCTCAATCACTAGTCAGGACATCTGGTCATAAAAGGAGATCAGATAGGTCAGGCAGGAGCTGCCTTTTCTAAACCTGTCACGCCGGCAGGGCGTGATCCCTTGTTTGTCATGCATGTACTATGTGAATGCACCCAAGATGTTCCATAACCATCCCTGGTACCAAGGTCAGGCTGACAGGCTTATAGTTTCCTGATCCTCCTTCCAATCCTTGTAGATGGGCATCACACTGGCCAGCCTCCAGTCATGGGCTCCCTGAGTTAACCAGAACTGGTGATAAATGATGGAGAGTGGTTTGGTGAACTCTTCTGCCAGATTCCTCAGTACTCTGAGGTGAATCCACCCAGCCCCACAGACTTGCAGATATGTAGACTTCTAAGCCCATGAACATCTTCATTTTCCTTGCAGAAGCCAGGAAAGCTGTGTACAATCATAGGTGTCCCTTTGAACCTGGATCATCAAAGATCTTGATATAAATTAAAAATTGTTTGGGATATTGAGGATTTGACTGTAAACATGGTATATGTCTGGTTTCAGCATGAGCAGCTGTGTGCTGCTGTGGCATTAGGTTCAGTACAGGGAAGCTCCTGTGGTTAGTAATGGGGAACGTGGATGAACACTTTTGTGCCCAAAACTGCAGAATTACTGGTAGTTCCATCTCAGTGTCAGCTCAGGGAAAGATGGTAGAAGAGTGTGCTAATATGTGCTGTGATAATCCTTCTGCTCACAGTGGAGGAGGTTCATAGCATAGGTCTATCAAATTTTTAGCATGTCTAGTTGTGTTTAATATTATGTATGTATATATATTACTGAATTGTATATATGTGTAGTTACACAGTTACTTGATACAGACATCTGTACAGACATAAATGTGTTCTTGTATTTTCACAAAGAGATAGGTGATTCACAGTTAAGTTACTGTAATACATTTCTCAAATTTTGTTTTTATACCATTTGGATATGTCATAATTTAAAAAAACTATCTAAGACATTTTCATAAACATGAGAAAATGTATATGCAATATTAAAGCAAATTTATCATTGTTTTTTACCATGCAGACATAACTCATTATTTTATTTGGACCTGCAGAGATCACTTGTAAGTATTTTTAACGAGCTTAACCTTTTAGCATAGAATTAGTATAAAAAATATTATTCCAAAGATTGCTTTTCCAAGCTAGCAATATTTGAAAGTGAGAGTTAATAATGGCAGTATTTCTTACATTCCCTCTCCTTCCAACGTTCACGGCATAGCTTGGTAGCTAATAGGGGTGTTGCTAGCAGCCCTAGTACTTAGAAGGCATAGCTTTTACCATTTTAATAGATTTTAAAATTCTTTTTTTTGATAAGTTGTCACATTTACAGTGTTTGCAGTAGTTCTTTAATTTGTTGTAAACCCCATAGGCTATACTGTGGGTTTTGTAACATGAAATTCTCTTCAGCTTTGGCTGATATATAAACTTGAATTTTGGAATTTCCTTTCTTACTTCAGAATAACTGTGGCCAACTACCAGAATAACACTGCATCAAAATTTTGAGTCAGACAGACCCTTCAGCCAAAGTGAATGCTTGAGAGCTCCTTCATCTCCCTATATTGGGAGGGGTGGGGCAGGAACCAAAAAAGACCCCAAGCTGTCCTGTTTTCAGGACTTGGCTTTATCCTACCCCTGACAAAACAGCAGAATGTCTGCAGAAGACATAAAGCTTGGTTCTTACTCCTGGTAAATGTTGCCCAATGTCCAGGCATTTATTTCTGGCATGCAGTTTCCCTTCTTTTCTTCCTCCTTCTTTGCCTCTGAGACAAGCATCACATAGACATTGAAGGTATCTTAATATTCCAACACAGATAATGAGCAGCAGAGGAGAAAAAGAGACTGGAGGGAGTTGTTCCATTTGCCAAAGGTCAGGAGTCAGGAGCGATCTGTTTGCTTGTTCCTTTAAAAGAGCACATAGGAACAAATACTGTGCTAGTAGTAAAGCATACCAAAATTAGGAAATTTCAGATTCTACATTGCCTATGGTATCTTAATTACTGCTTCGTTGTGTGTTCATAGTGTGCTATAATTTTAATAATGTTCGAGTAGCTTTTATTATTTAGTCTTAAGGATAAACTCGGAAAAGATAGAAATGAGATTGCATGCACACTATTAAATCTGCTGGGGTTAGATTACTGCTTCATTTTGCAACATTAAAGTCTTTTGCTCTATCACTGTGTAGACAAATGTGATGAAATCTAAACAGCAAATATCTGGGAAAATAATGTTTTTGAGATTTTATATATTATGTTAGATGTATTTTATTTCAATTATTTGGGGAAATTATTGTTCAGGAATGCTAAAATTTATTTGATCAGAAAATACTATTCATAACCAATAATGTTTAATATACTGTATATCTGTGTTTACCATTGTTGTGTCCATGCGTGTAATGAAGACAAGAATATCTAGTTGTAAAATTCTAATATGCAAAGTGCTATGAACAAAAGAAAATTTAGATAATATAATAGAATTCCTTCTATGTAAAACCAGTGTAACTCAAACTCATTATGGTAATGACTACCCTTATATTTGCATCCTTTACTGTGTGTAAATTAGACTTACAATTATCACAAGATAATTGTTGTCAAATTTGCATGTTCATTGTATCAAAGATTGCAGACTTCTTCGTAGCATAAAGAATTTTTTTCATTTTTTCTAATTATCTTTGTGATTCATACTATTTTTGCTGTAAATTCTCCTGGCTAATCCTGTTCACAGATCATGTTCTGTTTCTGTTTAGTAGGTCTAAAGAGGCAAACTGAGGAGAGAAAAGCTTCTGTGAGTTACTTGTCCTTTCTTATGACTCAAGCCCTTCTGACAGTTTTTAATATTGTGGCATTTTCCTTCAGCCTCTTCAATTTGCAGGATGTTTGACTTCCATCTTTTTCTGTCTGCAAAAGGGACTCCTTTAGCACATATTTAAAGAATTTGGCATGCATCCTTGCTTATGCTCTCTTAAATGCTTCCAAATTACTTTGTTGTTCCAATCTTCTTTCTGCAAAAATATTTTGTGTTTTTAAACCTAGTTTCTAAAGGCGGAGAGAGAAAGCCAAAGAAACTGTGAGCAAGGCAAGGTCATAAGAAATGTTAAAGGAGCTGAGATTATTGTGGTGTTGGGCACTATGGAGGTGAATACAAAACAGTAGGAAACTCCAGCTGGGAATTCTCCATGTTATTAGAACAATTTGTTTTGCTATATTGCCACTGTAAAAGTGTTTAAACTTGCCCTTAAAGGACTCTGTAACATACCAAAGGGCTAACTAATCAGGCAAACTAGGGTGCTGAAGCTCTATCTGTGGTTAAAATACAGAGTTGTAAGATTTCTAACTAAATTTGTTTAGGCTGAAGTATGTTTAATTGTTTTAAATGCATTTGTTTTTTGAAGCTCTACCGATAAGTAATGCACATAGGATGCATTTATACCTGTCTCTTTACTGTACTTTTTTTATAGCTATCAAAAAGCAATAGGTAATTACTGTTACAATCAACAGGTTTTTTTCTTCTGTTGCTTCTTTGTAAATTGAAGACTATGTGGTGTATATTTACATTACAGCTTGAGTGAGAAAAAGCAGTTGTTGAAATCCTCACAAAATTAAATTATGTGGGTTTTACAAATGTTGATTTTTGAAAATCTCTTATGCAGTCTATATGCTGAGAGTTCACAGGGTCTTAAATATAGCTATGATGAATTCTTATGTAAAGTTTTGATTGACTGAATTGCTAACTAAATGATTAAATAAATTTTCTCTAAAAATACTACTTCTAAAAAGAGGCTACTGAAATGAAACATAAGCAATAACATTTCTTTTTAGAAAAGCTATGTTACATTTTGAAAAAACTGAGCCTTGACTAAACTTTCATTAGTTATATCTTTATCCTCCAAATGTAGATAATTTCAATCTTTGATCAACTTATTTTGAGAATTCTAACTTCAACTTCTATTTTTCACCTCATCAGACACACTGGAATGTTTTAATAAAAAAAATTATTGATGTCTTGAGCTATTGCTCTAAGATTAGTTAATAGCCCTGACCAGCTTTTAAAATATGCGTGGGGGGTGTGAATTTAGGGCAGATTCCCCCAGGGTCTCCACAAGTCCTCACCAGAACCCTAATGTTGGATTTTTTTTCACTGTTCAGAGCTGAAAAGAATTGGAGGGTTTCAGAACCAGCTGCCATGTGAAACAGCAATAAACTTGTTCAAATGTATCTGTAGATAAGCTGGATTTTTTTTTTTGAGCTATATCCTTTCAATTTTCATCCTCATTTCTTTAAATTAAGGTGTTAATCACATAAATTGCTGTCAAAGAGGAATATAATTCAGCTGAATATGTATTTATATTTGTGTAGTTCTTAATTCTATGTGATATTTTTATTG
Source organism: Euphonia xanthogaster (assembly GCA_034509185.1). Classification (NCBI taxonomy): domain Eukaryota; kingdom Metazoa; phylum Chordata; class Aves; order Passeriformes; family Fringillidae; genus Euphonia; species Euphonia xanthogaster. Next base: position 31,550,176 of record JAYDZK010000169.1, on the reverse strand, counting down.
TAAGACTACAAGTTAAGTATATATGTATATATCTGATTTTCCAAGAAGGCACATATGTACATCTCTGTCTTTGAATACATGGTATTGCCTTAAGTTATAAAGGTTACAAAAGTTAACAAAATGCACAATAACAACTACACAACTCAAGGCTTGAGACATATGATTGTCTCTGCTTTTGAATCACTGGTTTGGTTGTATTATTGCTTTGTTAAGAATAATGATTGTTTTAAAAAATGAAATGTTCTTCTCATATTTCACTGTCTCTAAAAGATTCAAAATAAGTCTTGCAAGCATCCTTAATATTTTTCACTTTTATAAATACTTGGTATCTTGAGGGTGCTAAACAACTGACTGTTGAATAGCTTTTTCTTTTGATGTGACATCCTTAGGTGAAAATATAAGGATTATTTAAATAATTCTGAATTTTGCTACTTCTAATATCTTAGTGTAGCTATTCACTTAGCTCTCCATGAGAAAGAATAAACTTCAGTAACTCTGTAGATGTAATTTCAACTTGCTGTTTTATAGCAATTCTTCAGATAGTCATCCAGACAAATCTGTTCTTGAAAGCTTCTTGAAGGCTAATTATATATCCTATATTGAGATGCATGGTATGTCAATGAAAAAATTGTAAATCAGGACATAATTATGAAGTTTAGTTGATCTAGAAAAGTACAAAGAAGAAAATTGAGCATTTTTTCCCTAATGCAGTTACTGTTCTTCTTCAAGTTCTGAGGTTAGTTTAACTGGGGTAACCCTGGTAGAGATTCACGCAAACCTATGAAAGATTAATGCTGATTTCTATAGAATATTTTATTTGGTAAGCTGCCATAAAATATACAATTCACTAAAACATTTCCTGTTAATTTGGTGTGGCATGACATGACTTATTCTCACATATAAAATGTCATTGTAATCATATGTTACTGTGATTTATTCTTCCCAATCCAGTCACAAGAGAAATATAACTGATTGGCACTTTTCCAACAATGAAGCCCTGGCCTTGAGTCAGGTTTACACTGTGATGATGGTTGTATAGCATTTCTCTTTCAAAACCCCTGTGCTTTTGCATTGCCTCTTGAGCCTGGTACCAGCTGTTTGATTAGGCATTTAATCATCAAGAGGCTTTGCAAATCCCAATAATGGGTGTGGAATGCAGCCCTGAATTTTAGGAGGAACATGGAATCCACAGCTTAGTCACTAAGCTCCCTGTATAGTATCTTGAGGATAGCTGCCATAAAAGGATGAAACTTCTGTTCTGACTAGGTGCCTCCTGCAATAGGAAATGTGAAACAGATGGTGTCATACGGTATCACATCAACTTATATTTGTCATCTTTGGCTTACAAGTGCAGGAAGGTACCCTCATTCACTTGCAGTTGAAAGATTGAAGGGTCTTCTTCAGAGAATAACCAGTTATCAGTATTCTTTGAACAGATGAATTTGGGACTTGCTCCTGTGCCAGGGCTAAGCTGACATCCTATAACTAGTAAGCTAGTGTCTAGAGGCTTTTGGCTTAGAACTGTAATGTCTAGAGTTGGATTCTCCAGAAGGGGTTCAGGTTTACTTCTCACAAGAGCCTCCATATGTACATATATATCCTTAACCTTTTATACTGCATTCATGTCAAATGGGAAAGTGACAAGAGTGGAAAGATTTCACCTTTTACATTTGTGAGGAGCTGTTTTAGCATGACAAATTACCAGAAATGTAATCCCTCTTTTGAAGGAATGAATATGATCCCTCTTTTGTGAACATTAATATAATTTTTTGATTACATAGTACATGAAAACAGTTTAGCATATCTAGATCGAAGGCAAAGGAGGAAAAGGAAACATTGCAGGAGGAATAAGGCTGTTGTGGCCATGCAGCTTTGAACATGCTAAAATACATTTTTGTCAGAAGAGTGGTGACATCCTGAAATGGGTGCAAACAAATTTACTCGCTTTATTACTTGAGTATATTTCAAAGTAGGTTTCTTTTATCTCATCTCAAAACCGTGTTAATATTCATTTGCCACTCAGAAAATTCAAACTTATAACTGCTAGTTGAAAAAACAGGCCAAATTTTTACAGCAGGTTTACTATGGTATTTTCAGCCCCAGAATGTATTCTATCGTTCTCGCTTTGTTAGATACTTAATACTGTAAGAAAAAATGTCAAAATAGAATTTAAGTACAGTGTATGTTTTTATTGTTTTTTAACTTGAAAATATACTAATAAATAATTCTCACAGCACAATTACTTGTGAACACTTACATTATCAGTTATTAAAATAAATCATGGTAGTGTTTTCTATTGGTTGCAAACAGAAATGTCATTGAGAATATATACCCTTTTAGAGATTGGTTGGATGAATCATGTCAGGAGAGTCAGCAGTGACTACTGCATTTCCCATGTAATTTATTTTTATGAATATCAAGTACATATTTGAAGGTAGTTTAATAAACTTTTTGCAGTAGGAAGATGCAATGTGATGTTAAAATAATCGTAATTATTTTTTAAAAAAGCAACCCAAACAGCATGCTCTGTATAAGGTAGATTTTAAATATTATTGCAGCTATGTAAGCCAAGCAAGGAAGTCTACAAAACAGAGTAGAAAGCAGATTCTATAATAATGAGCTCTCCATTTTCTGAGCACTTTTTTTTCCTTTCATCCATGTTGTATTATAGAGCAGTATCATCAGCAAACTGATGCCAGTAGCCTTCAAGAGATTATGATCAATCAAGTTTAATAATAACTACAGAACAGTCTTTATCCAGCATGAGTAGATTCATGAAACATTATCATTTTATTTAAAAAACATTATCATTAGGCTTGGAGTAATCAGCATAGCAAAGAAATTAATGAGGTGTTTGTTTTTGTTTTGCAGTTATCAGTAACACTGCGAAATCAACCATTTTTCCTGAATTTTGATGTTTGCCCTAGCGGCTATAGAAAAATCAATTGTATTTTAATTTATATTATTTTCCCAAAACTTAAATGCCCTTGATTAATAGCAATATATGCGACAACAAAGAATACCTCTGCTTTCGATCTATTTCAAAGATCATAGAAGCAGTACATGTTAGGACTCTAGAATGTTTCCTGAGGGATCAAGAAATCTGTACATTTCAAAGACTGACCTATCACCTTGAAAAGCAGCCATGAAGGAGAGCTGCAAATGCAAGACCACTGTCAGGTCGACCTGTCGTGGGGCTGACAGGTCTCTGATATAAAACCCAATTTACAGTTTAAGAAGCACATCCATTGTCCTTCTGACTTTAAAATATAACATACATCAGCAAAATTATAAAAGACAGTGCTTAAAAATTATGAAAGTCAAGGGCTATTTCATATCAGAAAGTCACAACCTTTTTTGCATATTACTGATTAAAATTACAGTGAATTTTAATATTCATTTGTGTCTTTATTTCTTCCACAAAGTTGAGAGTTAGCATCAGTTGAACTTTAATCATTATAATTCAACTTGTATTACATTGTTTGGATTAGTTAGACATTCTATTACATTACTTTTTATAGGAGTTGAAGAGGCTTTTGGAAGTGTGGATAATTTTACACAAAGAGATGTGTCAGTTTTTGGGAAAAAGTACTGTCTTTTTGATCCTAATTTAAAAAACAAAACAAAACAAAACAAAAAAAAAAAAAACCCAAAAAACCCCAAAAAACAAAAACCAAACCAAAACCAACCAAACAAACAAAACCACAAAAAACCCCCCCAGTAAGCCGTATTTTTCCTAGCATTTGGTTTAAGCTTCATCTCTCTTTGTAATTTGGAATAGAAGAAAAATTTTAAGCTTTCTCTGTAAAGAGGATCTACTGTAGGGCCTTCTACTTAAGAAAGTTTCAGTTCTTGAAAAATGATAGTTTAAGGCATTACTGAATGGTCAATAAAAAGGAAAAGCATATTATTTTGTTTTACTTGATTACTGTAATGGACTTTAATGTTACATTAGATAACCTAAACAAAACACTGATTATTTTACTGTCATATCCACCAAGGCTGATGGAGAAATAATATTGTGGATTTCTTGTATGAAGGAAGCTTTTACTCTTTAGAACAGTTTCCAATGTCATCTTACTTATGAAATTTTAAAGTAGCTGTTTTAACATTGCCTATATTTGATCATACCTTTTTCTTTTATTGCTAGGTAGAGTTGCTTACTATATAACTCTTAATTCTGCAGAAATACTGGGCATAAGATTGCCTGAGTACCTTTTTTAAATTTAGAAGTTCCTTAGGAATAAATATACTGTTCGTTTCATATTTTTCATGTGCTTTTGATATGTCAAGCGTTTGCTCAGTCTGTAAAGTATTTGTATTTCTTTAAACCATTAGGCCTGTAAATTCCAGAAGGGCTCTAAAATCTTGTCTGCAGTTTGGTTTAGTTTACTTTCTACTGTTAAGCATTTTAAAATCATTAATCTCTGCTCTGATCAGTGAACTTACATTGTTTTTATTCTGAGATTCCATGTAAGATAAGAGACAGCAATCCAATTTTTAAAGTTGAAATACATTTCATTGGTATTTCTAAAGTCTCAGAAGGGCTTAATATGAAATAATTTATGAAGCCACAAAATAATTGTGATTTCAGCCGATTGGCTCAAAATCAGTATGTTCACGTAATATGTGTTTGCTGTTATGGTTTGTATTTTTACTTAGCATTTTCTTGTTCCTTGAAGACAGCTGAGATATTACCTGATCTAGTTGATGTATAAACAAAATTAAGTATGTTTAAAAGAACCGAGAAAAGCACTTCTTAGCTGTGTAATCTAAATCAAATTTTAGGCATGTAGTCTCTGGTGAGATTCTTCTTTAACTCATGATACGTATAACTGCATCACTTTTAATAAGGACACTATAAAAATTGTTATATAGGCTTATGTACAATGTACATATCTTTAGGTTAATTGCTCTCTAAGAAGAGCTGCTCTAAAAAAATAAAAGGAGCCTTGTACCTGCACCTGAATTTAGCCAAGAGGAGGCAGGAGCATTTTTGGAAGTAATTATTGTGATGGTTAAAGAAGGTCATCAACCACAGGTAGCCTTTAATTTGAATTTTAGTAAGAATTACAAGAAAACAGACATTCTTTTGAGGTAGGTTTGTTTTTTTTTTGTTGTTGTTTTTGCTTTAGTGTGTTTTGTATTTTTATTTTTGTGAAGGTTAAATATAATATAGCAATTTCAGAATTAATGTATAAGATTTCTATTAAAAAGTTTTATTTGGAACATTTTTAATTTCATGGAAATTACGAAAAAGCTTTTTTTTCTAATAATTTTTTGTGAGGAAAAACACTTTGAGCGAGTAAAAAATTCTGATAGCTTTTACATTCAAAGGATTTAAATGCTAAGAAATAACATTTACTTTGAAATTTCCCAAACGAACTCTTCCTATAAAGCAAATTTTGTAATTTTCAGTAGGTTATAGGCTGTTTCCTGGTGATAAAGTTGCTTAGTTTTGTGATTTCCCAAGGCTTCCATACATGGCTTGTTTGAACTATTGCAAATGTTCCAGAAAATGTATTTTCTTATAGCTCAATGTAAGGTTATACAGTCTGCAAGCAGAAAATGCAGGCCAAATGTGCCAAGTAGGGTCTATGTGTTGTAAAGCAGGGAACGAAAAAATTATCTGTCATGAAAGTGGTAACAGCAGTGGTAAGCAGCAGTGAGCTCTGGTCTTGTATATCATGGACTAAACAAGGCCTGTAGAGACTGTATGTAAAGTATTTTGTTTATATGTAATATCAGCAGTTGGGAAAAGGTCATGAAGATAACTTCTTGCATTACATGTAAATCCATTATACTGCAAGGCATATTTAAAGGGAATATTTATCTGGTTTTGTTTGCATTTCGATTTTTCCAAAGTATAATTATTCTAGAATAATTATCTTTATGTGAATGCTCCCCTCCTAGGTGTTTTTCCATACGGACTTAAGGTGAAAAAACTTAAAAGAAAAAATTGTTCTAGACTAATTAGTGCATAATGAAATATTTTGGAAAATTTCCAACTCTAGATGGGTGTTAATGATGTACCCTGCAGACTTGGTCCAGAGCCCATTGGATTTAATTCCCCTTGCTTCAATGAAATTCCTTTCAAAACTACTGAGCCAGCTTTTAATATTTACTGGAGTAGAGTTCAAGCAATTAGCAGTTTTGAATAGGATTTAATGGGGCATTCAGATGATTTATCGAGCTCTCCAAAGTGTTACATAGATTGAGTTCCTTTGTAGTGGTCTTGTTCCAGAGAGGAGGGAGACATCCCTGTCATTAATATGTGTGTGCCCTGCAGGAAACATTTCAACCAGCTTCCAAAAGCAGCAGTAAATCCTCCTTTCTGCAGATAGGGTTCCATGAGCAGGTGAACTTTGCTGCTGCCTAGAAATCTTTACTGTTTATCTTTTTTTTTTTCTCCACTGGTCTTCATTTTGCAGCCTCTCTACTTGTGCCATGTCTCCTGTTTATCTGACACTAGAGTAAGGTGATTTGGCTTTCCAAGTCAGCAAAAAACTATTAACGTTTTTCCCCTAGGTTAGTTTTCTATTAAATTATTCAGATGTATCAGTTCAGGAAACACTCACAGGCACATCACCCAGTAAAGTCAGGTGTTGGAAATGTATGTCAGGCACTGGGGGGTGGAGGAGAAGGAAACTCTACCTTTAAGCAGTGGTGATATGTTAGATCAACTTGTTGCTTAGGAATGTTGTGATAGCAAAGCCACTATTGAAGCTTGCTCTTGATAGTGATCCCTCAAAAATACCCTGGGAGTCACGATTTCCTACTTCAGGCAATAGAGCTAAGGATCCAAAGTGTAGGCTTTTCTATATTCACATCAAGGAATAAAAAAAAAAAAGAAAAAAAGAAAAGGCCTGTTATGATTAGTTCTTTATTAAACCCATTATATTTAGAATGAATTCTTTATCCTCTAGAGGATTCTTGATTATTTTTTCCTTCTTTGTGATAAATTCAATTTTTACTTGGTGTTTTATTCGGGTGTATTGGGCAAAAATGTTCAGGCTGTGTGTGCATGCACTCTCTCCCTTTTTCTTTCTCACTCAGTTCTACATTCATCATAGTTCCTTTGTGATATAGTTTAGAATATAATTTATACTGCACAGAATATCTCTCTATTATTTATTCTCTGTTGTTTTCATTATCTAGTTAAATACTTACTTTTTTATTTTTCCATTTCTAATGCACTAGGATACGTAGACCAGTGTCTTTGACATCATGTAGTATTTTCAATGTCATTAACTAGAAGTAGGAAAACTATTACACTGATAAGCATTTAATTTATTTTGTTTCTCTTCCCCATATTTACTGTTTCGTGGATAATCAATTTTTTTTTTCACTTTTTTTTCTGTTAGTAAATAGTCTATTTCTCAGAAGGTTGACATTCTCAGTATTTTCTCTTTTATTGCTATCAGATTATTTAAGGTTCTCATATTTTCTTTAGAAATAGCTTTTTCAGAAGAATGTTAATCTAGTTATTGTGTTAGTTTTTACTGTTATCTCCCCGTCATGATTGGATTTTTGGGAATAACCCCAGGTTAGATATTCTTCCCTTCTAGCATAATAGTACTGTTCTTTTTCTGAGCTGTTTTCAAAAAATCACTGTGAACATTTCCAGTTCTTGTATTTTTCCTGTGAAAATGTAATTTATTGTTCATGAATTAAAGTGTCTTTAAGCTGTTTTACGAAACAGATTTATATTGCATACTATTTCAGTATTCCATGTTTCCTTCCTGTTTGGCTACAGAAAGCCCCATGGAACTAATGAATCAATGAAGATGTAGGTGGAGAAGACGAGGCATGGATCAATCATACCACAATTCTCCTGTCTTGAGTGGTTTTCAGTACACCACATTTCAGGCAGTTTCAGTCATATGGCATCAATAATAATTACTGCAACATTTCTGATTCTAAAATAATCATTGCTTTTGTAATGTTAGGGGAAGATTTTCTTCAAATTTGATCACTGGAATTTTCTTCAAGGAAGTGGTCACAGCACCAAGCCTGAGAGAGTTCAAGAAGTGTTTGGACAATGCTCTCAGGCACATGGTGTGATTCTTGGGAATTGTTCTGCCTGAGACTTGGACTTGATGATCCTTGTGGGTCCCTTCCAACTCAGCATAATCTGTCATTCTCTAAATTTAGTTGCAACTTTATACTGCATTTGCATTGGAGCAAAGATTTGTGATAACATATTTGATTTTCACAATAATTTGTTTCTCAGCCTCAAATATTCTGTGCAGTCATATTCCTGAGTTTATTCCTTAGCATGCAGAAATACTAAGGTGTTAAATGCCATAAAATTTTACTAATACTTGCCTTCTGGATCAGTTTCTTCCTCTAAGTGAAAAGAAAGCAGGACAGTGAAAGGGAAACTTCTTTGTTTTCTGAGATTGCCTTGTCTATGTGGCTTTAGAATCTTTGAAAATTGTGCATTACTGTACTATTCTTAATGGTGTAGCTGTAAATTCATATCACATTATCACTAGATGCCATAGTAAAATTACAGGATCTGCTGATGACATTGTACAACATCCTTTCTAAATGAGAAGCTCAAGGTTATTGTATCTGTACCTTTAAAAATCTTAAATGCATCTTATGCACATGATAGAAATATTTGAAGATAATTATTTCACTGAAACAGAAGACTGCAGAGCTTGGTGGAATATTCTGGCAGAATATTCTGAGAAGGCTACAGAAATGGTGTGGAAATACCCATCATGTAGTGATAATTGCTAACATTTTGTTTTCATTTTATCTTTGTCCCTATGTGAGAATATTTTACTCTGATTCAATTTTTCTACAATTTCATTATATTTAATTCAGTTCATAGGTTGACATGATAGATAAGGACCCTCCTGGGGCTGAAAGAGAAAACACATGAGAAAAAAGAATGCAAATGTATCATTAGAGTTATTGAGGGGTAATTTCTCTTTGCATAACTCTTAAGCAAACTGAAATAACTTCTGGTCTGTATTTGACCAAAAGTTGTTATGTCTGTATGAGCTGTAGTTACTGTTAAGATTTTAGATTTCAACACTTCCAGTAGTTTTGAAAATAAGTTTTACCTGTCATCTACCTCTGTCATTGCTCTCATTTTGCTTTCCTGAATTTGCTATGCAGTTACTCAGTATGGTTTTGATCTTCACAGAACCTATAGCTTTATGAGTGCATTATCTCTTTTTCTTCTTATGTGTTGAAACTGGAAAATTCACTAAAAAAGTGTGCAAAGAACCATATTTTTTTGGCATTGGCTTTTTACAATTCGTTTGGCTAATTGCACCTTTTTTGCCTTTTTTTTTTTTAATATACGTAAACTTCTTTGAAATTTCTTCCATATTCTTTCAGTAGTAGATTATGTTCATCGAGTGTCTAAAGAACTGACAACTGAATGTTTGGCATTTTTATGTAAGTGCTCTTGATTTTGGAAATCTGGTTGCCTGCTAATGATCCTTGGGATGACACTTGTTCTGCAACCCACCTGGGGGATGCAGGGAGAGGGTTTATGGTTTTTTCCTGCATCTCAATAAGAAAGGCTTGACAACAAAGGATATGCTTAAAAAACCTATCTTAATAGGACAGAATAAAATGATGAATACAGATAGAAAGTAAATTTTATGTCCTTTCAGATGCTTGGAACCCTCCTTTTATTCAGCATTGAACTGTCCTCGAAGTGGATTTTCTAATAGCACCTCACTAGGTTTTCAAAATGCTGATTTTTATTATGTACATGCATTTTTCTGTTTATTTCTTTGAGCTATTAGGATTTCATGTTTCTAAAGACGACATATCTAAAAATTTTAATATATGGCATCTGATATCTGATTTGTGCCAATATCAGCTGTGATTAGTTTGATAATCTTTTATAGCCTCTTTAATCCTTTCAAACACCTTTTATTGCAAACTCCAGCATCTGATATCAATGTTTTTAGTAAACCAGTTACAATCTGGCTTAATTTTGCAAATTAGTTTTTTTCTGATTGCATGCTACGCCTGTGCATCTTTGCAGTTTCTTTTTGTGGCAACACTGTATAATCCTAAACATCTTTTGTTGAGATTTTTTGAAGCTGTAATTTTTACCAATAACCATATGATTAATTTCTTTCTTCTTTTATTACTAGCTGAAAGTATTTTGGTTGATAAATATAAAGAAAAAAGTGACTGATTGCATAAACGTGAAGTTTTAGAGTCTTGGTTTTTTCAGGAATAAAGGAAATAATTCATAGCAAGGAATTTGCTCAATGAGTTTACCTTCTGTTGTTTCAAAATTGTTTATGAGACTATCTGAATTCCCTCACTTCTTTCTATTGTACTGATTTGTTGTGTAAATATTTGCAGCAATTTGGCAGTGTATTTTTAAAGTGGGCATTTGGTTTATAATAAAACACAGTTTCAATTAAGTAAACCTTCTAAGTAGTCTCTTCAATCCATCTAAGTTAACCATCTATTGGAAGCCATCTTTTCTTTTGAAAATAAAGTATACTTGAGAGCAGAATCACTACATTCAGGACTTTGAAGAATAAGTTACAACTATGACTATTTTGAAATGGAAAATAAAACGTGAGATTGCAAGTAGTTGGGCACATAAAATGCTAAATGTAATATATGATCAGCTGGAGATTTTCATTGTTTCCAGTAATCTCATAAATTCACCAAGAGAGCTCTTGTTAGATGGATATGTACCAAATAATTTTTCATTACGTTACAGTTCTTTTTCACAGAAAGAAATTGTCCCAGAAATGTAAATGTTCATACACCTTCTTATTAGAAACCATTTCCATGTAAATTTGTAGAGAATTCAATATGAAAAAAAAAGGATAGAAAAACTGAGCTCAGTATTTGTAACCAGTAAAATTAAAAATTATCAGCTGGTTAAATGAGAAAAGGAGGGTTAGGACACAACTTATCACTCTCTACCTGAAAGGAGGGTGTAGTCAGGTCAGTCTCTTCTCCCAAGTTAAAAGGTTATAGAACAAGGAGAAACAGCCTCAAATTGTACCAGGGAAGATTTGTTTTGGATATGAGGAAAACTTTCTTTACCAAAAAGGTTGTCAAGTCCTGGAACAGGCTGCCCAGGGAAGTGGTTGATTCAGCATACCTGGAAAGTAATAGTGAAAAGACATGAAGATGTGGCAGTTAGGGACATTGTTTAGTGGTGGACTTGGAAGTGCTGGGTTAAGGATAGGACTCAATGGTCTTAGGGATCTTTTCCTACCTCAATGATTTTGTGATTCTATTCTATGATTAGCTGCAGTACTTTATTCTGACTTCTATCAGTGTTATTATTATTTGTCTCAGTTGACAGCTGAATTGTCAAATACTATATTGCTCAAAATTAATTTTTTCTTAAAAGGTTAATAAATCTGATAATTAAATAATGGTTATTGCTCACCTGTCTTTCACATTTTTACTTCACCATTCCCCAGCCATCTCTTCTTTCTGAGATGGTGTAATTGATATGTATCAAATAAAATTGTCAAGTTTTTCCTCAATTTCTGTTCAACTTTGAAGTTGCAGTTTCTGTCACAGAGCTGAAGGACAGCTGCTTTTTTGATTTTGTTTGTTGTATAAATTAGACTAATAAATGCTATTCACCCTATCTGCAAATCTTACTGCTAGATTTTATATATGTGGATTGCATTTGTCAAGAAAAATAGAGCTAATTAAAAAAATGTTAGAAACAAAGTTTTTTACTACAAATCTTCAGTGGCTTTACAATGATTATTAATGCATAATGTTCAATTACAACAGTCTCTTTGTTGATCCTGAGTTCTGCAAAGAACTCACTCCTGTGCTTCTCTTGTAAGCTGAGTGAGTTCAAGAAGAAAAGATGGATGAAGCCTAATGTCTTACTCCTAGTTTCCAATTGTCACTCTTCTGGGGTTTCAACTGTGCTTTTTACTCTTTACTGGAAAGAGCATTTTTTCTACCCAGAAAGATGGAGAAAACTATGAAAATTAAAATAAATTTTGCCATGTAGAGAATAATGTTCAAATTTCCAGTTATCTTTCAGTATCCACGTTGGCTTCATGGAAACTGGATTCTCTGACAGAAAAAAAAATGGCAAATGTAGCCTTGTGACAGCTAACTATGCAATGTTGATCAGAATAGCCAGATGCTTTGCAGTCTTTATCCTAGTGTCCATATTTATATCTAGCAGAAAGGTGGACATTGAATGATGATTTGTTCAAATGACTGCCAGGAAAATTGCTGAGTATTTTAAAAAAGTCATAAAGATTCTAAGCTGAGGGGGAACGTCACATCTATTGGAAATCTGTTTTCAATTCTTCTTCAAACAGTTCTTCATTTTTCTAGATTGGAAAAGCTTTTTTCATAGTCATGAAGGCTTTTTTCTTTTTCCTTTTTTTTTCTTTTTTTTTTTCAGTTGTATGTGGAAAAATGATATGGTGAGATCGAAGGAAAATAATTTTAAAAACTTCCATGTCTCAGAGCCATAATTCTTGTTCATTTATGTTTATGGACAACTGCTTTCTGAATAGCTTTTATGTTTTTTTTAATTGACTCGCTTGCAACTTATGTGGAATAAAATTATTCATATTTCTGTTCTGGCACTTAAAAACTACCTCCTTTTCCCTTAACTCCATCTTACAACTAGATTATGTTAACTGTGGTTTTTTCTATCTTTTCTATCTTACCTCAAGAGTCTACTAGGTTCCAATGGAATTATGTTTTGTGATACTCAAAATTGAAACTTTTTCAGGAATTTTGTTTTTCCTAACTACTGGTTGATTTCTTTAAAAATATTTTCCTTTATGATTAAAACAATAGAAATGTTTTTACTTTGGTTGGCATGGTCTTTAAAGAATGATTTCTATGTCTTGAATTTCAAACTGGGTGTTTAATTATCTAAGAGATGCTGTTCTGAGAGGCTGCAAAGATATACAGAATTAGAGTAGATGTAAGTGGCCATGTTAGGAAATAAAGCCCCAAACAAATAATTGAAGCAATTGATAGTCCAAATATGTCTCAGGAAAAGAGAGTCTGAACTTTCTGAAAAAATGTAAATTTGAATAAAAAATACTTAAATCTCTTAAAAAAAAAAGCTTTATAAACAAGGATTGCATCTAGTAGCACAATAAATAAATGCTGTTTAATCTGAATTACAGCCTAGGTCACTTGCATTCTCCATCACTTGCTGCACTGAGATTTAAAGCAAAGCCTCCAGGGCAAAGTTGCTAGATTAAGCAGCCTATGCAATTTCTTTGAGCCATAGAAAAATACTGTGTGTGAAACCAAGAATTTGTGATTCATTTAATTAAAGTCCTAGCAGTCTAATAAAAAGAAAAAATTGGTCTAGATAAGAAGATATTTGCACATACACAAATAATCCGGTTATTGATGCTCATGCCCAATAGTGAAACTATTGAAATTTATACACACAAGCTTTGTAATACCCATGCCTTAAGGTGATGTTGTGCTCACCCTTCTAATGCATGTCTGGGTTCTGAAGTTCATGGAGCTATTCCTCCTTGGAAGAAGCAGATCATCATCCCAGCTTTTTTGATGGGAGGAATGTGATGTTTTGTTGATGACCTTTTCCCCATAACCAGAGGGTTCCCCTTGGGTATGTTTGGCATCACATTTATATGTTAGTTAACACAGTTGACTGTTTCTTCATTGCCACATTATATCTAAATTTACTATAAATTATACGGTTTGCACATTTTGTGTACTTGTTCTTGTCTGGTTGGGGGTGTTTAAATCTATCTATATAATCGTTTTTATTCTTTATTGTCCTTACAAATTTGGGATAATGATTCTGTAATTATAATGTAATTATAATGGAAATTATATTAAGCATACAAAGAGTATGATTACTTGAGACTCTGCCTACTTTCCAAGAAGTTTAGTGAAAATCAAAAAAATTTTTTTTTTTCTAGATTGCATTGTTCTATGTAATTGTAGCAGTTTGTTGCTCATGGGACTAGATTTTCTGATGTATTCTAGTCCTCCTTAAGGAGCTAGTAGTCAATAAATAAAAAATGTCCAGTAAAAGTTTCCTATTGCTAATTAACAACACTAGTAAGTAACCTATTTATCACTCTAGTCTATAATGTATACTTTTCAACTCTTAATGTGCATAGTTGTGAGTTGTGGGGTTTTTAGAACAATTACTTTTGATTAATGTATGAAGACAGTAATATTTCACTTCGATGACCTGTACAATATTGATACAAATTTGCATTTGGGAGTTTTATTATTAGTTTTATTATTAATGCCCTTTCCTAGATGCTATGTAGAGCAGTTTCATCATAGTTCCGCCTTAATTTATTTTGGTTTTTTTAATTTTTTATTTCTTTGATAAATTTCAGAAATACTTTTTTCAATAACTGGTGTCCTATTTGGTACCCTGAATGTCAAGACACTAATCTTTACTATGAAAATCTTAGATTTTTTCAGTTATAGGACTGAAATGTATGCATCTGGGATATGGTTTCAACTAAAATAATGTTTTCAAGGGTTCTAGAACCACATATGAGAAATAAGATTTAAATAAATTGATTAGAGCAGTCCCATTGAAACTAGGTACCTTCATTCCAATCCCTGCTCAGAATACCATATATATCAAGTAAAACTGCATCACAATATGCTAGAAAATAGCATCCCAATATATTGAAGTGCCATATATAAGGCATTCTCTTTTTCTGCCACACCACTTCTGTAAGGAGTCTGTACACTGTAAATTAGGGGTGTCAGTTTAAACTGAATTGAGTATAAATGTGTAGGTTACAACACAAGAAAATGGGATGAATTAGACATAATTTGACTGAGAAATGCCATAATGTCTAAAAGAATAATTTTTATTCTGCACATTATGGATACTTTTCAGTTTCTTCTAAGTAAAAATGGTCCTTGTTAATTTTTTACAATCTTCAAATTATGAAGAAATTGAAATTTTCATTAACTTTTATATGATCACTCTCTAGGTAGTTAAGACAAAGTCTACTTTGCTAATAATATATGCTGAAGATGCCCTGTTTCTGTCCTTTGAGTTTCATCCAAGAGTATCTTCATGCTTCCTGCTAAGCTCAAAACTGGGGAAGGATGGGATTCTGCTCCTGTTAGCACCCTAGCAGTCAGCTGTGGAGATTATGAGGAGTATAAGAGGACGAAATAATCATGATGAGGAAAAGAAAATATGTAGTTGGTTATATTTTCTGGCGGAGGAAGAAAAAAGCTCTGCATCGGCTGTGGGGATGCTTTGAGTGTAAAGAATGGAATGAGCTCTCAAACTTTTAAAAATCATGCTTTGACTAGCTAGACAGAACATGCCTTTCTGTGCAAATAAATATTCCTGTGAACCATAGAAAAACTTAGGTGAATCTTCTGTATTATTTCAAGTCTAAGTGGAATAAAAGATGTATGCAATAATGAAAGAAAATTATGCCTAGCTGAATCTCTAATCACATAAATATAGAGGACAAGAAGGCTAGCAGGAAAGCTGCTGAAGTGACATTTTAAGATATAATTATCTTATGTGGAAAGAAACTGAGGAAATTACAGCTGAAGCAGTTGGACAGCCTATGTCCATGAATAATCACAATGCTAAAAGGAATCTGTGTCTCAGATTCCTGTCCAAAATGGAAAAAAAAAAGCCCCAAAACCCCTGTCAGTACTCTCCAGACTAATCAGCTTACTGAAAAGAGAGGGATTTGTAACATTTTAAGGCATTTTTGGTAGCATGAGAGAAGAAATGGAGCATAAAAAACAATAGTAAGATTTTTAGAAATGGGGCAGGCTTTGACATTTAACAAGAGTTAATCTAGCTGTACTTCACTATACGCCTGAGACGTCATGATGTCCAAAGAGTTATTATCAACTCCTTCCCAAACAGTCTATGAAAGAATCATGGTAAAATTCACAGTACATTACTTTCTGATACTTCTGAAGAAAGCAGTTTCAGGAAAGACAAAGAGGGGGCAGGGCTTCAGGAAGGTCTTAAGGAAAAAGCAATTAGAGTTTAAGCCATTTCTTAAGTCACAGCACACATAAATGGAACAATTCTAAAAGAAAAGCTTAGGACATGAAACTGGATAGTTTATTTAGAACTTGTCACTGATGAGTAACAAATGTTGTCAGTGTATGATTGCCAAGCTAAAGAGTATGAAGATGATAACTTTATATAAGGATTTTTTTTTAACTTAACAAAATGGTCCCCTGTATCTTCCAGACCTCAAAGAGACCACAGAATCCTCACTGCCCTGAATATGCAGCAGATTGATTTAGCCTACAGTAACAATGCTGTATGGATTAAAAATGCTGCATAAGAGCTTCAGTATGAGGAACAGCTATATTCAATAAATAGAAATGGTAATAGGATCCTACGGAGTAAAATGTTATTTTTTTTTTAAATATTTCATATATTCTGGGCCAGATTAATATATTTCCATGCAGATTTAGTAGAGTTCAATAACAGTATAACTTCCAACTGTTCTGAAATTATTAGCATCAATACAATAAAACTTTATCATTACTTTTAGGCCTGAATAATTATATTTCAGGTAAAGGGGTTGCAAACAAACAGTCTCGGTAGTTAGGGAGATTGACACAAAATATTTGGGGAATATCAGTTACTACAGAAAGTGATTAATCCTTTGCCAATATGAAAAGCATTTAAAATAACGAAATTTGCCAATATGAAAAGCATTTAAAATAACAAAATTATGAAAGTAAGAGCATTGTGACTTTTGAAAGATACATTTGTCCCTTCACAGTCACAACCCAGCTACTGTCAGCATCTGTGAAGAAATATTCTGTGAGAGCTCCTTTTCACTTGCATCCTACAAATTTGAGGATTTTTCTTATATGAGACAAAATTGACTCTTTCACCAAGGAAAATTTAACTCTTATTCGGAGATTTTTTGTGCCTGTATGCCAAGCAGATAAGCAGAGATTGTTAAAACGTTTTCAACTTCATACAATATGAATTAAAAACTATTTGTTTCCTGCTAGTGTTCTTCTTGTGAGGAAATGATTTGAACTTAACATCAAAGAAATCAATCGATCAGTTGTCCCTGCAAAAAGGACAGATATCTTTGCAGGTTAATAAATACCTTTATGAGCAACAGTAGCACTGAAAGTAAAAGAACCTGCCCTACATTAAAATAGCTGTCAGTAAAAATTTAGAAGGCTTCCAGATCTAGTGCAATTGATGCACTGGAAAGCTTTGTGAAACTAACAGAGCAAGACTGTATTCATCTGGACTGGAAGGAAAGAAATATATTAGTATAGAAATATAGTAGCAGTTGTCACTCTTCTCCCTTTGCATCAAAGGAAATTGCTTGGCAAACATCAGGAGAGAAATTTAAATTATATTAAATAATTGCATTTTATTCCAGTAGAGAATAAGAGATGAAGGACCTTCCAAGTACAAAGTGTTGTAGAAAAGTTTATAACATAGACACATCTGTCTTATTGAAACAGCTTATCTTTTCCCCCATCAAAAATAGCATTTCTTGAGGTGGTGAGAGTAATTCTGCATGCGGCTTATGTCTTACTTTCCATAGTGTCTCAAGGCAATAACGAGATATAGTATCTTTGAACAAAATTATGTGTGTAATTTTTCTTTCAAGTGGTAGTGCTTTGGAAGCATTTGTAATGTTTGCTGACCTATCAGTAGTTTCATTTGGGGGTCGTAAAATTGATTTTTCTCAATTTGACTTTTGAAGTTATGAGATGGGCTTTGATCTGTTGTCCAGATTTGTGGAATAGCCCCAGAAGCAGCTTCTAAGCATTAGATGTGGCACCATTTAAAGCATATCAAGAGTGGCACATTTGAAGAATAATCTCCTTGTTTCTTTTTGGATATAAAAAGCTTTTATCTGATACATGTTGAGGGATTGTGTTCTTTTGATATTGAATGCTTGTGATATTGACATTAAATAAAAAGAATTAATGTGGAACTCAGCAGTACCTACTGGGACATCTCACTGTGCCCCTCCTGTAATTTGAAGTTTCTCATTCAATTTTTGGTATGACTGCATAACAAAATCAAAACATGATTGCAGAATATATTAACCATCTAAGTCAGTTTAATCAAATTAGGATCAGTAAATTAAGAAGAGCAGGACAGGCTTTGCTGCTTATTACCAGTCAGAGCAGATACTCTTCGGGTTGCCTAGATGAGGTTCTGGTTGTTAACACTTGCTAAGATTTGTGTTTCCAAATCTTTAATACTGATACTGTTTATTTGAAACTCTGTGGATGTTACCAAAAACTATTATCATCCTCTTGTTCTGTTGTGTTGGTAGGTAACTGCCAAAATCTTGATGTTTTCTCATGGATTATTGATGAGATTGTTTTGATGATGGGATTGCCTGTGTTACCCATGTAGAAACATGTAAGGTACTTTTGTGTGGGCTGACACCAAAAGCACAAACTGTGGTTCATAGCTTTTGCACCTCCACCTGTTCATTGGGCATGAGTTGTACCTAGGCAGTGTTGTGTCAGTGCCTGTCCAGCCAAGATAAGAGCTTTATCACACTGTGAGGATGAGAACCCTGGGGTTGACAGTTCTAGTAAAGTTTTGGGCGTCAACATGGCCCTGAATAGTGCTAGGTATATTATTTGGTCTTTATTTTTGAAAACTCCTGCTAGCTTGAGTATTCTTCATTACATAGTTTGACTTATTTCATATATTGCATTTTGCTTGACATTGACATTAGGATTTGGCCACAGCTTCTGGCACCAGTACACAAGGAAATGAATGCTAATCTTTCCCATGGCAAAGTAAGTGGATTGCCAGGTGCACTATGCTGCATTAGCCAAGTTTAACACCAGTACAAGAGGAGGATGAGACAAAGAGTTTGTCAGTGGTTACACAAACATTTCCTTAATGCCATCACCTTTACATCCCCCTGCAACAGAAGGAATTAATAAATTCTATTCTGTGGATACAGTGCAATTTTGTACACATAATTTTTTCTTTAAGTTTGAATACAAATGGGAATTTATGGTTTTATTTTGAAATTTTCATTCTTCAAGGTGATAATACAGCATTATATTTTCAAGGAAGCCTTTTTTAGGTAAGATAATTGAGTGGTCCTATAACTTTTGATTCCTGTAGCTTCAAAAATAAATTTAATGAAATATTTTTGTGAGGAGAAAATATAAAAGGCTAGGGTCAAATTCCAATTTTCCTATAAGAATCTTGGCAGACAAAAAGTGGAAATAATTTTTTCTTCTAAATGTGTTAGTCTGGATTAATAAGAAAAATCTTACTAAATTTGATTGCATCACTTGTCTTTTTTTTAAATACAATTCATAAATTGTTATGAAAGAACAATAGGATCTCAGCCCAGGTTTTGTTTAGCTTAAACTGCTCTTGAAAGTAGTATTAGTTTTCATAAAAATGGCCAGTTGTCCTATGTGGTATTCACATACCCTCAGAACAGAGAGAAGCTGTGAGAGAAGCAGAGAAGAAGGGAAAACAATTCTTATCTCTGCTTGCTGCTCATGTTGTGCTCATGTGGAATGTGTTCTGGATTCTGCTTGATTGGATTCTGGTGATAGTGTTCTGATTCATTAACCAATTGGATCCACGTGTGTGTGTCGGGACTATCGGCAGACAGTCACATGTTTTCAGTAGCTAGTTAGAAGTAAGTATGATGTAGTATAGCTATAGTATAATATAGTATAATAAGTAATTAATTTGCCTTCTGGTATCATGGAGTCAGATGCGCATCGTTCTTCCCAGATGTTGGGTTGCCCTGTAAATCCCATAGTCCTACGCAGACATATTTATGTACCTGAGTGTGCGTGGAGTTTGACGCTCAGAAAATGAACAAAATTCAATCTAAAAATATTAATCACTATTTAAATCTGGCTTAAAAAAAAATTTCTTAGTCATTTTACTAATGTGCCATCACTGAAAAGTTTAAGAATGCAGCCTGGTAAAATGTCTTTCAATGCCCATGAATCAATGAAAGAAATATGGCCTTTCTCTCTTTTTTTGCTTAATGGCTTGCATCTTTTATCTTGTCAGATAGTTCAATGGCATAGAATTACAATAAATTAGTTTTGCAATTATCAAACTCTTCAACTTCTCTTTGGCATTTAACGAACCTTAGAATCTGTTTATTGCTTCATATACTTTGCCATCATGAATATTAGCCTTTAATTAACTGGAACTCTAATCTTAATCTTTCTCACTATATTGCAATGAAACGTTTTTATTAACTTGAAGAGGATAGTATTTGTTACTATTTTTCCAATAAATGGAATACTTTCAGAATGACCTTTTTATCAGTAATGATAACAATATAAAATGTAAGAAGGCAAAACTCATTATACCAAAGAAAAGCATTGTCTGATTAGTTTTTGTGTATTTCACTTAGCTACATAAAATCACTGAGAAGCCTCAGCTGAGAGAGGCCTATAGAGATCATGTGGTCCAGGCTTAGACCAGGAATTGCAAAAAAGTGAAAGGAAATCATGCACATGAAATTTTCCTCAGGCAGATTGTGCACAACTAGAATGACCCAAAGCAGTGTTTGCATTAGAGAATAGTGCTCCATGGTGGTCTCCCTAGTAATGAAGGCTGGGAGGAAAAGAAACTGTTTGCAAAAGGTAAGCAGTAGTGGCTCAGTGCAGCCACTCTAGCAAAGGTCTCATAAGCTAGGTTTGTCAGATACAAATGAAACAAGTTGTCTTTGTTAAATAAAGGAGAGCACAAAAGTACTCTTCGGTCATGCAGCATTACTGTATCTTCAATGCAGGGACAGTTCCACTGTCTTCCTGATTGCTGATACTTCTTTGTTCTAGGTAGATGTTAGGCTCATTTCTGTCTTGTTAATTTCATTGCTTTGAAGTCAGTTGCTCTTAAAGGTATTTAGAGGTTTCAGTATCTATTGCAGACCAATCTGACAAGAAAAGCATCTTTAAGACAAAAGGAAAAACAACAGCCCTCTCTGTTGACACTATTTTCAAGTATTCGGTACACTGCTTCTTCTCCAGCTGTACACAGTACTTTGGTAGTTATACAGTGCAAGAGGTGTTTAGAGGGTAAAAAAGTTCATATGCAAGTGGAGACAATAATGGCATGTAATACTGAAATGAGAGATATGATAATAGATGAAATTTATAATTGGAACCTCTTAATATTTGGGTTTAGGAATAATTAATTGTTTATTTTTTCATTGAAAAAATCAGTATTGCATAATGAAATTTATAGTTGACATAATGTTTGGAGTTGTTATTAAAATAGATTAAAATCATGGTGTGACAGATACAAGTGGAAGCCTTTGAGAATTGATATAATAGAAATGTAATTAAATATTATAGTAAAAAGTACAACGTAATGTACTTAAAATTAATGACAAAAAATTATATTAATAACATTGAGCTCATCATCTGAAAAAAACACTTGCTGTGGCAGTTAATCAATGGATAACTATAAGATGCCAAAGTGATGTCACCATGAGACTAAATGTAAGGCTGAGAGATCTACCAAACAGACTGTATCACATGAAAAATAATACTCACTGTATTTATGATTCCTGATAATAACAATTTAGTCAACTTGAATGAATTCCTTTTTCATCAACTTTTCCAGTCACAGCTTGAATGTACAAAAACTTTTAGTATTTTCAGCACCGACTTTGGGCCAGGAGTTCCATAAATCCACTCTTTTCTTCATGAATACATAAATACTTTTGTTTGTTTCAAACTTCTTACTGACTAGATGCTTTTTTATGACCCATGCTTTTACTGGAGGAGATAGTGGAAAATCTGTCCTTATCACCTTCTTCATAATGTCATGATTTTGTAGTTCTTTGTTTTATTCTTCCATAGTAATAATTTTCTCACTTTATTCTGTCATTTACCTTCAGTCATTATCCTCTTCTGGACCTTTTCTAATTCTGCCAATCTGTTTTTGAGATGGCAGATCAGAGCAGGTTAAGATGGAGCTTCTAAGCCTTCATGTAAGGAAAATGCACAACAAAGGGGTTTGATACCAACATACCTATAGTTCTTCTAGTATCTTTGTTCCTGGATAAAGAATAAGAAGAAATTTAATTAACATAAATGTATTTTCTAGAAAATTTGTAAAGTGTGTTAGGAAAATGTTTGTAGCAAATTTACTAACATGAGTTGGGAAGAAGAGAACGTCTGGTATCAGAGAAGATGTAATTTAAGATTGCATTAGCTATTATTCTTTCTACCACACTACCTCTAATTATGGTAGTGTGGTAGAAAGAATTCAAATTGTATCTCATTTGGTCAAGACAACATATTCTTTATCAATTATTTATGTTAAAATCTAACAGTGACCTCTGACACTGTACAGAAAATAATGTTTTAAAGGATGTATGAAAGATCTGTTTGTGAATAATATACAAAAGAACAGAGGTGCTTTTCTGGTGGCCTCGAAGTGCAGTGACTGAGACTTGCCTCAAATAAGAAAACAAAACAAAACAAAACAAAACAAAAAAAAAGCCAAAAAAACCCCCAAGTGAAAGTACTTGTATTGGTGGCATAGAACAAACTGTTCCTCTGCAGAGCAGCAAGTGGAGGTTTATTTACATTGGTGGGAAATGCTTTGAGTATTACTCTCAACTGCTGCAGATGTGTTTACTAAACAGAGTTACAGCTGCACATATCAAATTTATTTTCACTGGACATGGTCTATCAGGAACAGCAATATACAACAATAGGTCACAGTTTAGTAGCCCTTGTTGAAGGAATTTGTAGAAAAGTACAGTGTAGGCATATCAATAGTGAACTCCTCTACCTAGGCCAGTGGAAAATTATGTGAAAAAACTTTGGGGGAAAAAAGTGCCAAGTCAAATTTAGATCTGAAGTTAGCAGAGTTAAATTACAGAATAGCCCAAATGGAAAATAGGATGTTACAAATTTACATTCTGTTCACTGGAAAGCTGGATGTCTGCTAGAAACCAATATAGGGGTCACTGAAGACAAAAAGAACAATAGCAAATACTGGGTATGGTTTACAATCATTGAAGCTCTCACCTTTTTTTTTTTTTTTTTTTTTAAATGACACATTCTAGCATTTTTAACAAAAGAAACATGCAGAGAATTGTAGGAAGTTCTTATCCCAGATGTACAGCTATGGAGTTTCACAGTGAAGAATCAGTTGTCAAGGGCATTTGAGATTAGTGTAGCTCTCTTAGACTCTCTTAGCATTTGAGATTAGCTTCGTTAATTAGCTTAAACAATAGATTTCTTTTAAGTACTTGAAATTCTATTATCATAGTGCCAATTGATAGCTGCTGTTACTACCATGTTTGAGAAAAAGGTTCCAGCATGAGCATTTTGGAATTGGACTGTCATTCAGACTATGCCATATGCTAAACCAGCGATAGCTCCAATAAGGAACTACGTGGAGCTAGATCAAATTTCCCCACAGGCAGACAAGAGAGGTCTGAGCAAAAGACCTTCATTCTTTTCAGTGCTTCAGCCATCAATACTGAAAGACTGGAAGTCTTATGAAAGCCAAATCCATAGCATTTAGGGAAGGGATATGCTAAAAGAGATTACCTAATCTTGTTACCTAATGACTAGCAAAAGATAGTGGAAGGTGCAAACAATAATATTAGTTGGAAAGCAAGTCAAATTACTTCTAGAAAGAAACAGAAAAGGAGAAATACTTAATTTCCCAACAACTTCTACTATGTAATGTCACTATCTTCTTGGTGTTTTGGCTTTGCTTAAAAATGCTGTCATACTAGAAAGATCTACTTTAAAATTTTGCCAGTTTTTATGGGATAATCTGAAAGTGGAAAAAAAAAAAAACCCCAACAAAAAAAACCCCCAAACTTGTAGATCATTACCAAAGTGTACTTTCAAAGAAGTGAAGTTTAGCATGTAAAGGAGAAAGCAAACTATAATTTGGGAGATCACTATTATTCTTCTTTTATATCTCTTTAAAGTTAGGCTTTAGGGTTTTTCTAAAAATATATTACCACTAAACTGTGGGTTTGTTTTTTTTTTTGTTTGTTTGTTTTTTGTTGTTTTTTTTTTTTGTGTTTTTTTTTTCTTTTTAAGGTAAGAGGGCCCCCACCTGCAGGATCAGTAAAACGAAGACCAGCAAAACACACGGCTTTTCGCAAGTTTTATGAGAGAGGAGACTTTCCAATTGCTGTTCAGCATGAGTGTGCAGGAAACAAAATCGCCTGGAAGGTAAATCCTGGCACAGCTGTGACAACCAGCTGAGCTTATTGAAGTAACATCTCTCATTGTCCAACAAAGTTAGCTTACAAGTAAATACACTGAAATAATTTCTTAGCAAATGGAAGATGGTGGGAAAGTCATTAGAGAAAGGCCCCTGAGTCAGCTGTCTGCCTTGGCTAACAATTAAATTATATGCTGCAAAAAGGAAGATGACAGAGTTGCTTTGCCTTAGAGAATTGTCTCCTGCCCAATTCATCTCTATTTTTATGAGGACTTGGCAATGCAGCCTGTTTCAGGCAGTCCATCAAATGATGGAAGTGGCTGGATACAGTGAGCAGCAGCCATTTATCTCCCCCAGATTTCACCTTCCTGCAGGACACTTCCAAATAGAAGCTTTAATTACCTAAATGGATAGGTCAAGATTGTCTGCTCCCTGAAAATGCAGAGCAGAATACAAACGAAGGCAGATTCTCATTCCACGGCTGCACTCTCAGTCTCCAGCATATGTCAGACAGCGTAATCGCTGTCATACGTGCCTCTGTTACAGGCTGACCTCCACTGCTGAAACCATTACAGCCCCGACATTTCTCTGACAAAAGGTTAATTGGCTTCAAAATAAATGTATTGCCTAATGACTCTATTCTAATGCCACTGTGTTTCTCTCTAAAATGCTTGGTGACGTTATTTGTAAAACTTGCCAATCTTCTAAGTAACTACTGCAGACTTTTAAATTTAATTTAAAAAATGAATGCTGATCTTTAACCTGCTCCTACTATTTAATTATTTTGGTTATCGTGAATTACTTTATTTTTTGTCTCATTTATTGAACTAGAAAAAGATTTTGCTGGAAGCCATGCTAGTTACAGAAAATGAACACGATATGCATGAACAAAATGTGTCAGATTTGTAGAATGTTTTAAATTTTTCATGTCAAAAACATGATACCAAATTTAAATGTAAAGCTATGTTAAGTCAACACTAAAAGGAAGAATTTTGCAATCTTATAATTGATTCTGCTTGGAATGAAGCAAACAGGATTGGCTCTGTATTGTGGTACGTAGTACAATATTTGATAATAACTAAATTTTTAAGGTAGCTCTTATTGAAATACAGACAAAAGATTTGTGCTACTATTTTGTTGCCTACAGAGGTTTTGAATCAGCTCAAAGAATAATTAATAGTTCTCACAGTAAAGGGAATCTCTGTCCCAAAATACTTTACCCACAATCGAGGTGAGATTCCAGTGCAATTGGGCTTCAGGCAACACTAGAAATTCCCTTGGACTAGAACTCACAGGCTTACAACTTAAGCCTGCACTCTGATCTTTCATCACCAGGTAAGACCCAAAGGTGATTTTCAAATAACTGCAAAAAAAATCTGCACAATTTAATTTTCATCTTGAGGCTTTTTAATTTCTAATTTCTCAAAATCAAACTGAGAGGTACAGAAATACTGCTGGACTGGCATTCCACTAGATGATGCTAGTGACTGCTTAGTTGACTTAGGACATCAGGAAATTAAATGGAGCTGCATAAGAAGTTCAGATGGGACATTAGCAAAAGGTTTTTCATTGAGAGGGTGGTTGATCACTGGAACAGATTCCCCAGGGAAGTGCTTGTTAGTTTCTGGACAAAGCTCTTAGTCATATGATTTAGATTTAGGTAATCCTGTGAGGAGAGAGGAGTTGTATTTGATGATCCTTATGGGTCACTTCAGCTTACTAACTTATCTGCAAGCCTTCCAACCACTGATGCATGCTGTCTATGATTTCTATATCTGGCAGTTTTAAGTGTTTGAAATCACAGTGCCTTGAACAGTCACAACAGCAGAGTCTCTAGTCAAAGATTCAGCATGTCTTTTTTCTTAACACACTTTGCAGTCTTCTAGACCTAATGTCCACCTACTGCAGTAAAACACTGGCTTTTAGCTAGTGCAATGTAGGACTGAGATGTCATGCAAGACTTACTTTTGCTATTCTGCTAATCCTTTCTTTTGGAAAAAAATATCAGAACTTCAGCAGGAATGCATGTAAGGAGCACAGTACTGGACTATTCCATTCCTGTATTAGTGCATGTTCAGATTCAACCTTATTTCCCTTATTCCATGCCACTCAATTTGGTCACAAATCAATCCTGAGTGAGTTCTGTGGCAGGCAGGCACTCAACAGCACTGAGGTAGTAGAGTAACTTGAGGCTATTGTTTAGTTTGACATGCAACTGTCATTGATTGCTGTGCAGTTTAATTACATGAAACAGGCAAACTGGCATTTTCCAGTTCAAACTTTGCATTAGATATTTTCTGAAGTCTTAGAAGCTACCCAGAGCTGCAAAAGGGTGAGAATGTTGTTCATCATTAGCTGATACTTAAAGGTACAGATAAAGTAAGGTCTCTGTTTTTCACTTGTTTAAGGACATAGTTGCACCACCCAAAAGACATCTAATGCCTAATTTTCATCAGTTCTTTAGCTGTATATCTAATTAAATAAGTTAACTTTT
The DNA here is from genome assembly GCA_034509185.1 of Euphonia xanthogaster. Taxonomy (NCBI): domain Eukaryota; kingdom Metazoa; phylum Chordata; class Aves; order Passeriformes; family Fringillidae; genus Euphonia; species Euphonia xanthogaster. The sequence continues at coordinate 31,523,519 of JAYDZK010000169.1, read as the reverse complement.
TAGTAATATATTTTACTCAATACTGCTAAATTCATGACAATTGAAAAGATATTTTACTTATGAAATGTGTCGAGGCAAATGTCCTATAAAAGCTTGGCTGAAGTATACTTATTTGCATGAATCATGATCAAGTGGAAGGATAAAAAGAAGAAATGAATGGTAACAATGATATTTTAATACTGCTGTAATTACTCAATATCAATGTTTTATGTTGAGAGTGGTTTTTTGCTCTGTTTAGTTATAATGTATGTTATAGTTCATTTTACTCTTGTTAATTTGTCTATCAAATGGTGCATGAGAGAAAATGCAGGAGGGTCTCAAAAACTTGATTTTTTTACTGGGAAAGGAAAATACTACAGGATTTTTTTTCTTTCCTGCAAAATACACAGCTGTATTTTATTTGCTTTTTTGTTTGTTTTTATAATTACTGAATAAAAACTGTAATTGTCAGACATTATTTATATTTTTTTAACACTTCAATCCCTTGTTCATTATGCTGTAATTCTTTGGACCGAATACAGTAATTTTTAACTAGAACAGGAGAATCCGAAATGCTTTAATATACATTAATTTTATTTGGTTAATATGTGCCAAAAAATTCACACAAATGACCCTTGATATTGTGACAGTTCTGCATATCTATAATTTTAAGCCCATGATTAATTACCTGTAAAGGCTGGCTATGTATAACTGTGGCTGTAGACCTAGATGAAATATAAATTTAAACTTCGGGAAATGAACAGAACTGTTTCTGAGTAACTTGTTGAATATTTACTTATGAAATAATAGTGCTTTTCTGCTGTTACATAGGTTAATGGTTTCAAAAATGTGCTAAATTTGGAAAGGGCATTCTTGCTCCAAATTAATCCTAAGCATAAACAAGATTAAACTATGCAGATAAATCATGGTGTTTACCTTGGTGTCTTTTCTTAAAAAAAGGGACCAAAGCAAATCAGATCTCACTAGATCATTTTAGGAAGATGTGTGCTCTTGATGAATTTTCAGACTAAGTCTTTATGTGTAGACAGGCATCTCTTTGAATACTTCTGTAATGCTGTCATTCTGGCTGGTAAGTTTTACTATTGTTGAAAGTTTAAATAAACGTGTTTCAACCTAATGGAAGAAAAAATGTAAAAAGATAATATACACATACAAAAACAGGACACTGAGGCTGGTTTTATTATAGACAAGAACAGGAAATTGAAGCTGGTTTTAAAGAGTACTGTTTTTTTGTTTTTTTTTCCAGAGGAAAAAAAAAGGATCAAAAAAACTCTGATTATGACAAAGCAAGATTATGTAGTTCTAGAGGATATAATCACATTTATTTCTAAAAGAAGAAGACATTGATTGTCTTGGGGTTCCTAATGTTTGTTTTCAAATCTGGAGAGAACTTGTCCTTTTGTCATTTTGAAAAAGTGAATATAGAGAATGATAATAATTTGTTAATTATGTCTGTGAAAACATGACATAACTCGCTACACAAATTTCTGGGTTTGATTGCAATTAAATTAACAAAACAATTTCAAATTAATTCCAGACTTTTCATCCCCTTTCAAGGGATGTACTAGCAGTCAGTGAATTCTTTGCTAAATAGCGTTTGCTCAATGTAACATTTTAATATCTAATTTGAAGCCTTTGTTTTTATCCTTCCTTGGTAATCAAAAAGACAACTGTATATATACCAGTGCCTTAAAAATTCTGCAAATATTTAATGTTTATTTTTCTTTTGTAAAGTAGTTTTTAAGATCTGGAAATAAACCACTTCTTTGGTTGAGTTATTGAACAAATGTTCAAGGATCTTTCCAAATAGGAAGCATTTGATTTTTTCCACTAAGAGAGAATGAATAATAATGGCATGGTTTGAAAAACTATTTCTAATGTGTATTAAATATAAAACTTGGGAACATAAATTGTTGTTAATTTAGAATTAGATAATATTAGAAAGTGATCTTTATATCGAAAGAATGTACTAAAATATTTATAAGTCTTTTGACTAATTTTGTGGGATCCCACAGTTCTTTTTCAGCTTATGTATATTGCAATTTTATTTCAAAATGTATTAATACATTCTTTTGCACAATCTCATACCAAGCTATGAATAATAAAAGCTCATAGTTCAGGTCTGCAAAGGACTTCCATTTTTAAATATACGATACTGAATTAAAAAAGGTCAGAATGCAATTAAACCTTTGACTAAGAAAGTTGATAAAACCAAGGAAGTATTTCTGAATTATAAAGTATATGTTTGAAATGCAGTCTCTCTGTATTAAATGGAAAGTCATCAGAATGTTTTAAATTTATTTTTTTTTTAGGGAGTGGAGTTAATTATGCAAGTTATTATGCAGGAGAAAAAAAAGCTTCTATTCTTCAAAAGAATTGTAGCAATTTCAGAGAAACGAAAGCCAAATTCAGAAACTCGAACTTTTTAAGCAAAATGTCAACATGAACATGATTTCCATTTTGGGGGCTTTTTTCCCAGAGTATCTGTATTCACTAAGGATATGACTTCTACCATTTTAGTTTCTCTTCATCTCCTCTTTCCTACACCGTTGGTTTTTTTTCGGGATCTAGTATAAGCTATGGTAGCAAATTTATTTCTTTGTGATATAAACTAAATTCAGAGCTGAAAGAAAGCTATCTGCCTTCAACATCATGAATTTTGAATGCACATACACTTTCTCCTTTCACCTACTACTGAACATTGGTTTTAGTAGTAGGGAGTACAAATAATTTGAACTTTCCATAGTACAGTTTTTATTAGTATGTTGTATACTAGTTTACATAGAATTCTGAACTTCTATGATTGAGCTGGTACCTATATCCAGCACTAAGAAAAAAGGTTTTGTTTATTTGTGTGGTAGAGGTTGTGGTTTTGTTTTGGTTAGTTGGTTTGGGTGTTGGACCTTGTTTTGGGATCTTCTCTATAAAATAACTTGGTTTTAAATTTTGTTTTATTTCCTGGAGGTTCAGTCTTTTTTGCTTGCTTGAGGGCTAAGTTTTAGAAGACAGAAACTACTTTTTTAATATCAGCCAATATAGTCAGAGGGGAGACAAGTTTTCATTTGCAGAGCTTTCAATTAATGTCTTCGTATTTTTCATTTTTGTAGCATTGTTTTGTCATTAAACCAGATGAATAAACACTGTATGTTATTCACTATGTAGTATCAAGTAAACTTAGGTAACACTTTCCAAAGTTCAAATCTCCAAATAAATTAAAAGTAATTGAATGGAGCTCATTTACCCTAAAGAATGATCCCATTATTATACTGTCATCTTGCAATTTGTGTAATTCAAGATGCAATTCAAGAAGTTGAGGGGTTTTAAGCTTGTTGCTATCTAAGGTGGAGGTTCAGCTTTGCTTCGCCTCTTCTACTTTCTATTTCTGAAGCATACTTGACACTGGCACTGACATTTATCAGAGCCCTTTTTGGGTAATTTTATCTCAGTAACTCAGGAAAAGAAGGTGGGTGTGTTTTTTCTTGATAAGCAACACAAATTCATAGTCCTGGAAACTTTGATTATATGACAATCCATGAGTGCTAATGCTGAGTGTTGGTGATGAAGAGAGAAACAGTAGCAAAGTACAGTGGAAAATGTGAGAGAGTTGAGGGCTTTCAAAACTGTTGTTTTCAGCAGTCATGATCTGCTAGATTACTTTAGCTGTTTGTGGAATTGCAGCCTCAAATACCTGAGAGCAAAGAGAACAAACTGCTGTGAAATTTAATACTTCTTCAAAATTTATTTTCAGATAGAGACAGATTTTTTCTGCTTCCACTTTTTGTTAAAATGTATATAATATCTTTTTAGTAAAAGATGTTGGCAGGACGCTGTAAAAAAAAAAAAAAAACAACTGGTAAATTGTCCACAAGTGTTGTCCTGCAAAATAAAATCTTTTTGCAAGGTTATGTAGAAAGAGGAATAGTCATGGATCATGAAGAGATGCAGCTGGTGCAGCACAGAGTGGTGTTAGTTTATATTTTATTTAATGTCTTCATTCATGTTTTAAGCAATAGTTCTGTTTTCTGCTGCAATTGACCTCTGTTTATCTTTCCCAGAGGGCTCCTTTTTTAAAATCATTTCAGTGATCATTAATAAGCCTGTCCACAATACAAGTGTGTTGGTATAACAAAAAATTGCTGTGTGGATTCAAGAAAAGACAATGGAAAGCAAGAATTTATTAAACCAGAAATAATACATAATAATTTAGAGAAACTAGAAGTATGAATTGATTTAAAGAAGTAAAGACTTGAAAAAGAAAATTTCAAGTGATGCCTATGGGAAAAAACTCCACTATTATATTAACAGATATTGTGTAAACTAATATTTTGGATAGTATTTTTTTTTTAAAGGGTAGTAAAATCCTCAGTTTTCTATGAAGACAGTAATACAGCAAACTGTGTCATGGTAGCAAGAAAGATGTATTCAGCTTTAAACTAAAAAGAGCAATGCTCAGTTGCATCATCTTAATTTGGTAGTTACTAATAATCTGTATACTATGGCTTACTGAAGCAAGCACAGTGCTTGCATAAACAGTTGTGTTTAGACAAATGTCATTCATCATTCTTTATGACTGTTATATTAGTACCCAACTAATGACTACCAAAAGTGTTGTCTTGGCTGATGTGCATGTGACTTTTTCTTAGAGATTGCTAAAAATTTCCATCACAAGACTTCTTGCTTTGTCTTTTAAAATGCAGAATACTAAGAAATAGGCACCTGGTTTTCATTTAATGAAAACTCCTTTAAATTTCTTGAGCAATGTTATATAGTGCTATACATATACCCCCTCTGTGACCCTTGGTCATAAAAAGAGAGAATGCAAAGTATTTTCTAGAAAGTAAAACAACAAAATTTCCATTGACTGCAATAGAATGGGATCATTATTGCCAAATGTAAATATTCATCATCCTGTCCCTTTTTCTCCCTATGATATTACAAATTTTCCTGTGATATATTAAGTTTTTAGTTGATAATGGTCACAGGAATCTTTATTTTTGATAAACTGTCATAGAATGATACATTCATGGAATCATACAGTTCTAGGTTTGAAGAGGACCTCAATGATCATCTGATCCAACCTTTCTTGGCAAAAGCATCACCTAGCCAAGATGGCTCAGCTGCCTTTCCATCTATAAATTATAAAGGCTAAGACAGTTAGGATTTTTCAGCCTGGAAAAGAGGAGGTTTCAGGATGACATAATTGTAGCCTTTCAGTACCTAAAGGGAGCCTAAAAGAGAGATGGAGAGAGATTTTACAAGGGCACGTAGTGACAGGACAAGGGAGAATGGCTTTAAACAGACAGAGAGCAAGTGTAAATTAGATAATGGGAAAAAATTCTTTGCTGTGAGGCTGGTGAGGCATTGCAACAGGTTGTCCAGAGAATTTGTGGTTGCTGTATCCCTGGAAGTGTTCTTGGCCAGACTGAGCAACCTGTGGTGTGAACTGGTGGAAGGTGTCCTGGCCTGCAGTGAAGGGGTTGGTACCAGGTGATCTTTAAGGTCCTTTCTCACATAGACCATTCTGTGATTCTATGATAGTGTCCCAAGTTATGAAAGTTCCAGAACTTATAATCATCCTTTTTAATAACTGCCAATTCAAATTTCTGTCTTAAATCTAAGGCAGCATTAGTTTTGATCTAATTACATTTATATTTAACAATGTGTTAATTTTATATTTATATGCAATACATTTGAGGTTGGATTTTTTTCAAAAGTCACTATTTATATAGACTGTAGCATTTTATGTGACATGGCTAAGTTTAATCATCTTTCAGTTTAATCATTTACAAACTAAAATAGGATACCAAGCTGGTGTCCTTCAATGTGTAAGGTACAATTTTTTAAGTTGTTGAGTAATTCTGGATACTTTCAATTTCCATTCCATGGTACATATAGTCACAGAAATTATTGCAACAGTAGGTTTCTCAAATTTGAAATGTCTGTTTTGATTTGATCCCACCACTAATGACGCTAATTCCAAATAAATTTATCATATTCAAATCTTACTTTTCAAAAGCACTATGCTAGATTTCATTTTCTGTTGAAAAAATATCTTAATATAGTGCAGGTCTTAGAAGAAATGTGAGATGTTTGAGACTAAAAAAGAATCTTATCAAAATGTTACTGCAAAACTCTGTTGCAAATGCTATATTTTTATGAAATCCCATAAAAATCATTGTGACTATTTCAGTACATACCACCATTCTCATTGGTTGATTTTATTTTGTACATTTAAACTAGTATTTTTGGTGAAACTCCAAGTTAATGTCCTCCACATTATGTATTGGAGGTTACTCAGTGCAATCCCCCCTTTTTACCACTTGTGGCTCACGAGTAATGTCATTGTAAAGTGTAATTCTTTCTGGAGTTAGATTTTTACAGTCCTCTAGTCCTTTCCATTTCTTCCATAATTATAATTTATTAATTTAATGAAATGTCTCTTTTCTCTATGCTCAGAAAATGTACCATATTTTTTTAAAAATATGGCATGTCTGTTTACTTACTGGCTGAATTATGTTTTTCTTAAGAAGTAAGGGTTTTCCTATAAATGTGTAAGATCTCCTTTCTTTTAACAACATCAATGCTGAATCTGGGGACTAGTGTTGAGATGGAGTCTAAAAAAGCCTTGCAAAGAACAGGTTACCTGATTCCTGTAGTACACAGCAGACATATTTCATTCAGTGACTCCTCTGTGCCTAATTAATAGTTGCAACTCATCCCAGGATTCTAGAAAACTGTAATGTTGTGGCAGTTAATTTGCTGTTCCTTTCCCCCTGAATATACAATTTAAGCCATTCCTTTATTTGATATAATTTGCCATCTCTTGAAAGTGTATGGAGTGAAAACTCAGCCATGTATCAGAAATAACTTTAATTTAAATTTGCTAAATGACCTCTGAAAGCTAGATGAAAGATTTTCTGCTGAATGGGCTGGTGCTCCCTGCCTGTATAATGTATGTGAGAAATTAGTGTGAATGGTTCACTTTTATGGAGTACTGCTGCCTATAGTAAGCCTGCAGAAACAATTTTCCCCCAAGCCTCCATCTGTTCTTCAAACCAGGGCATATGCCATCTCATCGAGCTTGAAAGTCAACTGATTTATAACTCCTGAAAAGTGCATAGATTGAAAAGAAAGGTCGACTGCTGCTATGTGACAGTGATTTGCTAGGTACTTGGATAAAGACAATTCACGTTACTATGGACTCCAGAGGACACAAGTGGTGGTGTAAGCTTTGGAAATTGGTAAATTGACATTTAGGACAAAAACAAATTGCTCCTCCTCTTACAGGTAAGGAGATACCTTCCTTCTTAAAGATGGAAGCATTTAGAAAGTAATTAGGTAATACAGCCAAGACTTCTTGTTATACTTGTTATATTCAGACAGAGTAAGCTTTTCCTAGCTATAAAGGTTGCCATCTAGAAGTGCCATGACTTGTTCCACTTTAATCTTTAAGGTACAAGCAGAAACATCTGTCTTTAAAAGTGCATCTTGTTGTTTTGTCAGAAAGTTTTGTTCAGTGCCACAAACATAGCACTGATGAATTTTCTCCATCTACCCTGAAGGTGATTCTGAGCCATATCCAATTAATGGATGACTTGTTCTCTGGCCATTAGTTATCAGCCTTCCTACTTTTACCTAAATATCACAGAGTTCTCTGGCAAGTGACAAAACAAATGGAATTGACAACATAAAAATCAATGTGTGTTTGATGTTTTCATTTCTAGTAGTCATTTACTGTGACCATTCTGCTCTGAGTCTCATATTGAATAATTTCTTCAATTACTGTTTCTTACCAATTCTGATTTTTTAAATAACATTTCAGGTAAAACATGGCATGGAGTTAAGTGTACTTTTTATTTAAGAAAGAAATGTAGAAATTATACAGTCTTTCAATATGAAAATATGGATCAGATTTTGCCTTGACAAATACATAGGTGACGTGTAAAAAGTTCACGTGAACAGCAGGAAGAGTCATCCTCTACAATTATGAACTTTGTGCTTCTTAAGGCGTCTGTAGCATATGTTAGGGAAAAAAATGCCTCTGTAGCTTTCGACAATCATCTGATTTTGTGTAGCCATGGATATCCTGACCTAGCTCACACGGACAAGTATACTTTCTGAACATAAAATTCAGTAAAGAAGAGCAGAGCAGTGCAGATTAACTAGATCATCGTTATAAATTATTTCTTTAGTATAAATATAAGTCACTACCCAGAATAGGTACTGGTTATTCATATATTGTGTATGCTATTGACTGATTAAAGATGATGAAAGTGTTGAGCTAAGAAACCATGACAATTACATACAAATTGTAAGTAACTTGTTTTGCTGTGAGAGTGTGGAAGAGATATGTAAACACTTATAATGCAGCTTATAAAATCATAAGATTTTATAAGGAGAATGTGAGGTGTTTAAGAAAACTTCATACTGGATGTCTATAAATTTACAGAGAAAAGTTCACTATCACTCGAAGCATATATTCTAAAACCATATTCATTGAATGTGTCTACTTTGGAAATGTATTTTTTGTGGATGTATTGTCTCAGTTTTGTGACAAACACTATATATTTTGTTAATTTTTTATTGTTTAATTTTTGTTGTCCACTATGTATTAGGCATGTGTGTGATGCAAATTTATCTCCCTCAGGTCTGTTTAATTTCCTATACTACTTTCAAAGCATTAATTAATTCATCAGCGTTTCAGTATCATTTTCTCATCACTAGCCTTGATGAATGTTTCACATCAAATTCATGTTCACATCTACTATGTTACTGAGTTCTGATCTAGCCTAAGCACTGCTCTCATTTCTCACACTGTTATTCTGCAAAATAATAGTATCTCTTTGCTAATAGTGCCTATTGTATTGCCCTTTTTCTTTCTTCCATCTTGGTTTTTTCATCTGTATTTCCTCTTGCTTAACTATGAATGGTTTGTTTTCATGGGAAGTTATTCACCAGGATAGCTCAGCAGGATCTGGTTTAAGAAAACAATGCCTTTTACATATTTTTTAATGAAGTAAGTGTGTCCTTGGTCAGAAATCATTTAAATTAAGATTGATGAAAACTTCCTAAAAAGGCAAGACCTAAATTTTTGACCTCTTTTTTTTTCTTTTCCTAAATTCCCTCATCCTTTGAAAGTTGTTGACAACTTTTTTTTATGAAATATAAATTTGGCATGAAGGAGATCTGTTCCTGCAAATATTTAAGCATGCACTTAATGTCTTGTGATTAAACCCACCGAAGTCAAATTTTTACTTGCACTATGTAAAATTGGTGTGAGATGTACCTACCTCTACAGTGAGAAAAAGATATTTCCATTTGTTTGTTTTCAATCGTAAAGATGTAACTTCCTTAAGAAGTGCTAGTTTCAAATTAATATTATTGCATTTTTAAGACATTAAAGATCTTAAAACTTCTGCTCATTTAAAAGTGTCTTATAAAATCTTTAGTAAGGTGATTGTATTAGGTGTTTTATGAAAAAAAAGACTGAGTCTATATTTGCATTTTAAATAGCACTGTGAATTTTTGACAGTAGTAATAGCATGTGGTAGTTTATCAGAGCAAAAATAAGATATCTTAAATATTTAAATTAGGTAGTTCCTCTTGGCTTTCGGCTTTGCACATTAACACTTGTGAAACAGACAATTGTGGGGAATTGTAAGAACTGCAGTTTTACTAAGTGACAGAATCTGTGAGTTGCTAGTATGCTGTACTGTGGCTTCCTTCAATACCATGAAAAAAAATGTGTCTTAATTAGGTTTTAAAGCTACATAGTTTCCCTGTACTGAAAAAATCTAAATAACTGTAGGATCTGGTAGAATTCTGTATTTAGAATATCAGTGTTAAAACCCTCAATAACCTAACTGGCACATTAGACTTAAAAATAATTAATTTAAATCTCATTGCATCCCATTTTCAAATTAATATTATATTCATAAATGCAAGTAAATCCATGCCTTATTTAAAGAACTATTACCAAAAAGATAGACAAATGAAAATTACAAATGACAGTCTTTAAAGAGATACAAATATTCAGGTTAATATCTTCTCAGGCTATAGCGTGGCTAAAAAAGGGTGTTGCTTCCAGTGTAATCAAAACTTCAGTCTGAATGCACACCTCCTTAGAAATAGGAGTTCTACTGTAATGTAGTGGATCTTGTCTTATAATGAAGACCATGTGCACTGAAGTACAGTTCTGCTCTCAAAAATTAACACAGTCAATATCAGTCTGTTCTCTTCATATCCAGACAAATTCTGCTAGGGCCAGAAGCCCATGGTGGTACACTTCAGAATCATAAATACCTATATGAGCCTGTACCATAAGTGATGTTCCCATTCTGTGCTTCTTATCTTGTCCTTTCAGGCTCTTAAAAAGGCCAGTTCAGATGGGAAACCCCTACTTTGCTTTGCCATTTAATAACAACATTGGAACATTGCTGCTCTTATTATTCCTAGAGTGGTAGTCGGGGGCTCTGGATAAAGCCCATATCTGAGACAGAAACATTCATTTTAACAAAACTTGGGCTAGAATGTCAATTTTGCACTTGAACTCAGGTGAATTTAAGTTTCCTTTGAGTGGTTGCTTACCTTGTGCTTCTACAGAGTGAAAGACAATATGCATTAACTTACTTTAATATGATTTTTTTGCTTAATATATTCACAGATCAGTTCAAATGCTTGCTAAAAAAAATCCCCCCAAAACAGGAAAAGCCAAACCACATATTAATCAGGTGAAAATTTAATTCCTTTTTATATCTGTTCCAAAATCTAACCTGTTCCTGTGTAGCACTTTGGGTGAAACCACAAGTAACTATAAATTGATGCAAAAGGGCATAGTGTTTATTTGTTTGGAAATTTGTATTCCATCGTTATTAAGACTACTTTACTCCTTTCAGAGTGAAAACAAACTTTCCTGTTTAAAACTTGCTATCATACAGCTCTCAGGGGTTGTTTCATTTTGAGCTCAAATAATAGTTGTCAATTTTCTAATTTAGCTGGAAATTTCTAGCTTGAGCTGGAGATGAGGAAAGCTGCATTTTTGTTTTCTAGGATTAGATCTGTATTTTATGTCTGCTTTCTGCTTTACTGTTTTTCATCCCGTATATGATTTGATGCTTTTCTGAAGAGGTTGGGAAAATAAGCTATCTAAAACTCTTCAGTAATATCACTGAATTTGTCCTATTCTTTTTTGATGAACTATAAGAAGCATATAGCCAGGGTCATGATACTACAAACATTTCCCAGACTGGGAAAAAAAAAAAATTTTTTTTTAGATAAAGTTTATCTGATAAGGAAAAACCTTAATCTTTTTTAGATTGATGCTTGGATTTTTATTAATCTTTTAACTTGAACTTAAAAAAAATAATTCCTTCACAAATTAGATTGAAAATGCATAGCATATTATTTGCAATGTACTTATCCTCAACTGTGATTAATTTGATCTATTATTTCTGTGAGATAATAAAAGAAGGTCATAAAATTCAGTCCACCTTCAATAGAAGTTCTTAGGCTATGTGTAACTAGTGAGGAAAGACAAATTGAATACAACTTCCTGTTCACATAGCTCCTGACATCAGTCCATCAGTGAATTCTTGTCTCCAGACATTCATGACAGCGGAAAACAAGGTTATTTTAATGTGTTCTTGTGTACAGAGTTGCAGCTAATTAGGACAATAGTTTGTTTTCAAGGGTGTGGAAGGTCAAACTTATATGGAGTGACCACCTCGGAGTTGATTTAAACCATCTGACTGACATTGCATGAAGCTGATTTCAAATGCTGAATAGAATAGAATAGAATAGAATAGAATAGAATAGAATAGAATAGAATAGAATAGAATAGAATAGAATAGAATA
>JAYDZK010000169.1:31489454-31511566 GCA_034509185.1 Euphonia xanthogaster | reverse complement strand
ATAGAATAGAATAGAATAGAATAGAATAGAATAGAATAGAATAGAATAGAATAGAATAGAATAGAATATTTCAGTTGAAAGTTGACATGCCATGATAATCTAGTGCACTGATGGCTTTCTGATGCCCTGGTTAGATAAAACTGGAAGCCATCAGTAATAACAATCAGAGATTAGCAGCTTCAGCCCCATGCCTTTTCCCCAGGTACATGTTTATTTATGCATCAAGAATCCTAGATTATTCATCTAGGTTTGTTAAACATAACCTAATGTGGTGATATCATCTAATATGTTGACTATCAGGTTAGAATAATCTTTCAAAAATATCTTACAAGAAGTGACTTAATTTTTAGTTTTACACTAGCTGTAATTCAAAGTTCTAGTTACTGGTTAACATTGAGTTATTCAATGAAAATTTAAAGGTAGCAAATACTCATTGGAACTGCTAGAACTGTGGTGTTTCTCCTAATCTTTTATTTTATCAAAGAGGTTTGCTGATAAGCCTTAGAATGTAAAACTGAGTTGTCTCTAAGAGTGAAGCATGTTTTCTCTGCTTTAATTATTAATTCTGTATCCATCTATATTTCATTATAGAGTGGCAGCCTTTTATACTGCTGTTATTTCTGCAAGGAAGTAAAAACTATTCCATCCTTGCACAGAGTAACGGATAATGTGCACAGACACATTAGAATGGTTCTTCTAAGTTTTTATGTTTAAAACAATATTTTTTTATCAGCTAAGAAATGTCTTTGCTTATACCCACATTCTCACCTGCAGGTTATGAAACTGGTGGTATGGACAGGATAAGCCTCTAAGATATTATCTAGGAAAAAATTACTGCCTTTTATTTTCAAATAGGTTTTTTAAAGTAGTTGCATCTGATCTGATCTAATGTTACATGAAAATCATTTGATTCAGGTCTTCCACGTCATAGCATACATATAACATTTCACTAAACCAGTAGAAACTTCCACGGCCTCCCTAGGACCTACCAAGAAATACTGTGAACCTGCGTGGAATTATTTACAGTTGCTCAGCAATAAATAGTACCTGAGGCACATTTGCTGAGTATTTGTTTCAGAATATTTGAAAATACTTGGTGAAGTTGTTAAATAGTTAAGTTTTTTGTTTGCAAATTCCCATTTAAGTTAATCTAAGTCACAGATATGCTAAATAGTGGGACAAATATTTTGTTCTAACTGTACTTACATTTACTCGTATTTATTTCTAACTTTAAATGTGTGTGAGGTTTTTTCTCATAGAAATCTTTAACCTCTTTTCCAATAAATGCTACTTTTTTTTGAAGAACCACAAAAAAGTCATTTTCATGACCTCCTAAAGAAACACCTTCCAGTTAAGATGCAGCTTGCAATATCAAATGTTTCCCTGGCTGCCACACTTCTATTGGTATATCAAGAATTTAAATAATTTCAAACTATTTATTCCTCCATAGCAAAAAGTGTTGTATCTCTATCCTGTCCAATGCTCATCTTAGCTTTTTGGTTTGGTATGAGGTTTTTTTTAAGTTTCAATGTTGTTACCAACTAGGGATGTAATAACTATTGTTCTATAATTTCTGGAAGGTTATTCCTTTTCCTGGTCATCAGTTCTTTGGGCCAGTTGTTACTATTAATAACTGCATGAGTGGTTTCTGTACCAAGCCACTCTGCAGTCCTTTTAAACTCCCACCATCTCATTTAGTTTGTGAGTTTATTCCAGAACCTCGTGTTTATTTTATTGGTTGGGTTAGTCTAGGAAGGAGAAAGATAATTGAGATCTAACTGCAGTCTTCCAGTGCCTAAAGGGGTGTTGTGGAGGAGACAGAGCCAGACACTTGGTGGTGCGCAACAGAATGCAAAAAGGTAGCAGTCACAATTTGCAATAAAGGAAATTTCAGCTGGATAGTAGAAAAATAGTCATCCATGTTTGGGGCAGGGAATTGAATGAGATGATCTCCAGGGGTCTCTTCCGAAATAAATTATTCTGTGATTCTATGAAATTAGATAGATGAGCCTATTATTTTGTATTTCTGCAGTACCTTTCTTTTGAAAACGTAACATACTGCTGCTTAATGAATAAGACTTCCCTGTGCTTCTGAAACATAAGTGTTTACTGGTGAAGCAAGTGAGGCACAAATATAATGGTACAACTTCAAATTTGTTAACAGACTTAATTAGTTCTATTATAGTTTTAACATTCCTTTCACTTAAAGCCACACCTTTACCATGTACAGTATTTATACATACATGTGTATTTTTCAGTACATACTTGTTATTGCTCTTTTATTATCCCTTTTTCATGCAGGAAAACCAGAAATGTTTAAATTAGTATGATTAGTCTATTGAAAATGTACAAAGTGGTTTGGGCCTCTAGATTTCATGTGATTCAAATGACTAGAAGACTTTTAACAGTACTTGTCATGTAGAATCAGGTTCTAAAAGTGACTGAAGAGGACAGGCTTATCTGTTGAGTCTTTAACTTAAAAAAACTAATGAGGAGAAAAAGTATCTAATATCTCACAAATCTCCTGCCAAGCTACTGAATGCCAGAACCTAGAGGCACTATATGCAATAGTAATTAATTTATCTGACAACCATTTTGGTAACCATCGTATGGAACATCTTTCCAGCTTCTCAATGTATTTCTTAAGGTGTGGTGAGGAAACAGGACCTTGTGTTCTGCATTAGCCTCACCGTTTCTTATTAAAGGGCAATATTTTTCCTTTACTTTCTGGCCACGTTCTTTTCAACACAGCCCAGGATGCAATTCTCCTTTCCTTGTGACAGGAGCCCTACTGGCTGTACTACAAAGTGGCACTCACCATAACCCTCAGGGGAGCAGGACTGTTACTCAGCCAGTCACTTCCCAACCTCTACTGGTACAGGGGGCTGTTTTATCCCAGCTGCAGGGCTTTGCACTTCTTGTTGAATGACACAATGTTTCTTCACTTTTCTCAAGGTTCCTTGAAATTTAAGCTATAGCATACATTTACTCATCATTCTTAATGTTGGGCTTTCCCTTTCACATTTTGAGGGGGTGTAAAATTGAAATATAAAATCCACACATTCTAGGAAAGTCAGTAGTCACTTAAGTCTTGCAACAAAAAAATCTTTTCCAAGGTCTGGTGTGGGAGTACACACATGTTCATGCACCAATAATATCAGAAAGGTAATATGTCATTTTGTAATTAAAGAAACAAAATATTCATTCTTTGAACTCCCAATTTCTTAATTTGTTTGTGTTTGCTGTTTTACTGTCTCTGAGTGCTTAAATATATCTATGTTCTTTTCTCCTATTAACATTTAGTTTATTTTGGTAATTTAAAATGGTCAATATGAAGAGGTGTTTCAAGCATTGTAGAAATTACACAACTATAGAAATGTTTAGAAAGCCATAAAGATGTAATATTGGACAAACAGATAACATCTAACATTAGAGATTCAAAAACCCTTCTAGGCCCTTGGATCTGCCTGCGCTCCTTTGACTGCAGTTTCTTTCTCTTCTAAGTCAAGACCGGGGTAACAAATATAAATCCAAGTGCCCTTTAAGAAGGGTACCTGAGCATAATTATTAAAGCTGGTAACATTTTGGCTCCTTTCACTTGTATGTAGTATTATTTGCAAGAATAACTAGTGTTTTTAAAAACAGACTTCTCAAGTGGAGTTACTGGGCTAGAAAAACTAGGATAAAGTAATGGTGGTATTCAGGATTTTTGAGTCTGTATGTTCTGATGATACCACTGGATTTGTGGGAAAATTTCTGTGTTTGGCTACTGTTCTGTTCTTCCATTCCCAAGAATGGTGACCAACAGCATATCCTTATTAATGTTGAAATTGTCATAGTTTTGGATTATATGTTCTGTCTCTGCCAATAAATGTTCTTCATGATAGTATGATGACACATAAATTTTCATTTGCTTTTCAACAGAATAGGAAATGGCATACATCCAATCAACAAAAATTACACTTTGATTCATGATTATGATCTTTTACAACAGAATTATATATTTTTCCTTAGGATCTGATTTAATCTAATATGCAGGATGGACATATTGAAGTAGAACTACATGAACACTTGCTGTTGCATCAGAACCAAATTAAAGAAGTTCCATCTGTTTCTTCATGTCCTGTGCCACAGTTCAATGTTCCCTCAGTTGCACTTTGGTTTAATTTCATTAATCATATAGCTATAGTGGTAGATATTAAAACCAATAAAAAATGCATTGGAGGTGGCTTTGGTTTTGGTTTGGTTTGGTGAGGTTTTTTTCCTCTTAGTTTGTATTTGTATTTAGATCATCACAATAACCTGACAGCAGCCACAGAGACATTTGTACTGGTACAAATGAAGGGAGTGTAAGCCCTGGCAGTAGGTGAGGAAGCAGACGGAATGAGGAGGGAAAGATATCTTAAATCCATTTTATACATGTCTACAATTTTAAAAGGTAAAATATCTAATCAGTGGTCTCTAAGGGACATTTAATGAAGAGCATTTTGGTTTATATCTTTATAATCTGTGCTTTTTTATAGTGGCCTCATGTTATATCAGATCATCTCATAAATGTCCATCAGTTTATTTTACACAGTTTATGCTATTAAACCTGTCTTGCAGATAAAGAGGAAGGTCACAGAGGGAGACTTTGTATTAGATTTCTAACTGTAACCTAATCCTGATAATTATTTTAATAATTTAGTGATTAATTAGAAGCTGGTAATTTTAGTCTAAGGCTTTGCTGTTCAGATTACTTAATTTTATTTATTGACTTAGACAATTTTTATGAGGGGTCTAATTCTTCTACTTGTCAATTCTACAAATCAAATCCAGGTCTCTTAAGTATGGTTCCTGGAAAACAAGGAGTAGATATAAAAAAATTTTAAAGTAAAATACTTTGTGGCTGTAGATTTTTCAAGAGGCAGAAAGAGGGCATCCAGATCCCTCCAATGCATCTTTCAATTATTCTTTACTTTCCTGAAGTTCTTCTTTCTTAGCAAGAACATGTCTTTCAGCCTCTTTAATCAAAGAATCAAAGGTTTTGTAGACACCAAACTGCTAATAAATTTGCACTATATATCTTCTCTGATAGGACCTTTCTATAGAATGTGTAAATGATCCCTGTTGATAGTAGGAAGGTTGATTTTATAGCTAAAACTTTATGACATCTTTGCAGAAAACAAAAAGATCACATTTTAGATTGTGTAGCAAATGTAACAAGTACTCAATTATGCAACTTCAGAACTGTCCTGTAGTTTCTGATTACAGTATTTATTTCCCTGCCTGTATTTTTGCAATCCTAAAGATAAATACATGTTTTTCATCCCACTCTGTGCAGTGCAGAAACAAACTGAATGTCCTCTAGAATGAAAGTGAAACAAGTTTCTTTTGTAATGCCATATTTATCTCTTTGTAACTTCATTCTAGCATCCTGAAATGTATGGATAAGTTTTGAACGAAAAATAATATTTCTGCAGAGGTTAATACAGAGTTATCTTATTTAAAGAAAAGAAAAAAAAATAAAACCTCCTACCTCTTAATACTAAAAAAATCAAACCCCAAAATTGAATGTTTCCATCTCTATTAAAAAACTATTTGTTATGTCTTAAACTTTTCATAGAGCTGTGAAACCTTATGCATGAATATGTATTGAATAAAATACCTTTCAGTATGCAGCTGTTATTCATGCCTTTTACTATTTTGAAGTTTAATCTTATTCTGATGATAACAGTAGGAATATTTTGCTTTTTTATTTCAATGAGTCAAGAACCAGTACATCTGTTTATGACTAGTTATTCTTTGCATACCTAAATGCAAGTGCTTGCATTTTAGTAAGAAATGGAAATATGTACATGATTTCTGTTTTGAATCATAATGGATGTGGCCAACTTAAGTATTCTGCTCTAACTAGAACTCTGTGTGACACCGATCTAAGATTAATCACTATTCCTTGTATACATGGGTCAGTGGAGTGCATTGCTGTGTGGAGACCCCAAGGAAAATGAGCTAGTAAAATTGTGATATTAGTATATGACAAAAAATAACATTGGTACAAAATCTTCTTTCTATGGAACACAGAGTACAAAGTAAAGAGTTCAGTATTGTGTATATGCAAGCAGAGGGCTACTCAAAAGTATGGGTCATAAATTTAATCCCATTAAATCTGTGGTTTGAATGAACAGTTTGTCTGGAATGCTTGCAGCTGAGAAGAGACTCATATAATTAATCATACATATAAATACTTATGTAATTGTATATATTTATATAAAATTACATTTATATATATTTATTAAAATATAGAGAATTATCTACAAATACATGTTTTATAGCTAGCTCAGAATATCATCTCTGTCTTCTATTTTTCAGACAAGGCTGCATGCTTTCAGTTGGCTAGACTTATATAAGAAATATTACAGAATAATGAAGTGAACTTATCTAAATTTCATTTTACTTTAGTCTTCATTAATGAACTTTATAGTTCATAGCAACTGAAACCTTTAATTGCACAAGTGTTCAGTTGCCACACAGTGGTGGGGGAAAACAGCAGTAAGTAAAAGTGAATGTAAAGACACATAAAAAAATATATTGAGATAGTAGAAACTTTCTTAACAAGCTGACATCCATTGCAGAAGAATTTCAAAATTTGGTGAGAAAGGGGTTGGATGTATAACTTATGACTAGTATCTCGTCTTTCTGAGCAAAGTTAAGCATAGGACATATGCAGGAAGAATCCTTTCACTTCACAGAAAGAGGCATAAATTTAAGATGCTCTTTTCCAAAGTGTTCACAAACAGTGCCAAGATTTTTTGTTTAATGGTCACTGTTTGAATGGAATATGCAAATCCCACCCTACACACTTTTTACATAGATTACCTGGGAGAGGTGCAATTATTCATTCTTCATAATTTGATGGCTTTTGATGCAGAAAATGGTTAAAATATTTTGGTGAAATATTATTTGGTGGAAAAATCTATATGGAACAGGTTATAATAAAATGATTATTCATCAGTACTTTATATCTTATTCCATACTGCTATAATTTAACAAGTTATGCATTATGCAATGAGCTAAAAGATTTTCTTCCACTTACCATGTTTTTAGTGGAATATGTTTTACATGCACTGATATAAAGAATTCAAAGAGTTTTTTCTCTAGTGATTTGACAAAACATCAGTCAAATATGGAGGATAAAGTCCTAAAATCTAAATTAAATATTAATGAGTGAAAAGTCTCATTGAACTGAGAAGGATCTCTTTCCTCTATTTCCTTTACAAAAAAAAGTTACTGAAAAGCCATGCTGTAGAAGTATCAGAAACTTGTTTCCTTCCACTGATCAGCAAAAATGAACCCAAATAAAGTAGCAACACTTCTCTGAACTGCCTGTCTCAATTGTTAGAGGTTTTGCATATTAACATAAGGCATTTATTCAGCATGGTTCTTTGCTGAAGGCAATAGTTAATCCTGCGATCTCCTTAAGTTTCCAGTGATGATGACAGAATACAAATACCCATACAGAGTTTTTGTGGCATCACACCAAGATGTACCCAAAGGGATGAAAAAGGGATGAAATGGGAGTGCACCAGCTGCCGTCACAGATCTTGACATTTGTCCTGTTTGTTTCCCTGATTGTCATTTGTTCTAAAGTAATGGGGAATCCTGAGAGAACAAAAACTTCCATGTTACTAGATGCCTTTATGTTGCAGCCTGCTGAACATTGTTATTTTAAAAGTATTTGCTATTCTGATTGCAACAATACTGTTTTTTCAGCATCTGGGAAAGCTTCTTCAACATGGACTGTAAGGGTTGACACGGAAATGGTTGCTATGGAACTATTTTTTGAGCTGGCAGGGCGGAGCAACATTTGGCAGGATTTAATTTTCATTTCTTCCATGCTGCAATTTCTTCAGTAGGATCTGAAGTAGACTTCACCAGTCACCCAGAAAGCAGAGCTCCACACTGAAAGTATTTGTTTCCCCAGAAATAGTACAAGTGTCAACCCTCCCACCCCCACATTTAGCAAGGTTTCTAAATCAGTGAAGATCAATCTACAAAATTATTTGTGATCTAGTTATTATCCCATTTATTAGTTACAGCAAATCCTGAGCTAATTTTTTTTCATGAAGGTGTTAGAGTGATTAAGGAGAAAAGCTGTTATGTTAATTGCAAGAATTAGCAATTGCTGACTCAAGACTGTAAGTGTGACTTGGACTTGCCATTTCTCCTACATCTGTAGAGACCTCTATATAATAAATATTTTGTCTTTATCTTCCATAGAAATTAAGTTTAATATTGCGGAATTAGTTCTATGGTCATTTGAAGGGACTTTCCTCTTAATTTTTAAGTTAATCTATAGTTTATTATTATGATTAATATTTTTTACTAATAGTGCTAGTTGAATAAAATATTTGCATGAATAAAACACCATTGCATAGCTTCCCTATTAAACTGAAGGCTCTGGAAACAAGAAATTGCAGCATGAAAAACTATTGTAACATATTGCATAAAAGGATTATAATTTCAAAATTAAATATTAACAAAATATTTATTTTGTTATAATATTTATAATTTATATTTATGAAAATATATTTATATAAGCATATTTATAATTAAATATTAACAAAATATAAATATTAACAAAACTGCAGTCTTGTATGCTATCCCATGCTCTATATGCGTTATTATTTCCTCAATAAGCAAAACAAACAAAAAAGAGAACAAGAAACCAAACAAAACAAAAACAAACAAACAAAAAAAACCCAACAACAACAAAAAAAAGTAATTCATAATCATTTTACAAGAAGGGCTGGTTTGGTGATCGTACAATTCAGAATTTCATTCCAGGCCAGAGGTATATGGCAACTAAAGTAATAAGTCTTGTTATTCGACACTTAGTGTGTCTCTGAGACTTCTTTCTTACCGAAATATTGCTAAATATGTTAAAAAGTTAACTAGATCATCGTGCCAGAGCTGCGGTCGTCAAAATCGCTGTTTCCCCCGCTCAGCGGGTCTGTGCATTGGCAGCCCCGGCTGCGCCCCGCGGCTGTCCGGGCTGCGCCCCGCGGGCTCGGGCCGGGCGGAGCGGCGGCCGCGCTGCCACCGTCAGGGGGCTCACTGGGAATGCGGGGCTGGGCGAGACATTTACGGGAACGCCGACAAAAAGAGCCCGTCTTTGAGCGCCAGAATAGGAGAGACCTAGGTCCTGCTCTGGGGAAAGTGCTCCCGAAGTGCAGCGTGAGGAGAGGTCTATTTGCCTGGCGTTACTGCCAGCCCCTTTGTTCCCTGTGTCCTTGGCAAGGGCTGAAAGAGCTGGGCCTGTGATACTTGGGCCCTGCTGTGCCACTTAGAGAAATAATAAGACATTGTCTTCATTAAGCAAGCCTTGTTTTAGCAAACAGAATTCAAATACTGAAATGGGAACATTTTTAATGGGGGAGAATCAGAGACAGGGATGCTTTACAAAATTCCCTAGAGAAGCTGCTTTGTTTCCACTATTTTATTGCTACTCACTGAGAAGATTCATATTCAAATAGGTTGGGGTTGTGAATCGGTCGTTTGCACATTCTCATGCACCCAGGAAGGCTATGATTATGGCTAATTACAATGACGAATGGAATCCTAACAGGAGTGCTCAATCAGATTGCTGTTCATGCATGAAGCAGAGCAGACCAGCCAATGGAGGTGTTATTTTGGTAATTACAAACAATGGGGGCTAAGTTGAAAAAACCTCCGTAAATCTGCTCGAGACAAAATAAGGTCTAATTAATCACTTTAAGTTTTGAATTCTCCAGATGATCTGCATGCTCAGTTCTCTGTAGCATTCTTTTAATAGACTCAGTCTAAAGAGTAAGAATGCATCCCCATTTGCTCATATTTTCACTGGATAAAATGCAACTGTTTCAAAATATTCTGGCTTTCCTTTTGTGATGATAGTGTTGCAACCTGTTTTTCCGGCAAGTAGATGGAATGTTAGAAAAATAAACATACTGTTCTTTGCCTTCCTAGCAATGCCATTATGTATGTTGAGAAAAGCAATGAAGTTTCTTTAAGCTGTTTTACTATTATTATTGACCTCATTCTCAAACTTAATTTTATGAAAGTAAATGGGAATTTTCACATTACCTCCAAAGACTGCAGATTTTAAATCTGCCTTTAAAAGTTGTACTTGGGCTAATGTAAATAAGTGACCAAAAATTCATACATTTTTTATTACCTTATTTTTTTAATGAATAAATATTAGCAACATATACATAAAGTCAAATGAAGGCTAATCTTTTGACAATGAAACTTTGAGGACAGGTCAGTTTTTCTTTCTGTAAAAGCATTCATTCCAGATTTTTTTTTTGACATTTTATTACATGAGCCAGTATTTTCATAGTAGAAAATCCTTAGATTAATTTATCCATAAATAAGTGCAATACTGAATGTAATAGCCTGGTTTCAGTACTCTAGGTAACATTTGAGGAACTATTTTTTTCTTGTTGATTCAGTTGGTGTGAAGGGATCACCTGTCTGTGTGACTCAGTGAAACCTTGCGTTGACATAGACATGTTTTAAGTATAAAGGTATTACATATTCAGAAAACCTATTGTATAAATCCCTTTTATTGAGCTGCCATGTGTGAAAACACAAACCATAAAGTAAACAGCAATTGTTTTGGACCACTGATGTTCGTATGCATGTCTTCTCTAGTTTTATTGGGTCTTCTTCTGTTATTTAAACAAGTCAGCACTTTGTCCAAAGGCCCTTTTCTTATTAGAAGGTTATTTCAGTGTACAAAATATGTCATTGTTGCCAAAAAATTTGTTGAAGTTGATGCACAAGATCATTTATTTACTGGATATATCAGGTTTTGGCTGAACAGTTTTAAGCGCTGGTATTTTGTGAGATCTCAGTGTTAGACTAAGGGTTGTGTTGGTGCTTATTTGACATTATCTTATAGTTTGTCACTAATAGTAAAACTTTGTTTCTCCAGTCACCTTTATACCATAAAATGATGCATTACCCAAGTTACTGTACATCTTCTATTATCAGTTGGTTTAAAACACATGATTATATTTGTGTGATTTGGCTGTTTGGAGGCCTTGGTGGCAATTAATAGGAACTTTTTGGTGTGCCATTTAACTAGTCTGGTAGGGATTCTGTCACGTTATGGATTATGTAGGATCCAGCTGTGCACAAGCCTCTCATTAAGGTTCATGGAACAGCTACTTTGAACCATGTCCAGATTTGTGGACTTCTCCGGAGAAGGCATGATCCATAGTACTTCATGAAATGATTGAGCCAAGAAAATGGCTTGCTGCCAAAATGATAATTTGTCCCTGCTGGCTCCTGCAGTTTCCCTTAGGGAAGTCCAGCTAGACCTGTGGTGTGTGTTGCTCCCCCAACTATACTGGTGGATGGTGTTCTGTTGGTTTGGTGAGCTGAATTGCTCAGTAAGGGATGAGAGAAGACCAGAGCAAGCAGGACAGAAAGATCATGCAAATTCAAGCACAGAGATGGAGAGAGAAAGGAAGTGAGACCTCCGTGAATGTGTCACACAGCCAGATTGTTTTAGTCATCTTTTGAAATTATGTTCTTGCAGGCCTTGATTGTATTCAGTCCTTTTGCTTCAGTTCCCTCCATTAACAAAATTGTTCAGGGAGTGTCTCAAGCATTTTACCCTCTTTGATTGCATCTAATGTGTCTTAAATACCTGTGCTTTTTTGTGGAAAGCCTTTGTCTAATCTTTTCCTTTGATTTTCCAGTAGTCCATCAAAGCCATCTAGGTCATAAGCAAAACACCTGGATATTTTAAACTTAATTAGAAAACCCAATTGATAGCTCAGTCTGTGCATTGTATTTATCTAACAAAAAGTGAAAATAATCACTTTGTCTAGCTGCAGTTTCTCATTTGATATGATATAAATTAGGAACTTACTTAAATACGGCCATGATTTTAACTTGAAAATCTTGTGAAAAACCCTGCATGTGATGCTCATACAGTAACCTCATCTGTGAATTTACCCACTGGTGAGACCAGTCACTTTTGTCGCTGCTTCTGTGCATCTTCAAATCATTACTTCTTATTTTGAGAAAAATACAGGAGTAGGAGTAAAAGGAGTATTTAAAACTTTCCTCTCTGTGAAAGAAATCTCTGTCCTTTGCTGAAAGGATATCTTCACCAAGATAGGAAGAAAGAATTTCTACATCAAAAAGCCCAACAATTAAGGCAGGAATAAGGGTTTTCTGCTGTTAGATAGACATAGCTATATTCCAATAGATTAAAATATTTTCTAGCCTTAATAGATTGTGAACATATATGAAAAATATTTTAAATGCATGTGACTTAGTTTATAGAAGATCATTACTTTTTTTGAAGACATCAGTAGTCATAAAGGAAATTACAATTGGAGGGATGATAATAAAATTAAAACTAGTGTATTTGCATTACTAGTCTATTAATTAGAATTTATTTAATGTAAGAAACATTTATAAAGTACATAGTGGTATGGTGGAATACAGAGCTTTAATTGGCATTAATTTCTGGTGACATATATCACCTATAAAACCTTATTTTCCTAGTGTACTCTTTTTTCACTGAGCTGTAGTAGGGCAAGTTCAATAGTTCTTTATCTTATCAATAAATGAATTTAGCAAAAAAGCTTACTTGAAGTAAGCATAAAGAAAATTGATTTTCTTTGTTTTAACAGTCTATTACTACAACACAAAAGAGAGACATATCCTGCTATGTGAAGTTTTTTTCAGATATGAACTAGACTCCAGGAAAGAAAAAATCTACAGATTGCTTTAGCCAGGCACTCAGTTTGTTCTGCATGTCAGAAACTTTTGAGATAAATGAAACTCAGCTGGTTTTATGGCATCTCTGACAACTTATTCCCACAAGAATCAGCTGGCATATTTTGTTTTGTAACAGGAGACACTTAATTGTCAGACTATCATGAAAAACATACTGAGATTAGAACAGTATCCTGTGGTCTTCAATGGCAGAATTACTTATGCATCAGGGAGCAGGATCAGTTTGCCATCTGCCTGTCTCTATGACCTTTAGGGTACAAGGAACAAGGGACCCTGATATCTCTGTTCATATATTACATAAAGCAACATATGAAAGATATTCTACAGGTAACAAATGAGTCATTACATGTTTGATGTTGCCAACCATTTGCCTAATAATTTTCTCACTGTTACAGTAACATTCTTTTTACTCTTCATTTCAATCTGATACATATGCCACCTTTTTTGGTTTTGCTGAGACCAATTAGGCTTTTGTTTCCTTATTTTTGATGTATTTGCAAGTCTTAGTGAGAGTAAAAGTATTATAAAGTTGGAAGGTATTGCTAATGCAAAAAAACCTTAGATAAGAAAAGTTAGGCAAGTTTCTCAGCTGGAATGTAAGAAATTGATTAAATCTAATTTAACACCAAAAAGTTATAGAGAGTAATAGTAAAAGTTACTCATGGTGATATTAACTTGATTTTTGAGGGTTTCTTTTTCTGTGATGTTGTGGGAGTTTGTACTTATCTTACATAAAACATTTTTAAGATGTCTGACAATGTCAGTTGAGTGGAAGATGGTTATGAGATACTGGTATGATGGAAATATAATGCAATTTTGCTATGCATTAGTGAATTTAGTGGAGACAGGAAATGTAGCTTTGTGCAAGGCATTGAAAAGATGTAATTTTATTATTCTGTAGTTCTAGTCACCTGTGTTGAAGAAAGATTAATTTAAACAAGAATAGAGAACCCCAAGGATGATTAGAAGGAAAAAGTATCAGTTCTAGAGAGAGAGAGAATTGAGGAGAGTGGTGTATTTAGCTGAGGCAAACAAAACCTGAGAAGGAAATATGGCTGCTCAGAATAAATGCATGATTATAAATTATGACCAGAAACTGTGCCAGTAGTGAAAGTCTGGAATAATTTTCAAAACTATGTGGCAACAGTCACTTGAAAGGCTTGTGGAACAATTATATGTCAAAATTGTAATTCCTGAAGATAACAAATTCTGGTAGATAATCAATTATTTTGTATATGTTTCCAAAAGTATAATTTTCTCAAAGGGGTACTAAAATTAAAAAGCAACCAACAGCCTTAACTTCTTATTTGCACTGTATTTATTCAGTTCTTCAGAGTTTCTTTTTCTTGACCGTAGAAGTGCAAAAAAAAAAGCTGTTGGACTAGAAATATTTTTTCTCATTTTCTTTCTTTATTTTTTTTTTGTTTATTCATGTGAAGTACTCAGAATTTCTATAATTAAAAATAAGTTATTAGGAAAATTCTTCTCCAGAAGTTTGACCTTTGTTTGTAACATAGAAAGATACCTGTAACCATGAGTGGGTTTTGCCTTCATGAAGCAAGCTAAAGCAAGACAGATACTTGGAATTATTGTCAGTAGTCTTATTCTGGAGATTTTTTGGGAAGGGGAATTCTTTTAATAATTTCCAGCTTTACTCAGTGTTCTGTATGGTATGGCAAGAATCATTCTATTCCAACTACATTTACAGATTTACAGGCTCTTTAGCAATATTTTTTGAAACAAATGTAATAATAAAATATTAATATGGTGGTTTCAGAGTAAGTTCATATGACGATTCCTCATTTTACTCATATAAATTTTTCAAAATTGCACAACAATCACAATGTATTCAGTACTTTTAAATCACGAACCTGCTTTTATAGTTAATATCATATTGTGCTTGGGTTTTTTTTCTTCATCCTATTCAATATCTCGTACTGAAACTTCTGAGAAGATCTTGCCATGAGAATTAACTTTTTAACTGGAGACAGGTCTTACTGACTGGTGAGTGAGAAGAAGAAAGCAGATGTCTACTAGGAAAATACCTTTGTATTTCACTTTTAAAATAGGAATTTTCCAGAAGTAGCTACAAAGCACTTTACGTGCAACTTGGAAGAAGTTTGTAGTACAAGTCTGGTAGTGTATTCAGGCATTAAACCAATAGATTAAGATAATTGGCATTATAATAATGATCATAACATAGAGAATGATAGTATTCTGAAAGAAGGCTTAAATAGAGACACTTTGAAAAAATGTGCAGAATTCATTTTATAATGTCTATATAATTATTTCCAAAATGTTTGTTCTTTAGTGGAAACTGAGGAGACCAGAATACTTTTAACCAGATACAAAATAGTGAAGGAGTTAATATCTGACAGGAGAACAGATTTTGAAAAGTAATGGCATACAGAAACAGAAGAATCCTTCACTGCCTACTCTTCATGATACCACCTTTAGAAAGTTAGCAATACAAAAAAAACCTCTCTTTAAATGAGACTGAGCATTGTAGGGATGCTTTCTCTGATAAATATAGCTGTGTAGAATAAGACTTGCTTCCTATTGCAGTACATGAACAAGTAACAGTTCAATATCAAGTGAGAGATTTTTTGTTGCATACCTAAATATTTCCCTTAAGTGATATTGCATTGTTTTTTGAAAAGTCTTACTGTTCTTACAAAATACATTTTATTTATCTTAAAGTAGAGGTAATCTTAATGGCTAAAACAGTTTCCAATCATACTTCTTCCTTTGAGATAATGTTATTTATAATAATAAAAGCTTTCTTCTATAAATTAAAAAACCCATCTATTAAGTACTACTGTTAATGAATTTTGCAGTAAATTCAGTGCTCCAACATCATTAATTTTTCCATTATTTTTTCCATAATTTCTTCTCTAGTATTTTTCTTTCATTTTATGATTAGTTTCAGAGTGTATGGTAATGAAGAAATGCTTGTGTTTTCTATTAAGGAGAGAGGTAAGTAAGTTTCCTTAGAAGTCTGATTCTACAATCACTATTTGGTGTACTGTATCTTAAAGTTACTTTGACATGTAAATAGATGTAATTTGCCTAGTTGCAGGGGTAATACCTGATTTATTTCTACTACTAAATTATATGGAGACAGAATTGACCTTCTCTTTTTAATTTTTGACATTCAGTTCATATATTTGACTGAAAATTATACATGTCACTTCAGACTGAATTTCAGAACTTTTACTGAAGTTGATAAAAAGCTGTCTATTCATTTTTAATAAGCACAATCCCAGTCCTGAATGAGAACAAAAAGATTAGACTTGAATTCAGTGAATCTTAAAAATATAGATTCAGGGTTTTTACCCAAATTAATTTTTAAATTCCGGTCATCATATTCTCCTTTCAAATCAGATGCCCAAGAAAACTTTAAATACCTTATTATCCATAAGAACAAGACCCTATTATGCTCAGTCAAAGGTCTGTTTGTCTCATTTCTAAAGGGGATTGGCATGCAACAGTTGGAGAAAGTATAATCAACAAGGTAAATATTTCATCTGTACTCTCCAGTGTACCCTCCCAGATTCCAACTCTCAGTAGCTTAACAGCTTCCCAATTGGGACGTTGAATAAAAATGTTTGCATTTAGGAAGACTGGATGGACCTTTCCTAATCCTCTTAAATGTATTTATTAATTGATCTCCACAATATAATTTGTCAATTAGCTCTGCTAGTTCCTTATGCATTTTATGAAAAAAAAATCTTACTTTGATCTTAAATTTATTACTGATTGTTTATTTTTTGCTTGTATTATGAAAAAGAAAGCTGAAGTTTTGTTATCAATTCATACCTCTTCTGTTCATGGTTCTGATGTATGCTGTTCAGTCATCACTTTATCTGAACAGAACAGTTCTAGCCTACTTTGTTTTTTCCACTATGGAAAAAATGTTCTGTACATTGGGTGATCCATGCTGCCCTTTTCTTTTTCTTCCCAGCTTGTTTTATACTCTCTCTAGAGTCACATGAGTACAAAATTTTGCAGGATCCAAGCGTGCTGAATTTGTTGTCTGACGTAATGAAGCTTTATGACCATTACTTAATGTTTACTAATAATTGCAACCAGTTTATTTGCCTTTATTGCTGTTGCCAAATTCTGTTCCTACATTTTCAGGTAACTATCTGCAGGGGCTTTGACATCTCTTTCTTGAGTAGTACTCTCAGGATTGTATAATTAGGATTTTCTATTGTTTTCTCTCTTGTGTATTAACCTGCCTTTACTAATAATGAACTTAATCTATCATGCCCTTTTCTTGTTATTTTTTAAATATAGTTAACAGTACAGGCTAGCACATAACCCTTTGGAATCATGCTAGTAACTTCTCCATATTACAGGAACTGAAGACTCAGTTTCATCCCTCATTACTGTACTTCAGCAAGTTACTACTATAATTAAAGGACTTTGCTTTTTATCCTGTTGCTCTTTAGTCTACGTAAGAATCTTCTGATGGATTTGGTGCTCTGTGTCTGCAATTTCAGATACCTAACCTGCTAAATATCCTTCGGAAGCATCTTCTGTAGACAATGGAGTAAGAGGAAACTTTCCCTGGGACAAACTCAAACTATTATCATTTTAGCAAACAGTAAGGTGCAATAGAAGCAGGTCTGTAAAACAGTCAGTCATGATAACTTTGCTTCTGTACCATATGGGTTATGGGAGATTTGTGTCTGGGTTTCTCTGCTTTGATTTTGTGCATTGAATACCCATTGGCAGTTGGAATGGGCTAAGTTAGCCCTTGGAGCACATTTTTTGATTTAGCTTTATCCAAATGGAATTCAATTCAAGCACTCCAAGATCACTTTTTGATATTAGTGAGGATGGTAGGGAGATTTCTTTCAAAAGAAACATACTTCCCCTAACTAATGCACTAACACAGACCTTTCTCACATGGAATAAGTTCGACTGCCATTCTGAATCACCCTCAGAATCACACCCCTGTCTCTTCTGTAGCTCTTCACTCCAGTGATATTAAAGTAGGGCTTCATAGGTGAGAATGCACCATTTTATCGAAGGTTTCTAAAAGTGCCAATACAAACACAGAACCATCCTTGTCCTTGCAGTAAATGCCTGCTATATGGCTTTTAAGATGTTTTGAATCCTTCCAAGTAAATCATATTTGTGTACGTATCCATTAATTTTATGATCCATTTTACCCATTTGAGTGTTATCTTGTCTGCTGTGGTCTGCTCTGTCACTCTCACTTTGCTTACAGGATAGGATGCACCCTACAGGAGCAGATGTAGAAATTTCATAGCTATATTTACTTTACAATAAATTGTTGTCAGGTGCTTTGATTATTAAATGTAGCATTCAAACCTTTAGAGCTTCTAGTGTATCTTCATACAGTTACCATCTACTTCAAGCATTTTTTCCTTTAATATTTAGCAGAAGCCCTCAAACTGCGGGGCTCAGCTATAGTTTGTACTTTGATAATACCTCTCACTGATTTTCTTCCTTCCACCACATTTCCATGGAATCTATTTTTCAATCTCCCACTCATCCCAAAAGTTTGGAAGGATGTAAGTTTCAAGCAGAGACAAAAATTTTCAAGTTCAGTAAAATCTCTAGTGCTTCTGAAGAGCTTCCCCTAGCAAAATCAACAAATAAGCCAAAGAAAACACTGGTTTATGTTTCTGTGCTGCTTTATTTCTTTGAATAAGCATGGTTACTTAACATACAGGAGCTTCATGAGCCTGTGAAATACTTTCATCCCTCCTACTGCATCCTCTACATTGTCCACAGTTCTGCAGTAATTTTCTCTATCTCTATTTATATTGTTTTGAACATGACTTTTCCCTAAGAGGAATATATGATCTTCAGCTTTAATATTAAAACTTGTATCATAACAGTGAAACACATACTGTATTTAAGTAGCATGTCTTCAACACTTATGATAATATTTAAGTAAATAGAATATCTTTGTCTGGCAGTTTAGAACATAATGTTCCAAAACAGAACATAATGTTCCAAAATACCCTTACAGTAGGTGACTGCTAGTCACTACTACAAGGAGATTTAGCAATTTGAAACTACTGAAACAAGATGTTTTCTTAAACATACATGGTAGTTAAATTTAGAAAAAAAAATTTTTAAATGTCCTAAATTCTTGGTAATCTTCTGGAAGAAATGGTTGAAAATTTGAGTTAGAATTTGCTACATTACCCATAATAATATGACTAAGGAAAAAGTGATATTGAGTATACTGGCAGATTGGCAGCAAACTAGGGGGCAACTCTGTACTCTATGGCAAGACAAGCACTAAAGAGGGTTCTTTTACTCTGAGAGTGTGGAAGTACAGGCTGAGATAAGATACACACACTGGGCTATTATAAATGTAAATTACACTTTATGATTGGAAGTGACCTCTAAAGTTTATCTGGTCCAAACCCCCATGCAGGAACAACTTGGATCAGGTAGCTCAGAGATGTGCACAAGTGACTTCTTTTAAAATTTCTCTGTATCAAGATTCTGTAACCTCCTTGGGAAACATGCATTTTAGCTGTCCTTCTGCCATGCTTGCTTCACTTTGAAGAAGTTGACGCGCTTTGAAAGGCCTCTAGCCCATTTTGCCCTCTTTGTCCTGCATGGGATTTTTTTTCATTCTGCTTTATTCTTATTAAAACTTTGCCACACAGTTCTAATGACAACAACCTAAAGTTGGTACAAGTCTTGAGAAGGTTAGAGTTATACATGAAAAGCAAAATCTTTTTATTAGTTTCCCTGAAGCGTTATTTCTTTGCCCAGTTCCTCATCTGTATGGTAGCACTGCTTCTGCACCACAACTACTAAATACGGAAACTGTTATACTAAAAAAAAGGAGAACCAGCCTGGAGCTGTTGTATTTTGAGTTCTGGTTCAGCCAGAATGAGTGGGAAGAAAATGGAAACCCCTCTGCAGAAATACAGAATTCTCTTAAATTTTTTTCTTGTAGTTCTAAATGGACCAAAACAGTGAAGCACAAGGTATCCCACATTCCTAACTCTCCAACATACTTTGCAAGGGATTGACTTTTGTCTTTTGTTGTGATTGAATAAGTTTTCAATAAGAGATGAAAGAATGATTATTCAGTTATTTGAATCTCTTTATTTTTTTTGGAAGATGATTTGATGAGTTCCATGCATTCATTATACATTTATGACTAAATATTTATTATTTTAATTTTTATCCTTAATTTCACTGCCTTCCTTGCTGTTTTTTTTTTGTAACAGGAAGAACAGAAGCTCCCAATCAATTTTCTCCTATACGATTCATTATTTCATGTCCTTCCAATATAATAATCTTTATTCATCATTGTTTTGAAATGATCAGTCACAGTTTTTTAGTTCCTCAGGATTTTTTTTCTAAATACTTTACCTATCTTGATGCTTCACTATCTCTCAACTTTTTAACCCTGAGGTTTTGTTTGAAGAGAAGTAATCATTACTGCCTACAATATTCTGGATGATTTGCACTATATTTTTTTCTCTGCTTTTCATTCTATTCCATGTTTTCCAGATTCTAACCTTTTGTTTACTGCTTAGATACAGCTCCCTAGTGAGCATAGTCTTTTTTATTTATTTGTGAATGATTGATGAGTTGGCCTTTTTCTTGAGGTCATCTTTCCAATTTGCTGGAGGGGTTTTTTTCGCCTGTATGGCTTGTTTTGCATTTAGTAACACTCATTGCATTTCAGGTCATGTGTTCATTCAGTTACTTTGGTAATGAGGAGGACACATTGCTGTTAACATTATTGCTATTTTATCCTGTCCATTTTGTAGAATTTTTGGAGAATTCAGTATGAGAATGATGTCCCCTTTTCTGAAAATTGTGTGAAAGTCCACTGTGAGTTGAGCAGATTAGACTACTGGAGTTCCTGCATCTAAAAGTGTTCTTGTATGCAAATTGGAGTAGTGCTTTGCCATACAGATGAAACCAGTTTGTGTTAGAAACTGTGTCATTACACTGTTGATACCATAATTTTCAGTTTGATATCACTTTTTTAAATATTTCTAAAGGGATGGTTTTCTTTAGCACCTGTTATTTTTATGTCTTTGTTATTATCCATAGAATCATGAATCAAAACATGCTTAGGATCATTGTACTTTTAGGAAAAAAAGTGCATATGTGTTAGGATATTTGGAGTTTGTATTTCTGAGAAGGACATGAAACATCCAAATAGTAAAACTGCACATCTGTAACCTCATAGTACACTCAGCTGCTGCATTAAGCAATAAAAAAAGTGATTTACTGGATTTTTTACTTAGGGCTCATAGATATCTTTCCTGCAATAATTAATGCAGACCATTGTATACTATCTAAGTCAACCTTGTCATTGAAAAACTCTCCAATAGTATATTTAGTAAAAATAAATAGATTCATTCTTTTGTGGTCTGTGATGAAAGAATCATGGATGGCTGTTTTCTTTCTTATATTTGCATGTTGAATTTGAATAAGACACAAAGAGATCTAGATTGAAGTACCTTTTTTATTAAAAAAGTATATTTGACTTGCAGTCACTGTTTTAATCAGTAGCTACCTAATAAACTGATTTGACTTATGTATTCTGATTACTTTTTATTTGAAAGTTTCTTTTAACGTGTTTGGGGTTCATGTTTATGTTTGTTATTAAACTTTAACGTATCTGTAAAGTAGTGGAAAGAACCTTCAATGTCAATATATTTTTAGATACTTTCTTTGTGAGATCAACGTACAGCAATAAACAACAGTGACAGGGAACTTTTTGCCCCTTGTAAAAATGAACAAAAACAAATTTGTTTCCAGGTGACCTGAATATTGGTAGACATTTAGCAAAGAAATTACTAGGCACTATTGCTCAGGTATCCAAGTAAATTAGAAGACTTAAATGTGTTTTACTGTGGAAGAAAAAATGCCATAAACTCTTAATAGGAGAATTCAGTAGAGAACAGCTGATGTTAATTTCTTAAACCTTGATGTCTAGTCTTTCTTAATTATGTGGCCAAATCTTATATACTGAACTTAACAACTGTATTTCTCTTTAGTAACACATATACTCTCTGATTTGAGGTTTTTGCCACAAAGTACTTGGATTATCACTAAGTGAAATAGGACTTACTTTCAGTAAATCACTTTTGGAAACAAAGATGAGTGAAGAGCTGTGTGACTCCAACTCAGGAGAGGTGACTGATGCCTGCCATTTAGATGATGCCCTTGACAATATGCTTTACTTTTTGGTCATCCCTGAATTGATCAGGCAGTTGGACTAGATGGTCATTATAGGTCCTTTCCACAGCAAGTGAGAGAGACCCTTCCCTTCCCTTCCCTTCCCTTCCCTTCCCTTCCCTTCC
>JAYDZK010000169.1:31466152-31489354 GCA_034509185.1 Euphonia xanthogaster | reverse complement strand
CCTTCCCTTCCCTTCCCTTCCCTTCCCTCTAAATAGGACAAAAATCTACCTCACAGTCTTCAGTACTGTCACAACAGTTCCATGGTTAAGGTTCTCTACCATATCTCATAGATAATGTTTCTTCACAATTTTTAGCCCAAGACAAAATCATATTATACACTGTGCAGTGTACATTTGAAAGCGCTAATGTAAAAAAATAATTGGCCATGATTCAAAATCACCTCTATATTTTATGACACTTATGACAGTGGTACCGAGTGATCTTTGTTTAGAATCATATTTTGTTCTTTTTAGTGAAATGTCCACTTTACATATGTAGATAATAAAAAAACTTAGTGATTTCCTAGACATGGAATAATGGAGAATAAAAAATCTGATACTAAGAATATAATCTCGCAGGACTATATATGACAGCTGGGCTAGAAGAGCATTATTTAAGATGAAGCTTTTTACACTTGAAAGCTAGGAATTACCAGACTTACAGCTGCCTAAATAACTCAAATTCCAATCATTTGCACTTTCTTTCTTTGCATTGAATGTAAGATTTACGTTTGAAAAGGTGTTGAATTCAATGGCATAGATATACAAAGAAGGAATTTAACATTGTGCAGACAATTAATCCAGTGGTTTTTTAGATGTTGACTTTTCATTCTGATGATTTTCTGAAATAGTTTTAGTATTTTTAAAACTAAATTTGTAGAGAAATGGGTTTATTTCCTTTCTTTAAGAAAAGAGGTAAAACTTCTTTTCTAACAAGTATAACTTTCTATGACCTTTGCATTTATTGCACCTGTAAGTCTTCAGCAACATGTTACAAAGAGTGGCAGGAGGAGAGTCTAGTACAGATTTGCTTTTTCCTCAACACCTTTTTTGATATCTCCTAAGTCTGTCTTTTGTGACAGATTTTTCCCAGACTTAGAAAGTACATATTCAGCTGTATTGGCAATCCACTAAAATTTGCTTGTACATTGCAAATAAGAAAATGAGTTTATCGTATTTTGTGATTTTTATACCTTGGCTAAAGCTTGAGTTTTTCATCACAAAGGAAAAAGAACTTTTCCAACCTGAGTGAATTCCCTTGCTAAATAATACAATCATAGAATAGTTTGGATTGAAAGGGACCTTTTAAGGTCACATAGTCCAACCCAGGGACAACTTCAACTAGATCAGGTTGCTCAGAGCCCCGTTGAGCCTCACCTTAAATGTTTCCAGGCACTGGGCATCGCTATCTCTCTGGGCAACCTGTTCCAGTGTCTCATCACCCTCATCATAAAAAACTTCTTCCTTACACCAAATCTGACTCTACTTTAGTTTAAAACCATTAACCTTTCTTCTATGTTTGCAAGCCCTTCAAAAAAAGTTCATCCCATCTTTCTTCTAAGTCACTCTTAAGTACTGAAAGGCCACAATGAGTTCTACCCAGAGCCTTCTCTTCTCCAGGATGAACAACTCCAGCTCTCTCAGTCTATCGTCATGGGAGAGGTGTTCCATCCCTCTGATAATTTTTGTGGCCTTCCTCAAAACCTGCTCCAACAGGCCCATGTCCTTCCTATGCTGGGGACCCCAGAACTGGATGCAGCACTCCAGGTAGGGTCTCACCAGCGCAGAGCAGAGGGGCAGAATCCCCTCCCTCATTCTGCTGGCCATAAAAATTCATATTTGACACAATGTTCCTGCCTTTATTATCTTTCATACAACATTCTGTGTTAAGTGTTATGAAGCAGGAAAAAAGTTAGTTAATTATTATTCAGTAATGATTATGTTCATTAGAGGTCAGAGAATATTTCCCAAACGAATTAGCCTTGAAAACTTATATTCATGGAAAACTTCCACAGATCTTCCAGAATTATACTTGCAGAAGTGAGCAAACAAGTCATTTGATATCCTCTTCATATGTCAGCTTCAAGAAGAAGGCCACTGTTTATGTAGAGTGATTTTAGAACCTGTTATCAGTCAAGATAGATAAATACAGATTATACCCTCTCACTATATAGTTATATGTATATATCTAAAATTGCCATTAATATTTGTTTACTGATTAAATAATTATAAGCTACCTATTAAATAATTATAAGCTACTGATTATATAATTATAGGCCTAGTTGTAGGAACAATTTTGAAGTGTTTAAGCTGTGTACATTTTCAGACACCCATATCCATTATATTCATCTTATAAATAGGAGATTTGCAATTTAGTCTATGGAAAATAAAAGGAAGTCTGGAGTGGCAGAGGCAAAGAGAAGTCTTCTATAGGGGTGAACACTACAACAGACTCCCTATTTTCTAATATTAGTGAATATGCACTTCTATTCTGTTATTCATATTTGTTCTTTGATCTATCCCATTCAGAGCTGTTGCAGGCCTAAACTAAGAACAAAATGAGTAGCTACATTATAAGGTTAAAATCACACTAGGAAGCCCAAATAACATCTTTAAAAGTGACATATTCAGTTCAATGGGGGATTTTTATAGAACTTAGTAACCCTAAAATAAATAAATTTGACAATATCATGGAAGAAAACAGTGAAGGAAAAAACCCATGACTTTCTATAAAATAGATCATATTAGACTGCATGTTTTTCTGATTGAAAAACATCTGGCCTAAGTGTAATGCAATGAAACTAACCCATCTTGATTCAAGTAAAGTTTTTTATATAGTCTCATAAGTAAAGTTTTTTATAGAGTCTCATATAAAAAAGTCTAAAACGAAAACATTTTTCCATTTGGTTATTTTGTATGCATCTATTTAATTTAACAATAACAATTAATATATTAGTCACAACTTTTTAAACAAGACCAGTAGAGTGTCTGAGAGCCCTTACTATTTCTTATTCTCTCTCTTCTGTTGTCCCACCAATTAATGCCAATTATTAAGTTCAATTAGGAAGAGATGACACCTTCTGTACTAAGAGGTCATTGCATTGGCAGCTTTGATTCTGTAATGCATATTTTTTACTTTCAGAAGCAACCAAAACAAACTCCATTAAAAAAATATATTTCTTCTGTTTTCTTTAGGAAAATGTAGACACTATTCATAAGGCAGTCAGAAATTAAAGTAAATTTGATTTTTAGTTTTTATAGGGAAACCTTGAAGAAATCCAAGTAGTATTAAAGCAAAATTCAAAAATATTTACTTGCTCAAATGCCAAATATATTTGTATTTTTAAACATACTATTTCATTAAATACTGGTCTATTTTTGGCCCAGAGTGTTAGTAAAGGACCAAAAATAAACCTGGATTTAATGCATTGTTTTCTGCAGGAGTCAAATAAAAAAGTGATGAAATAAGTTTGTCTTCTGTGGTAGACATTTCTCCATATGAGAACGGTTTTGGAAATTGTGTTTCAGTGTGTCTGGTGGAAAAAAATATTATATTTCTAGTGGTGTCTTTTCTTGTCTATGTAATAATTCATAGTATATATTCAGTAGTTAGATTTCCACAGTAAATTTATTTTGTTTGAAAAAAAAATATTACTTTTCTAAATGTTCAGATAAAGCATAATGGTGTCTCATTTTCCATCAAACTTCTTAGAGAGTACTTTATAGAAAGGGTAATAAACGTTTGTGTCTTCTTTTAGTAGCTGCTGCTTTTTTCACAAGGAATTGTTTCTATTCTATACCAGGTTTTACAGCCCTCGTGACCTCCATGCTCTAGTTAGTTCTCTGTCAGTGAACTAGTTTAGTACCTGTATAGGCTGACAATTTTTGATGATATCTGGTTATATCCGGGGGTCAGACTTCCATTGGTCCTGTTCTAGTCAAGATCTTTTCTTTCTTTGCCTTTCTAGATTTCAAGTGTTTCCTGGCTCACTCCAATTGCAATCTGCATTTCTGTAGAATGACTGAAGCTGACCTCTCAAACTGGCTTGATGAAACTTCCTATTTCTGTCCATCTTTTCTAGTAATTTATTCTGTGATATCACAGTGTTCCAAGTCAACGTGTGTTGTTGTTTTCAGGGTTAGTAAGTAGGGCTTTGCAGAATACAAGTCTGGGAAATGTGAATTTAAAAAAAATAAAAGTGGAAGGCTTCACTGCTTCACTTGGTCAATTAGACAGGAAAAACATTTTGTCTGTAGAGAAAAGCTGACATTAAATGGAGATGGTGTGTAATATAAAGGAACATTCATATGCTCTTACTTTGAGATTTATTTTATATATTCAGCTTGAATTTATATGAAATCTTTGATAAGTACACTGTATGACAGTACAGTGTTATATGACTGTAAAAATAACCTTAGGCTATTTAATTTGAGTGTCCTTACTGTGTTCTTCTGTGAGTATATTTACATGCCATGAGGAAATAATTCTGTTCCAGTTAGATACATTACTTGTTTGTTATGGGTTTGACCAAAGCAATTAATTGGACTTTAAGCACATCTTTCTAGCTTGGAGGAGAAAGTGTTGATGAAGTTCATGTTTTAAAGCAAATTTGTTTATGTACAAGCAAGTGTGAAGTCCTGCTTTCCTGAATACTCGGGGAATTCAAGGATGGGATAGAGCTTCAACATGACACCTGCTTTTTTAGTCTTCCCTCTGACTAAAAGCTTAATTTCAAGCTTCCTCTATAGAAGAAGCTTTCTGCATAGAACATATACCCCAGAGATTTTATCCCTTTTCTAGAAGTTGATTAGCTCCTTCAAAAATTGGCCTCCCTCATTCACACGCAAACATAAAGCATACTCTGCCCAACATGACGCTCACAAAAACTGTCAGTTCCACAGAGATCATACAGTTTGTCAGTAAGAAATACTGTACAAATAAAGGTTTCTCTAGAGCTTGATGCAACCTATTACCTCATCTTTAATTTCACTCTAGTTAAAAACATTATTAAAACTATTGAACATAATAGCAAGTGATGAAAACAGCATGTGGATATGTGTATATATGCAGATTTTTTTCTTGATTTTTTAAAAGCCTTTTAGGATTTGTCATTGTAACTATGGGTATAGAATATTTTGACTGCAAAAAGTTGTTCATTTGGTATGGGAATCACATTAAATCCCCTCCCCTGAACAGCAATAAAGCTGTTCAGATTTTCAGAATACTTTCAGACATTCAAGTTTCAGGTGTTTGAATGTCTTAATGTCATAATCTGATTTTTGGCTTGTCACATTCACTGTTTGCATGCTAATATTTTCAGAAGAACTTTATTGAGGCATTAAACCCACAATTTTCAGGAGGTTGTAGGGCTGAGGATGTGAAACTTTCTTCTACAACAAATAAGGTTTTTTCCCACTTTGCTCATGTCAGTGGTTTTCTACTCTCTCTGCCATCTGGAGAGTATTTTATACTATCGTAGGAAATCCTGGTGAAACTCTTTTCCTTGCCTTCTGCTTTTGCTCACTCTTGAAAAAAAATAAGGGAGATATAAATACACATGTACTTACACACATGAGCTTTTAGGGGCTCCGCAATATAAGAGCCTTCTTTTGTATAATCCAGAAAGTACCATAATTACTACTCAAGTAGTGCCTTAGTCTTACCCTTACAGAGGGATTTTGTCCAACGTCCTATGACTTATTCTCTTTCTTGAGATAAGCAGAGAAAAAAAATCTGAAACAACAGGGAAAAAACCCCTATTTTCCATGTCCAGGTAAATTTAAAAGCTACAAAAAGAGATAAAATTAAACTTTCATATACTACCACCTACTTTTCTAAAAATCAGACTATTTAAAAACAAGTATATAATTTTTACATTGAATTCTGAAGTGTCCTGAAACATTCGCAGCCAGAGCTTGTATTGAGTGTGTTCCTGAACAGTGTGTTCAGGAAGCTGTCAGTATAATTATGTTTACAAAGCAGATGTGAATGCAGATAATAAATTACTATATGTCACATGAAAAAAGTGGAAAAATGAAAGTTTAGTAGAAGATAGTGTCTCAGTTCTGCTTCCAAAATATAATGTTTAAATGTGGAAACACAAAATCACTATCCAGTTAGAAGTGTTTCACATTTTGAGTTGTGTATTTAAATCCTCATTAATATATTTCTATGGTATTATAGTAAAGAAACCAACCAACCAAAACAAACAAGCTAGAGAAACCCCACAGGTGCAGGTGACAGAAGTAGATTTGTGTCTATTTTTCATAAACTTAACCTTTCTTGATGATCTGAAAAGGAGTTAACAGATGAGATGCATGTGATTCCTTTGATACACACTGTTAGAAAGAAGTTTTTCTGACATACTGGTTTGATTCATCTCTCACAACAGCTTGTAAGAGATAAGGAGGTTGTCAGAAAGCTATTACTGGATGCTCAGGGACTGCTTTTGAAGTTACTCTTAGCTGACAACTAATGAGAAGCTTTTTTTGATAACCTACCCTCCAGTGTAGTTAGATGTTATAGTTATTTCTAGCTTTGTTTGAAACCTTAAGGATGAAGTATGGCTTTGTTTGCTGTCTTTAATATAAAATCTACCCTACACCAAAGACAGTTTGCGAATTTCCTATTTCTGTTTTGTGGGCTTCTTTTGTTTTGGTGTTCTAATGGTGGATATCTTCCTTACTTTGCCATGGCTAAAAAGCAATGTTTTTGCATATTGAAGATGTCAGGAAGCTTGAATTCAAAACTGAAGTGTTAGTGTGATTACAGTGAATATGTTTGGCATGATGACAAGAAATACTTTTTTTTTCCCTGAAATGATAAATACATTTTGTAAGATAAGCATATGCTTGTATCTGAGGAACTCATAAGGTTATGAAGAGGTCAGTTATAAGCATTTTTCTTGATAGAAGTTATTTGGGATGTATTTGGCTGAAGTTACATGAAGAAGTGGCAAC
Organism: Euphonia xanthogaster; assembly: GCA_034509185.1. Lineage (NCBI taxonomy): Eukaryota > Metazoa > Chordata > Aves > Passeriformes > Fringillidae > Euphonia > Euphonia xanthogaster. The sequence goes on along the minus strand of JAYDZK010000169.1, from coordinate 31,482,574 downwards.
TGGTTTTGCTTCCAGATGTACTTTTTAATAATCCTTGACCTTTTTCTTTTTAACCTGAACGTGGCAGTTAATAATGCTGTTGAGAGCTGAAGGCACTGTGACATGGAAAGAGCTCTTATTAAAGACTTAGAATTGTCATTCTAAGAATCTGTAGGAGATAAGGTATTTAAAGAAAATATAACCAATGAAAACATGGAAAAATGTAATAATAATAATAATAATAATAATAATTAAAAAAAATAATACAAGTATCTCCAGTTTCATGTTCTTACCTGTTACCTTCCAAAGGATAAGTTGTTCAAAATTTTCTCATACAAATGAGGAAGTGCATTTATTAATGTGGTATCAATCATGAGGAGTTTAATAATAGGCCTTGAAATTTGTATGTGGAATCATAAACCTGGGTAAATAACTCCAAAAGACAAGTTCTGATATAGCCAGGCCTACTCAGGCAGTTTTGCCATGGAGGAAGATGGAACGTGAATTCTTAATTATTCTGGTCTAAGAAAGAGTATGAGAGCTCTCAAAATGAAAGTTACTAGATTCCTATTCTGTATTCAGTAAAATATCCTGTATTGAACCATGACAGAGTTACTGCTCATATAAAATTGTTTCCTTTGTATCATAAAATTGGTACTCCAGGATATTTCATCATAAAATTGGTACTCCAGGATATTTCAATTGTCAGCCTATACAGGTACTAATAGATGAAAATAACCCATTACTTAAAAATTAGTGTAACTAACAAGCCTTTGGAGTAAACAGAGGATTTGGCTTCTGACCAATCAAATGGGATTTCCACTGGTTACTGAGCCAAACTATCATGAGTATGATGATATAATCTTACTTTATTTCTGAACTGGGAAATAGATGCTTGCTACAATAAATCCTGGGACACTGAGGGGCCTGACTTTACAGGGAACTCTTTCCAGCCTCCCTATTTAGGTGCCTTTTCCTCAGAAAGAGGCTAGAGGTTGAGAGAGGAAGTGGTTACATGCTCTCATAGTTTCTCCCTTGCATGGAATCTGGGCATAGCTAGGAATTATCCTAGTGCTGAGGAGCTGGAAGCTATTCTTGTTCAGATGCAGTTTAAACCACATCTTGGTCACTGGATGGGGCCTTAGAACATCTATTTGGCTGGTGATAAGAAATTGAAAGATTGGGTATTACTGTCACAGGCCTGAAGTTTCACTCTTTGAGTTTTATTTGAGAGCATATTCCACTGGCAGACAAAATACAAAATATAGTGATGAGGAAAACTACAATGCTTGCAAGTATGAAATAAAGAAATGATCAAATGGTAATAATACAATGCATAAGAAATGTTCATGCAGTGAAAGGTATCCTTACAGGAAACCACTGAGGCTAAGAAATTGTTCTTCTCAAGAATCAGAACTTTAGTCATTGGTTAAATAAAATTTTCACCATTTGAATAATACACTCATGCTCATAAGCTTAAAAGCTTCATTCATCTGTGTGAGAGATAAACAGGTTTTTAACAGGCATTTTTTGGCCTTCTACTGAAGTATCAGTATCAGCCATTATGAGATTTGAGGTAGTTTGGTGCTCTTACAATGGCAGATTTATATTTATTTATTTTTTAAACCTGCTAGCCATTATCATTTTATCTTTTTCTATTTTTCCACTGTCTTTTTCCTCCCTGCAGAACTTGTGCACAAAGACCAGTCTTTGGGGGTTATGATGTGTGCCAAACTCCATAACCATTCCACAGCAATATGAAATGGAGATATGGCTTTTGGTTTTATGATGTAAATTCAATCTCTAAAATGAGAGGTTAATACTTACTTTGACTGCAAAGACAAGCTCACTCTACTTAAGATGATGAATTAGGACCATCAACTGAATTTGCAAATGACATGGGGGCTTAAACTAGTGGCTCAGTTATATGAAAACAACACAAATCACAACTTTGCTGTTTGTTGCCTGTACAGAATTGGCCCAACATCATATCCTTAATTGTCCATTGAAATTCCAGACCTTATATATGAGGTAATTTTAGTTAATAAAATGGAATGGAATGTTTTTACACTGGAAACAGTTGGTACGTAAATATTAAAGATCTTATTTTGGTCTCTTTGGGTATTGCCAAGAAGACATCTTTTGTTATAATGATAATACTAGAGCAGATAAAAATAAAAAACCATCAATCTTAACACTGTTGTCTGAAAGTTGATTATGATCACTTGAATCTCAATATGTTCAATTATTTTTAGTGTTCTTTATTCTATGAGAATATTCATCTTGAATGCTTGTCTGGTGTGATTAGAGGAAGTTGTTATATAGTTTAATTGATCTTACTGAATTTTGTACTGTAGGAACAAAGCTGTGAGTACAGTAGCAGCCACTGAATGGTATATCAAACATAATTTGGATTATTCAAATAACAAAAATGTTTGTTGCTCTTTTTAAAATTTGATTAAGCCCACTTAAAACCTTCTTGGATTCCTGCAGATGTTTAATTGTCTGCTTCTTAAGGTATTGTTAGGCATAACTAATACTTAACAATGGTACGGGAAATAATAAAAAGGAATATTGTAATAGATTTTCCATAGTGTTCCCGCAATGTGTGTGCACCCTGTTTTCAAATTTACATTCCGCAGCCCATTTGATAGCTATTAATATAAATCTTTATCAGATTCCAATTTCCTTCTTTTTTATTATTTCACTTTTTGTGTTTATCTTACATTTCATAAAAGTATATATTTACATTAGTCTTTATAGTACATCTCAGTCCTAACTGAGCTAAAATCCACCTGGAAGCTTATTGAAGTAGGGTGACAAGTAAGCCTTCACTGACAAATAAAACATACTTTGAAAAAAGAAAATTTGTGGAAAATCCACAGTGACGAGCATTTGGTTTTAGTTCGTTACACAGCAAGGTTAATTTCCCACCCCAACGCTGAGACAATTCAAGCAGTGCTTATGTACTGATTTGGGAAAATGCCTCAGCTTAGTCCAGAGAGTTATATGTAGAAAAATCACTGACCCACCCATTTATTTCACTGCATCTTACAGACAGCAAATGAAATTACTGAAGCATCACTATAACAATGTAAGAATTGGACAGCTATGCAAAAATTTAATTACTTTTAATAAAATACATACTGCAAATATTTGCATAATGAGTGAAAAAGTATATCAAAATTTGCTTTATTTTTTTTTCATTACATAGCACTGTTTTGGTAGCTAAGGAGACAGTGGAATAACTGGAGTGATTAAAGCCCAAATGCTACTGATTTGGAGCTCAGTACATGGTAGCCTCTCTACTTTTTATTCTTTTTCTTTTTTCTTTTTTTTTTTTTTTAGTGCAAAATTCCTAGTAAGATTGCTAAGACTACACCATACTGCATAGCAAACACATCATGTTACAGTGATTGCTAAAGAAATACGTCTATGGAAGATAATACAGAAGGAATTTCTTAATTGGGTGACTGTTGTATACTGAGGTTCTTAAAAATTGAGATCCCTATTACATTAGTGAAGTCTTTTTATAGTTGTAATATATTTATACTATGTAATGCCTTTGAATTATTTCTCTAAGTAAGATTTTTCACACATTTCTTCCCAGTCTGACTATAGTGTATTTCATTCAGAATGTAGTTTGAGATTCATAAAACTAATATGTCACGCTCTTACATTTGATGGTGCTATCAGTGCCCACATTTAGAGCAAGTCTCCATCAACAAGTTAGCTTGCATTCTAATCTAAGTTCAAATTTCACATTCAATTCCTGTATCCTGTATCTTAGCTAGGATATCCCAGTCTTCAAAAAAATTTTAATTTCTTTCCTAACTTTGGCTTTTCACTTCTGAGACCTTATCGGTTCATTCGAATCTGTAATGTAGCAGTGAGATTTTCTGCTGGTTTCAGTGATCCTGCCTTGGTAGTCAGAGGCTTTTACTATCATCACTAATGTTATTTTGAAGATTACTTAAATAAAAAGGGCTACTTCCATTTACTTTGCATGAATATGCAGAATTTATGTTGTTAGGATATAGTGACTTCTGGATATTTCTATTTGAGAAAAATTAATTAGATTTCCGGTAAAGGGTAATGAACAGATCTTCTTTGTTGGTCTCTTCTTTTCAAAATTACTTTTACCTTTAGAGAATGTGCAGGAATGGTTGCATTAATAGGGTCACCCCAAACTCTGCAGCCATATTAACCAACAAAAAATACATAGGATTTTAGACCTGAGACCTTGACTATTAATTGGGCATAAAACCATATCAACCATAAATCAACTATGAGTACTGACATGGCAAAGTAGTCCAGTATAGGACTTAGGCACAAAACAATGCAAAGCAAACCAAATACAGTGGCTTATTTTGCCTGCATTTAGCTTCCCTTCTGCCCCTATTGTGCAGTTACGTTTCATATGACCTGGAAACCAATTATTTTTTAAACTTGTAATCTTTCCTTTATATTTGACAATGGTTTTAGTCCATTTAACTTTTATGTTCAACTTACTGACATTACTTATTTATATATGCTATTTAACTGTCAATGAATACAGCTATGACCAACAGAGCATTGGAGAAAAAAAACCCACACATATAGGCATAATTTCTCAAGTTTTTTGTCCATAATTTATTGCTATGGCCAATTTCAAAACAGAACAGCATTCCTTCTGAATTTAGAAACTCTCTTAAACATAAAACTCTTAGATATAGCAATCAAAAATGATCTTATGAAGTAAACTTATAAAGATACATACCTAGGACACATATCAATTCCATAACTGAGAGACACATACAACATGATGTGTTGACCTCATCAGTGTGTTTTTTTTAAGGACAATTTGCAAATCCAATGACCTGATCTTGTTTCATCTAGTGAAAACTATTATTATAGAAATCTGTTCATTTAAAATGCAGGCTGCAACACACAGAAAGGCACAGTTCATCTTTCACTGATAAATTGTATAAAAAAGACAAAAAACTGGGCAATGATCCTGTGAAATGTGCTCTGACTAACTGTGCTGTGTGATACTATATTTTGTACAATGTAATTCATGAGCCTTGCAGAGATATTAAAGCATTGTGCTAGCAACCATTTTGCTGTTATTTATTTTACTTTGTTTAACTGATAGTTATTTTATAAAAGTTCAGTTTATTTTCCACAAATTTGTCTTCAGTTTACAGTTTTTATTACCTTTGAAGAAAATAAAAATCAGCCAGAACTATCATTGCCATATTCTACAGTTGTTATTTATCTGAGCTTCTGTGGTAGTTTGTCCTTGCCCATAATTTTCAGAAGAGTTTCATCTAGCCTGAATAAAAGTTCTTTAGTCAGTATTCTCGATGGTTAAAATTTATAGCATTGCTCTGGCAAGTGAGTACCGTACTAAATAATCTCAGTAAATGTGATACTCTTTTTTTTTTAAGGGCAAGAAGTCTAATTTTGAGCTAAAACCACAAAATTTAGCTCATTTCTTAATGGCTTCTGTTTTTGAAAGTAGTTGATTGGAACATTTTTTAAGTTTGCTATGCAAATTCCAATTATATATATTCAGAATGTTATTGTCTTCAATTCATGTGTATTAGTGGTAAGATTTGATATTGGCAGACACTGTCGCAATATATGTAGTATGTTCATATATTAAATACATGTATTTTAAAAGGAGTATTTTGCATGTTTCTGTCAAGACTGTAAATATGCCTGCAAAGTAGATCCACAAAATGTAAGAGGATTCTGGGATCTTGGGAAAATAATTTGAAATTGTTTCTTTGTTGTTTCCAGACTTAAAGACTGCTATTAAAATAGAAAAATGCACTAATACAATGCTTTAATTTTTCCTTCTTAAATTTATCTAGAATCTCAGTAATATGGACTCTGTAAACAAATTAAAAACCTCTAAGACTACACATTTTCAGCATTACAGGACACATGAATTTTCAAGATAAATTTAGCATTGAAACAAAAGAAATACATAAAATATGTTATGCCAAAGTGAAAAAGACCTATGCCCTGATATTTAAAGCAGGGTTGCTAGTCATGGTTCTAATTAGAAAATTATCCTTTACCAACTCATTCTGTTGCTAAGTCAGGAAATATACTTTACTAGAAGAAATTTCACTTGAAATTAGGTAAATTGTCATTTGGTTTACCCACACTAGAGAAGCTTTTTAATTTTTTTATCTTGAAGAACAATTTTATCTGGTACTTTTCTAACCCAAGAAAATAAGTCCTTTGAGTATTATAGTCCATTTTAATGGTTTCCATTTTACCAAAACTACTCCATTCTTCCAGGGACTTACTCTGTCTTGATGAAGTGCAAACAGTTTGGAAAAAAGTTTCATTGAGAGACCAGATAAATACTTAAAGAAATCAGAACTACATCTGGAAGGAGTTCTAAATTCAATGCCTAAAGTAATTTGGGCCACTTAAAGTATTTGTATACGTAAGTAGATTTTTTAATGGATATTGAGGATTTGAGAAAGATCTTTTGAATTACCTGATCACTATGAGTGTACTCAGTTACCATAACACTAACCTTCTACCCAATGTATGAAGAAAACTTCTGTATGGGCTGGCATGGCAGTGTGCACAGGAATCCAAATTTCTATTGATAAATGATAAACTTGATAAATTATCACAGGCAAATGAATATGCCACAAAGAAGCAAATGAGTAATCACAATATTTAAGTTTCTGTTGAATTTGTTCACAGCATATTATTTTTTAAAAAATTTGCAAAGATCATATGGATGTATTGACTGAAAGTCATCTGAAGACTTCTTTCCAAATGTTCAATGCCATTTTCAATTACACAACTATGTTCAGGTGGATCGTTTCATAGACACCCGTGTCAGATGCCACAAGCCACTCTAATCTCCTCCCAAACTGGAGTTTTTTTTAGCTTCCTGAAAGTAATACTGTCTAATCAACTCAACTTCCTTAATAGTCTTCATTTATACCTCCACACCTAAAATTTTCCTCATATACACTTGGATATATTTAATACAATATTAAAAAGTTATGCTGTAGGTACCACAGTTTGTGGTAATTGGGAATGGGGCTGTGGTGGAGCCTCATCCCCAATGGGCTACAGCTGTGAAAAGCAGGTGAACAGCATTGAAGATAACAAGACACAGAGTGCCGAGGGACACTGACCAATCACCAAAGGGAACAGAGGGCACACAGGTGCAATGCATGAACATGAGGGTATAAAAGGTTGGGCTAAAGAACAAGAAAGGCAGATGCTTGCAGTCTTCTGAAGTGGAATGGTGTTACTCTGTATGGGCAGACACCTGGAGCTTCCTGATGTGGTATGGTGTTGCTCTGTATGGGTTGAAGCTTCCTGAAATTGTATGAGTTACTCTGTGTATTATGGTTGTCTCAACTGTGACATTTGTTATGGTGCATGCTGTAACATTATGCAAGGCAACTTCTGTTGATTTATTTTTTCAAATGTATTTCTTCTCTTCATTCCATCTCAGTTTGTGTAGGTCATGCCAACATCCCCAGGTATCCTAGAAAACTAGGAAGGCTGTTCATATCACAGTGTGGTCTTGAGCGTTGACATAGCACTGTTTAAGTATGCAGATAGCACAGCCCCTGCCATGATTCTGTCTAGTGCTTTTTTTGCCTAAATAATGTTCATTCATGATTCAGGATAAGTAGCTACCAAGACTATTTACAGTATATAATTTAAAGTCAACTACCCTGTTTTGTACAAAGAATTTAGCTGTACAGAAATTATCTGTTCCATACTACTAAGCATCGGGCCAGAGAATGACTCACACCCTGTTTTGGTTTTAAGCATAGATACGGTTCTTGCAAACATCTGTTAGTCGTGCTGTTACTTATGAGTTCTGAAAATTATGTGCTCCTCTTGAATCTTGACTTCCTTGAAATAACATGGATTTTCACAGGGGCAGGATTTTAACTTTTCTATGGTAACTCAGATGGTTAGTTCCAAAATCTGACCTTGACATTTTCAGTAATATCCTACCTATCTTGTTTCATTGTTTGCTCTTGAAATAAAACACCTTCACAGTGTTTGGTGTCAGCCAGCAGATGGTGCAGTATTCCCTTCTGTTTCTGGGTTGTGTCAATATCTGGAATTGGTTCACTTAGGATTTGATTCACCTGTCTGCAATATACCTATGGGGACCTTTCAGTGTTGCTAGTATGTTGTCTCGGGTATGTCCTTCCAGTAGATTGTAACTGAAAAACATGAACTAACTTCAGAGCCATCTCCCAGCTCTCTTGGAAGCCATGAGACAAAGGATTTCTGGTGGTTAGCCTCTTCTCCTTAAGACAGTCATCTGCTCCAAAACTACTTTCTCGATGCTCTTTCTCAAGCACACTTGGAGGCAGTGAGAACTTTTTGGTTTTCCTCTGTACGAGTCCTGAAGTTAATGAAAAAGGACATAATGTAGTCCTGTTTTCTCCACCTTGTTTCAGGATGATTTGACTGCATAACTTCTTGGCTGGTAAGATGCAAGAGTTCCTGGCTTAGATATACAGCATTCATGGCATTTATCCCACTCTGTTATAGTATCTTTCTGGATTCTGGATGGTTATGTGGAATTGTTCAGACCCTGCTCTTTCATGGGGAGAAGTGTCATTTTCATACATGAGATAAATGTAGAATCAGAAGCTAATAGGAGCTGTATCATAAAATGCTCTTACTATGGAAAAATCACTATTCTAATTTGGTTTTGTCATTTGTTATTTTTAATTGTTTGAAAAAAACTGATAATATTTAATATGTTTTATAAGTTTCCACAGTTTCCAACACCATAAAACTGCCAGGTTTTCATTATATTTATATGTCAAATGTGACAAAAAATGCATGGATGGACAAGTCTAGTTGTACATTACATTGTAGTTGGTTTTGTGTAATTTTATGTTTAATTATTAAAAAAAAAAAATCTTCAGCGAGTTGTATTTAACTTTTCCTACAGATCCTTTTTTATGTATTTTTTTGTTCCAGTCCTCTTCTTTCTCTTTAACTTTTGTGCTTTGTTATTTTTATTAAAACCAAATAATTTCAAGTTAATTTGACAAACAGCTATGCATGAAAAAATTGGTGAATAAAAAGGAAAATAATATCAAAAAATAAAACAAACCCAATAGTTTGGCCACTAGTTTCACTAATGGGATACGATCAGTTGGCACTCTCCTGATTTACTTTCACAATTCTTTTGAAATTATATGATGTGTTAGGCTTCATCCACTTAAAATGGGACAAACCTTCTTTGAACAAAAGAATATTTATTTCCAAAAAACCAATTTAAAATGAGTTCTTTACTAGTGTACTGCATTGCATGTGTTTTGTGGGGATGAACAAACTGGTTCATTCTTCTGATGAAGATGTTTAAAATGAACTTCATACTGCCTGAAGTAAATAAATGAAGATCAAAATATCTTCCTCAGAAGGTAGTAGGAGCGTCTTGCAGCCAGCTCCATGAGGTCCTTCTGCCTTCAAATTCAGCCTTGGAGAGTGGGCTATACCTAGCCTTCTCCCCTTGCCTGGGACAGTCTTAGTGTCTTTGCTTTCACTGTCAGAGAAGAGTTGTCTGCTGGTGTCTGATTCAAGTGTCTGCAGAATTGAACATGTCTTCTTTGCAATGATAATCCTCTGTGCCTTTTGTAGTATAGGACAAGCGCTTGTCCTCTGCTTCTTGCTGGTGCCTAAGTGGATCTGGGGGATGTTCTTAGATGTTGTAGCTGAGGGTGGAAAATCTACCACCAGGCTGCAGACCCCAGTAGAGTCACTAATTCCATTTCAACTCTGTCTAGGTGTATATAATACATGTAATGTCACGTGGCTTTAAAATATGCAATTGATCTTTATATATAATGTAATGCTCATATTAGGCAATTGCAAATGTGAACGATGAACAAAATGCAGAGAAATTATTATCCTTTTTCTTAATCTAAAGTTTTACATTGCTTGCAAAACTCTGAAAACATAATAAATCACATAAAGAAAAATGATAACTCAGTTTCTGAAAGTGTGTGAGCAAGTCTTTGAAGAGCAAGAAGGATGTAAGTAGATAAGCATATGTTCTGAAGTAGCAGAAATACTTTTGTCTGCTGTGGAGGTTATCTTGTGGTCCATTGTTTGCTTCACGTGAACAATTTTCAGGTACATTCCACATTTGTCAGAGTCATGTTTACAGAGCCCTTTTCTCAGAGTGCTGAATCTTCTATTTATAATGCTTCCCATCAATTAAAAGAAAGGAGTCCTTGAAGTGTAGTCTACACCTATTTGCTGTATGGAAAGAGTAGTATATTTAACATGCATTTTTAGAAATCAGTTGACTCAGAAAATCCAATGTGATCAGAATCCAAATACGTAAGAACAAGTTAGCACTTAATTTCCTTTTCAGTTCGGTGTGTTCCTATATATATCAGTTTTTCCCTTTAATTTCCAATGATGAATCACTGAGAATAAATTCTATATATTTCATATTAGGCAAATTGATGATAATGACAAGTGAGGTCTTGTGATTGCCTTGTGTAGTAGCCTTAATGCTTTCCTATCTGTACTGGAAATAGCTACTACATTTTAAATAATATTTAGCCTTTTCATAGCTGCAACATATTGGTAACTCATAATGATTAATTAGTTATCTCAACTCTATTTCCTGTCACGCTGAACTCCTATACTGTAGTAGAAGTCCTTGCTGTTCATCTGTCACTTCAATATTACATACCATACTTTAAGGCCTATATCCCATAATCCAAGGGTTAATTGTCATCCTGTTTTTTCAGGGTGGTACACTGATCCTTCTGTATATTGCACAAGACTTTCCTACTCTGTATTAAAAGTGAGGTGTAGATTTTAAAAATTTAAATCCCAGCAGTACAATTAAAAAGGTTTATGAAAATGCAGGATTAAAATCCTCTCTTTACAGAAATGTGCTAGATTATCTTCTGGATGGCATGGCTCACAGACTTAGAGATTCACGTTTCTTTAATAAAAATAATTTCTGAAGTTACTTTTATAACAAGAGATTTCAGGCTGTTTTTTTCTTTTACTCCTTCTCTCTAGCTGGAGAAGATTTTACACAACTTCTTATCCTTCTATTTGCCTCCATTTCTGAGCCAGCCATTGATCCTCTAGTTATTAGGGAATAATATGACCTTCATGTTGATTATTAATTTTCCTCACCTTAATAACACCAGTAAGATTAGATTGTCACCGTCAGCTGTAGCAACTGAAAAGAAAATATTTTGGTTATCATATCATGCTGGTTTCAGCTGGAGTAGAGTTAATGAACTTCACAGTGGCTGGTATGGAGCTGTATTTTGGATTTCTGCTGAATAGAGGGTTGATAACATCAAGATGTTTTTGTTATTGCTGAGTAGGTCTTACACAGACCCAAAGCCTTTTCTGCTTTTTTGCCACACTGGTGAGGAAGTTGGGGGTGCATGGGCGGTTGGGTGGGAGCAGGGACAAGACAGATGAGCCCAACTGACTGAAGGGATATTCCAGGCCATATAGCATCATGCTTGGTGTATAAGGTGGGGAGAAGGAGGAAGGGGAGGATATTTGGAGCGATGGTGTTTGTCTTCCCAAGTAGCTGTTCTTTTTGTAGCTAACATGAAGGTAGTAGAAAATACAGTAAGTTCAAAATTATTATGTATTAACATTTCTGTATTTTTAGGGGTTTAGACTTTGGGGTTTATTTTTACATGAGGAGTTATTTCAAAGCTAAATTCAAATACCCAGTATAGTAACACTCCAGTGACGTTTCTTATTGCTTCTCTTAATTTATCCATAGGTGGCAAATATTTTCTTTTGTTATTTAACTTCTTGTGGGAAGTAAAATGCCTACAGAATAGGTTCAAGAGGCTCTAAATACAGTTTGAGCTAAATGGTTTCTGTTAGGTCCCTTGCCATTATGTGTAGCTCTTCAACTCTGATAATCTTCCACTTGTTTTAAGATAAGTATTTTAGCAATGCATTGCAGAATGGAAAATACAGGCACAACTGTCTTTTTTATTTTTTGTTTTCATAAAATACAGGTAATTACTTAGACTAAGCCTCTTTCAATAGAAAATAATTGTAGTATGGCCCTATTACAAGGTGAAATGCAGCAGACTAAAAAGAGAATTTTTTTCTTGCTAGGCAATTTCTAGGGACTAGATGCAACTGTGGAATTGTGTTTTGAACCATAAGCAAAATTACCATAATGAAAAATCTATTTAGCCAAGTCTGGGAAATACTAGTGAGCATTACTCGCTCCATAGTGAAGATTTAAAACTGATATGCTGTTATGCATCAAATAAATTTAAAGCAAGAAACCAAAAACTGTGAAATGCATTGGCTTCATCTTGGCTATTTGTACAGGATATTGGAAGAAAAAAAAGGTTGAAAGAAGTCTTGGAAGAAAAAGTGGAAAGGAAGTTAAAAACTGAGACTGCTCAAAATTGTTGTTGTTCTTTTTTAATTAATCTGAAAAACAGACATTGAAGTAAATCTTGAGAAACTATTATTTTACCAAAGAATCCTTACAAAATCTTTACAACCCTTGTAAAAACTCCTGTTTTTCCTTATCAAGCCATCGATTCCAGAGTTTCTTTACTTAATTTTAATGCCTTAGACCAAGACATTAAATGAATGTGTACATCGTTAGATACAATGTTTCTGGGAGATCAAATCTAGTTTTTGGATAATCAGATCAAGGACATGGTCTTATGTAACCAATTGTGTGAAAGGAGATGGAAATTTAAATTATGTGGCTTAAACACTACTTTGCAGAACTTGGGTTTGTCTTGTAGTTGACTAGATAATTTTAAATACAATTCTTTAAGGAAGACCAATGATACCATTATTGTCAAAGTTCTTCTATACCTTAAGTTCTCTCAAACAGTTTGTTTTCTTCATCTATCAGACAAATTAACCACAAATCTTATTTTTCTGTTGTCAATCTAGAATCTTTTTCTTATTTTTCTTTGCTTCAGCATTCTTACCACTCACTATGGGCTACTTCATAGGAACAGATTCTCTCCTGGACAAATTGACTGTGATTCTGCAATTAGTTTCCTCCCATCTTGTACATTAGTTTTATGTAACAATAAAGTAGCACTTATTAACTGTGTGGGTTTTTTTTCACCTAGGGAGCTTTTAGAACATATAAGGATCCTGAAAGTTTCATGAAACAAAAGATTTTACTCATTCTATGGTTGCTTTTGGTATTTAATCATGTATTATACATTAATTTTTATTAGTGCCTCTTTACTGAAAATTCAGAGGCTATGTCTGCAAAACTTACAAACCACTAGTACAGAAGTTTCATAAGAGTTATTGTGAGATTTCTTCTTAAAATCCATAGCTATGGCATTATTTTCAGATTTGGACAAGTTTGCCAAGAATTTGAGCATTAATCAGCATTTTTTTGTGGGTGGTTATAAAACACAAAAGGATGTTGTAGGCAAATCCAGAGAAATCACATTTTTCTCTGAACAGCTGTATAATAGCCACTTTCAAAAGCTAAATAGTAAACACAGAAGGAAAGAGTTTCACACCATAGAATGTAAGACAAAATATTTCTGGCTTCCATATTGTGGGAGTTATTATAAAGCAAGAAAAGCTAAGTAAAAATTGCCTGTGTGCTTGGACAGCTGACACTTCAAGAAATGAGTTAGAAATCAAAATAATTTTCAGAGGCATGCTATTTGCCAACTGCTTAGGCATTTGGAACTAATTGAGGAGTACACATAAATCACTAGCTTGGCATATGTCTATTTTGTAAAAGAGTTCTTGTACTAAATATTTTGTGCTGTGTGTAAAAATTTGCATTGTTTTTAATCCTGAAATCATATTTATCTTAAAATTGATACATCCTTCCCATGTATATGTAATGTACATGTAATGCATATGTAATGTTTTTCAGTTATTATTGCTGAAAAACACTGACAAGCTTCTGAGTAGAGAAGCTTTCTTCATATCTGAAACAGAAAAAGCATATTTCAAGCACAAAAAAAAAAAAAGGAAAAAAATTGCATAGGTTATCAGAAATGTTGAATCTTTGAGAAGAAAGATAACTGGCAGTTACAGTTAGGGGAGGTATTAATGAAGACTGGGAGAAAAGCAATTAGGTGTATGTGTGTTTGGAGCAAAATAGATGCAAATTCTGATTCAATAACCAAACATGGATGTGTATTGAGGACATTTTTCACTGTGGAAATACTTTTTAGTTTTAAGAGTTGTCAAATACCCATATAAGAAATACATTCTAAACTCCATCTCAGTGAGACAGTGTGGTAAGGTGTTTTGCTTTGCGGAACACCACCCATCAAAAAAAAAAAAAAAGCTGACATTACTAATTGCATCTCTCTTGAACATCTGAAGTTTTTGCCAGATGCAAGTTGCTGTTACAGGTTTTGGTTTTGATTTTTTTGAAACTAAAACATTCAATACCAAAAAATTATAGATTACAAATTAAATATGAAAAAGAAATATTAAAGAATTTTTTATTTTCCTATTGACAAAGAATGTGAAAAAATTGCTTCTTCTTGGTCCTGCTTTTTTTTCAATGATTTTTTTGACCTCCTGGTCCATTATTACCTGATACAACTTTCTTGTGACTTTTGGGGAAGACTTCTTTTAACATCTACTGAGTATTGCTTATAGTATGCTGAATGTCCTCAAGAAATACAAACCCCATCAATTTAGGAATTTGTCTTTTAATTCTTGTTATTTTATTTATTAATAATAATAATAGTTAATTTCTTTTTCTTACCTAATTATTTAGTTATTTTTGAAATTTCTCACAAATTTGCCATAGTATATCCACAGAATTATATAGTCATAGAATCATTAGGGTTGGCAAAAACCATGATGTCCGACTGTTAACCCAGCACCCACCACCCTGTTCACCACTAAACCATGTCCTCAAGTGCCATAGCCACACATTTTGAACACTTCCATTGTTGGCAACTCCACCGCTTCCTAGGAAAGTCTGTTCCAGAGCTTTACAACCCTTGCTGTGGAGAGATTTTTCCTAATATCTAGTCTAAACCTTCCCTGGAGCAACTTGAGGCCATTTCCCTGGGTTCATATTGACTATAAAGGCATCTGATTTTTTTTCTTGCGAAGTGAAAAGCCAATGAGAAAAAAATTACAGTGAAGCAAGCAATATATAATGTTGATGAAACAGGATATGTGAGTTTCCTTTGTTCTTTCTCCTGCATGATCCACTATTGGGACTTGATTTCATTCAAAGCAGTGAATAGGTATTATGCAATTGCCCTTTTAATCTCCTGTAAGAGATTAATGATCAGTGCGTGTGAGGCTATGTTAGTATGTCATTGGCACTGTGACAGCTGGTACTGAGACACTCACAGCAAATGCATAATACTTACTCTCAAGTATCAGTTCCACTTAATTTTGATTTACATGGGTTGATCTCTTTTGACATGAAGGATTGAAGTCAGTAGCTAAGGTGTGCCAGACCAGGATTCAGATCGACACAGTTAAGCAAGGAGAAGAATAAACCATGGCCTCAGAGAGTATCTATGTGCTACGTCCTGACTATGTGATTTACCCAAGAATTGTGAAGTTCAGTTCTTGGCTGCTTTAGTTCAGACTTCCACAATTCAAGTGAGACTCCAATTTCTGTTCTGAAATCAATGAGTTTTTCTTAACCTGACAAATTTTATCTAGGATATTTGGAGTTTCAGTTTGGCCTATGTGACAAAGCATGTTAAGTGTGAAGAATCTTACCTGGATACTACCAAATCTCACTGGAAAAAATGGGTAGCAGCTAAGCAGTGTTTTAAAGATGGAAGTGCATTCTTAAAGAGATGGATTGGTCTCCAAGGGATTTGGATCATATTCTTTTCAGAGAAAATTCATTGCTGTTGAGTTACATTTCAGCTGTATTCAGAGCTTTGACAGGCCATAAACAAACTTCTGATTCTCCCTGGCTAGCCTGAGTGTCTGTGGTAGAGTCCTAAAGGGAAAAAGAAGGAAAAGGGAAGAAAACTAGAGTGCAAAATTCTTCCATAGCTTATTAAGATTAGCATACTTTGTAATTAAGGATTGGAAGGAAATTCCTATTAAAAAGTACATAATTTCTGTACCTTTTCTTCACAGTAGAGAACCATGGTATTTCTTTATAATTCTGCTCTTGAAATTAATAGGAAATGAACTAGATCAGTATTCAACAAATTAGAGAATTATTGTTCAAATATTGATGCTTGTGCTGTGCTAGATATTTGTTGCTCCCAGGATTGTTTCTCTTATTTGTTTTGAATGTCCAAGTGAAGTTACAGCATCACATTATTTTGAAAGAGGCAGAGTATTGTTCTTAAAATGACTGGTTTGATTCCTATGAGTAACTTGCAAAGTAAAGTGTGTAAGCAGGAATATAAGAATCTGGTACTGACTTATCAAGAAGTGAAAATATATGGTAGTATATTAGATCGGAAGAGC
>JAYDZK010000169.1:31434500-31466052 GCA_034509185.1 Euphonia xanthogaster | reverse complement strand
TTTTTCTTCTTTGTTCTAATATTTCGGTATTTTAATATCTTGTCATAAACCATACCTGCAATTCAATATATACTGCAGCGATAAAAAATGAATTATTATTTACTAAATGTGCCTGTGTAAGTGGCATGAATTATCTGTTGGCCTGATCACATTGTCTTAATACTGAAAAATTGCATTTATTTGTTTATTTATTTTGTATTTTCAGGTAGAGATTGAAGAGCTGGACTATCATTACTTTCTGCCTTTGTTCTTTGATGGGCTTTGTGAAACAGAATTTCCATATGAGTTTTTTGCTCGTCAAGGAGTCCATGACCTGTTGGAGCATGGTGGAAACAAGATTCTTCCTGTTGTTCCTCAGCTTATTATCCCAATAAAAAGTAAGTGAACGTGTAGGAGAAAAATAAGTTGTATTTATATGATGTAAATTTTTGAAAAGTTGCTAATTAAACTGTAAAACATGACAGCCTGAACATCGCATGAAAATTATTGCACATGTCAGGTAATTTTAAGATATAAGGCCAGAAAGGTTATGCCTTCACTCACCTGATATGTGCAGTATTTCAGAATAGACTCTCTGGTTAGTGTTTTTCTTATTACAGAGTTGCTCTTGGTCTTTGAAAATGTGAAGTGGCATTTCCTTAGCTGATTTTCTATATTTACAATGTAAATCCTCTACTGTACAGACCAGGTCATCTAAAATGACAGGAGAAATCAACAGATGGCGTTTTAAAAGCACTACTTTTGAAGGTTTTATGTAGTCAAACAAAGGGGGTTTTTTCTAGAAAAAAAATTGTAAAAATCAATAAATTATTTTAACACAAATGTAATACCACTAAACTTCAAGCGTATTACCACTAAAATTTATTTTCATGAACCACCTAGTCTTTCAAATATATCGTTTTGTCCTTTCCTTTCTTTAGGTCAGTACCTTGAAGAGATATTATTCTGAACCATCATCCTTCTCTAGTTAGTTATGGTGATTCTTAAATCTATATGCTACACTTATATGAATAGGTGCTCATGTTTGTTAAACTTGGCTTCTTTTTTATGATTAATCATTAATGGTATCATTGCTGTTCTTTTTCCTGTCCATGACACAGTTCAGCTTTAAATACAGTTTTGTAAAACAGGAGGTGAATGTAGTTTGGAGCCTGATAATACTGAAATAATAGTGTGGGAAGGGTCAGAATTGTGTTTTTTTCATTCAATTTTTTTCTCAATTTAAAAAGATTGATTAGACATGTCACTATCTGTATCTTACCATAGTTTTGAAAATGTCAAAAGGAATATATAATATTCAGAATGTTTACTCTGTGACACTTGAGAAAGGTTATGAAACCAGTGTTACCGTTTTTTCAGTCTAAAGGGGAAACACGTAAAGAGAGGAATGATATAATTTCTTTAGAACTGTATTTCCAGCATCACCCAAATACATTTGCAGTAGTATCATGTTTTTTGAAAGGTGAAGTAATTTGTTCAGAAAAGGCACCAAGTTTATGACAGCATCTCCTCAGCTGGGATTTAAAAGTCTTTCTGAGATCAGAATCTAGCTTAGATTTAATTGCCTGGAAGCTTTAGCTGTTACACAACATTTAGAATTATAAAAAGATTTCTAGGTAAGGATATTTTTATGGGTTTGATATGCAGTCTTAAGTCATAATTTATGGTGCTGGAACACATTCAAGAATCTGCTAGCTAAATTTAGTTGTTGTTTGTGCTTTATTTTATTCTAAAGTGCTTATTTTTTATTTTAAAAGTTCTTCTCTGTCAGCTTTAATATGTGAAAAGTCTAGGTGTTATCAATGGTAAAGGCTTCTTCATAATTAAAGCCATACTAACAGTAAAAGAAGACACCACCATCTCTAGGAGTCTGAAAATGTATACTTTTAAGGTTTTTTTAATTTCCTGTGACTCTGTAATACAGCAGTGTAGTCGTAGCTATACATTTCTGTGACTCAGCAGCATCCACAGTAAACTCAGCTATGTTTTACACAGATTACTGTCCTAAAGTGTCCCACTGGGTGAGTTATTTCTAATTAACCAGTCTTCTTCTAGACCACTCCATATTTCTACTGTGAAAGAGTGAATCAATTGATTGTTAGGCAAGTTAATATATATGATTAAGGGGGAAAGGCTAAAAGAAGGACTGAAAAACAACTCTACAGATAGAATGCTTTTAAAAGCAGTTTTCTCTTCTGCATGATATCAAAGGAATATGTTAGTAAAGACCTAAATGTTCTCTAAAAGCATTTAAAATAAATATTAGAATTCCATAATATATTTTAATGATTTAAGGAGGAATTTGTCTTCCAGCTGTCCTTGCTTAAAGATCACATTTGAACACTTTATCATTAAAAATGAAAATAATATTATTTAATCCATCTGTGGTTATTTTAAGCTCAAATCCTTTCAAATTTTTTTCTTGTTAAACAAGCAGTGACTTAAAAAAAGACAGACAATTGAAATTAACAGGCCTGGATTCTCTTCTAAAATACCTGAAAGATTATTAAAATAAAAAAGAAGAATGCTTTTAGTTAAAAAAATAATTCCTAATTCTTTTTTTTGTTTGGCACACTGGAAAGAACTTTTTTACTAGAAGGAACATTTTTACTGGAAATTCAGAGGAAGAAAAAATCCCTCAGGTTGCAGGCATTAACTTCTCCGGGAGAAAAATGTTCAAACTATATTTTGATTTCTCAAAATATAAATTCAGAATATATTGTATTATGCACTGGAAAAACATTATAAAACAGTTTATAAATGCAGTCATTGCATGACATAACTCAGAAGAAACAAATTACCTGTGTATGTCAAACTTGTAAGGAATCCAACTAAAAATAAATACAGCACAAACACAGAAAATGGGATTACTTAAGATATAGGACTTTTTGCTCCCTTTCACGGAAGATATAGGCAAACCCATTGTCTGAGTTATTTCAACTTCAGCAAAGATATATAAATTGAGATATATGGCAAATAACGAAGTGCTTTGCAGCAGTATCATGAAAGTTCTGATGCACAATACACAGCCAGATATCTTCTTTGCCAGGAAGATCCATATTGCTATTTTCATGTTACAGACAGGTAAAAAAGCAGAAGAAGGAGGCTAATTTTGCCCCACATTGCAGATTGCATTGGTGGCAGAGAGCTGAACAGAACCCAGGCACAGCCCCCTGAGGTAGCAAACAAAGATGTCTGTAGGTTACATGAGAGCTCCTTTATTTCTTTATTTTTAGGAAACAGAGGAGTCTGTCTAGCCTTTCTATGTTTTTCTCTGTGGTCATTATGGGAGTGTAAAATTCCTTTTGGTGTTCATTTTTGGGAAAAATTATTACTTTTAATATTACATTTGCCATAGTGAATGCATCAGAAAAGCTTTAAGTCCATTTGCTTGCTTTTGCAGCTCTCAGATTCCTGACTTCAGGGTTCCCCAATGTTCTCTGCATGAGACACACATGCAGAGATAAACACTGAGTGAGCCAGAAGTTTCTGCACCTTTGTCTATTGTTTCTGTGAGTAGCATCAGGGACATGCAACACAGTGTATGGAAGCATCTCCTCTCCTTTCAGAGGCAGCAAGCATACTGCCATTCACATTTGCTTTGCTGGCAATGTAGTTGTAGGAGTTTTCAACCCCTGCATGCATAATGCCATCAATTGTTCCAGCTCCCACACTCTGACTTTTGCTAATGCAATTGTTTATGGAGCAACTTGGTGATACTTTCATCTAGATGTGTAAAAACAACAAAAAAAAAACCCATAGCCAAAGAACCCAACTCTAAAATAAATCAAAAATATTTTTAAAGCAGCATTACTTTTAAAGTCAGGTCATTTCAATAATCGAATTTATAAATGCACTCCCACATATGAAGGAACAGTACACCATAGCACAGACAATGGAGTGAATAGCTAGAAATGATCTTTAGGAATATATTCATATTTTGCTAATGAAGATAATAATGTGAAATTAAAACACTTAAGTATCTTGGATCACCCACTTGCCAGCATCTTCTCTGTTCTGTGCCATGAATCCTAAAACAGATATTTAGACAATCTGAACTTAGGCCTAAAAGCTAGAAAAGCTCTCATCTTTGCACTTGTAATTTAGAAGAAAGTATTGTTTCTACACACTTCCAGTCAGCAGACCAGCTCTTCTGATTGAGTCCAAAAAGAATAATCTCCATCATAAGGAACACTGAAGTTTTCCTTCTTGAGACTTTTAACATGCTGTTAAACATAACTTCTGTGATACAGTTAATCAAGGATATCTTAAACTTTGGTAAAAATGTTTAATTAAGGTAAAAGATAGTTTTGTGAGTCAGATTTAGAGAAATGAATAGAGCATTCCTCTCTCAGTGCCACCTACTGAGTCCTTTTTAATGTTTAATAAATTTCCAAATTAAACTGATTTCTGTTTTCTTATTGTTCACATTCTGTTTGGACTTGATTTCCATTTTCTTATTGTTCATTCTATTTGAATGAAAAATCTTGTCTTGGACTACAGTGTAGGAAATTCCCATTTAATGTCAAATCAGTGTCACTTTTGCATTTAGGTATGTAAAGTTGAATGTGTTGTTAGCAGTCATTCTAAGCATAGTCATAGTTCTCACCTATTCGCAGTATTTAGGAGTACATAATGACTGTTAAATACTTCCTTTGACAAAGTTCTGCAATATTTTTATGGAATAAATATGGTTTTCTGTTGTCATTTTCTTTCTGCAAATCATATAAATTGATTTCTCTCACCTACAGAAAGTAAGTTAAAACACTAATGTAATTGTAATTTTCCTCCTGTCTGACTGTTGTTCTTGAGAACCAGTCCTGGTTATTAAGGTCACAGACTGAAAGATAAAAGTAAAGAAGCATGCTTTTATAGACTAAAAATGCTTTTAAAGAAATGAAAGGTCTCTGATTTTTATTAATTGTTCTGATATTCAAGTACTAAAGCATTTCCCCTGCAGGTTTCATCGACCAGTACAAGTACTTGCAATTAGGTTTATGTTAGATTCTTCTGCTCAAAACTGGTCATTTCAGGTATTTGCAACTGCTTTAGGAAGTAGCTCCTTTATTACTCCTCTTAAATCTTTTCTGTGAGGAGAAGCTGTGTTCCTTATTCAATAAAGATAAATCTCATCCATGTTTGGAAAGTGAAATCTGTAATTAACATCTCTGACTTTTAAAGTTGGAGTTAGAGCTATTTATTCCTGAATTCATAAATGTATTATATTTAGCATTTATTAGTAATGAATTTCATCTGCAATTTTATCATCCAGTTGTTCTGTATAGTTCTTCAGAGTCAGTCCTTGTCTTTGGCATCTGGAATAACTTAATGTCATCAGAAATCTTTTTTATCATCAGTTAAGACTCTTCCAAATCACCTTTGTATCTAGTGTAAAACATGAAATTCAGCACAGATTCCTGCAAGGCCTTACTAGTGATATTCTTTCTCTGTGATCCTTTATTGTTGCCCACAGTTTCTGTCTCTAAGTCATTATTTATTTCTATGGAAACCATGGAGGTTCAGTGAGGGACCTTATTAAATTCCTTTTGGAAGTCTAAGAAAACTGTTTTATCAGGTATTTCTTGTCCATGTTCTTCTTCTTCAAGGATTTAGAGAACATTTAGAATGCTCGATTAAGTTTTGCAGTACAGATGCCTGTGCTACTTGGATTCTGCAGACCTCTCTTGTAAATGGCATCACATTTCAGTGATAGCAGACCTGTTTTCATCAGGAGGGTGGATACTCAGTGCAGTTGTAGTATCTTAGCACAGAGGGAGGAATGTACACCTAGGAATGGACAAAAGCTCTAGACTGGCATAGTCAATGAGCAGGTTTTTGGGACTCTCTTCTAAGTGTTCTTTATACTCTATAATTAAACTGGGTCCACAAATGTTAATAGAATTCAAGCTTTATAGGAGCTGATCTAGTAAAATGCTACAATTAGAAGCACACCTAAAGCTGAAAGAAGCCACTGACTGACTTTCTCTTCCATATTCTGCTCTATCATTTTTCTTGAAAGCATCAGTATTTCACTTGTGAATCTTAGCATTTTCTGTGCGTTAGACTTTGGCTTTGCAAAAAAGGGTCTTTGATTACAAAATTGGCATAAGGTTTTCATGCCTTACCCCCTATTTATCATACCCATTGTTTCACTGTAACACATCACTCTTTCTGTTGTATGGAAAGAAATTTTTGTGCATCTGTAGTGTTACTTGGATCAGGCTCTTATTGGACTTCTAAAAAGTAAAGAACACAAGCTTCTTGTTCTGGTTTTTATTCACTCTTGATTGAAATGCTGTGTTTTGTAACAGTCTTCATTACTTCATTACTGTTCTGTAAGCTTAGCATAATAATATATAAATACAGGTAGTTAAGTATTATGCACTTTGAAGATTTTGGACAAAATTTTGTAAGAGAAGTATGTATCACTTTAATCAATTGCATTTTGAGAACACTTCTTGTTAGGACTTCTTTAACCTGACTCTGTGATTTTAAAATAAGACCTTGATCAAAAAGATTAAGTAGATCACAACAGTCAAGCATTTTTATCCTGAGTGCTTTTTACCTCACTGGATACTCTGTGTACCTTGTTCTCCTTCAGGCAAAGAATTTTCTAAAACTGTTGCCTCATTTACCAATTGAGTGAGAGATATGAATGCAAAATAAATTGGTCTTAGAGTTTGGTTGTGAGACCTAAAATGTTGGTGCGCTTCTAAGTGTAGAGTCACAAGTGTATTTGAAAAAAGAAGTTGAAGAAAATTACCCTATCAGCATAACTTTTAATATAACAACCAAAATCTGTAGTTAGTATTTAGAGAAGAGACAGAAGTTTAGGCACACTGATTTGATTCTGCAAAGCTCAGGATATCAATGTGCTATCTGGGAGAGAATGTTCTGATTTGATCTCTTCTGTGGAACTATATTGTGTCATGAAAAAGATCCACTGTGTATTGGGAGGCATGCTGTCTTGTTTCCTGGCCTATGGAATCTATCAATCTCATCTATCAGATGAGAACTGTGGCTTCTATTATAAACAATATCTGGGACTGAGATAGAATTTTCCAAACTGCCACATAAAAATAAAAGATATCAACTTACATAACTTCTAGGTCTATGAGAGATAAGAAGTGTTACCCAAGACAATGCTTTGAATGTTTTAAAGTAATTATTTCTATTCTTTATATGTAAACATCTTGCTTAATGGATAAGCAAACAAGTGGCATATATCTTAAGGCAAGTTTATGCTCTTAATGGAAATTAACAAAGGAAACACTAAATTTACATCAGTTTATATGAATTGCCAATAAAATTTATCTGGAATTAAAAATACAGTGAATTATCATTGATGCCTTGTGAAGGATGACCTAGAACAGAGGCTAGATGGAGTTAGTCTTCTCTGAAGTCAATAAATTTGTATCTTATATTGTCTCATTGCTAACAAGCTTTAATAAACAGCATTATGGTGTTTTAAATATGCTTTCTATTTTCGTAACTGTCTCTCACTTTGGCTTTGAATGGTAGAAATAGAACAAACTCAGATACTGAGCTTTTAAATCAGATATTAAGCTGCTATAATTGTAAGATTTTCTTATATTTAAGAAAGTTATTATGAACTTCAGGAAGTATTTGTTTGGAAAAGCTATAGCAGTACAAAATAATGTGTGTTTGAATGAAAAATACTTCATTATAGGCTTTAATTGAGCTATTATTTAAGCTGGAGGATTTTTTGGAAAAGTGTATCCTAAATCAGAAGCAAAATCTTCCAGTTCATACCATTAAAGTAGAAAACGTCAAAACTACCAAGCAACAGAGTCAGTTTATTGGGTTTGAGTTTTTTGCTGCTTAGGAGAACATTACAGTAGTCTAAAGGACCAAAGAAAAATACGTACCGATGAGGCAGGAAAGTCCTCTCAAAATCCTTTAGGGAGCAGTTATCTTTAACTGAGAAGCAAACCAATTGTGCACTTTGCAGTTATTGTGAACAGCCATGTCTTCACAATAGGGGATCCAGCAGACTTCTAGGCCATGAGGCGAGAGCCTGGAATGTTTTCTAAGTTGGAATACTTTGAATATTATGCATCTTTGCTTCATTTGGGCTATGTAGCTGTAGGGTACCAGGATTCCTAAATGGTGTTCTTTATTCCTGTGTAAGGATACTAGCACTTTATTCAATTTCTGTTAACCTCTGGATGCCACTGATATTTTCCAATGTATTGGAATGTACTTTTTCATATACTCCATTAATATTTTCTTCCTTTTTTTCATGTGGGAGAATGGTTTGTAGTGACGGTAGTACACAGAAAATATTCACCAGATTTTTAAAAGATAAACAGGTATTTGAAAGTGGTGTATCTTTGGGGCAGGGACTTCCTCTAATTGAATGTTTATAAAGTGCCTAATATAATCAAGCCAGGAGCAGGTTGACTGCTATGCATGGCCCAGTCCAACTGTTTAAGAAGAATAACAACAGTTCTGTAGTCATAATGATCTTTCTTTTGATATTTACAAGTGTTTTCCTAGCACACACTGCTGATTTCTGCAATTTCAAGGGATTCAGGCTAAAATTCTCAGTCTGATTCTACCATAACCATCTGCAGCCATACCTCTGCAGGCTGCAGTGTGTGCCCTAGTCTCATACCAGTACCAGGCAGCAGTGAGCGCAGCTGTGGGAGGTGCACCCAGGCAGAGGAACTCCTTGGCTTAGTGACAGAGCTCCAGGAGGAGTTGGGTAGGCTGAGGTGTATTGAGACGAGAGAGAGAGACTGCTGAAATTGTACCCTGTCTTCTCTGAGAAGACACAAGTTCCCTGTCCTTTCTCCACCTGGAAAAACAGAATGACTCAAGGGAAAGGGGGCAATGATTACAAGGTCTTTTGCTGGCACAACAAGTGCATCTCCTTTGGGGCTACCTCAGCTTCCCAGGTGCCCTAATACAAGAGGTACAAGACTCTGCAAGTGGTACCAAACAGCAACAAGTGTAATGGTTCATCTAGCATGAAGATGTCACAAAGGTTAAGTTGACCTGTGCTCTGGTCAAAACTGCTTCCATAAAAGAAGTATCAACTGGTCATTTTAATAGGAGGGTCCCACCAGCAGCTAACCAGAAGGTGGATTATGCAGACTGGGCCTACTTCTTGGAAAAGTCTGACGCCTCCCAGGGGCCCGCAGGGGTTAAAGATGCAAAGAGAAAGCTTCCTCCCCTCAGATGGCCCTCTGATTATTATCCATTATTTATTTTTTAGGCATGCGGTGACAAAGTCCGAACAAGACGTCTGGGGACAACCAGTTGAGGGATCAGTAGTGGAAGTAGTTCTCTCCTGTACCCTTTCAGTTGCAGAGAATGAGGAGGAAAGAAATAGGAAGAGCCAGCAGATCAGTATCTGGCTCTGAAGCTGGTGTCACTGGCAGGATTTGGAGTTTTTTGGTCATGGATCAGTTTAAATGACATGAGGCCTATTGGTACCTGTGTCAGAAGGGGAAAAGAATCTTTGCACAGGACTTAGCAGGGTTCATTGAAAGAGATTGAAATTAGATTTGAAGGGGAAAAGGGATGAAACAGGGCTCACTAGAGGTAAGCCTGGGTGCAGCATGCCACTCTTCAAGGAACAGTGCCAGTAAAGTCCTTCAGTCATGTTTTGGTAGAGGTAGGGGATGGAGATCCATGTGGGTGATGTGGTGGCTGAAGGCCTTTTGAGCACAGTGTTCATGTAATGATAGACTTTTCAATTATCAGAGAAGTAAGGAGACAGGTCAGCAGAACTGCATCCTTGGACTTAGAGAGGGCAGACTTTGGCCTGTTCAGGAGCATGTTTAATAGAGACCCTTGGGAGACAGTCCTGAAGGGCATTGGGGTCCAGGAAGGCTGGATGTTCTTCAAGGAGAAAATCTTAAAGGTTCAGGAGCAAATTGTCCCCATATGCTGAATGATGAGCCAACAAATGGGCCTGACTGAACAGAGACACTTGTCTGGAATTCAGGGGACAAAAGAGAGTTTATGGCCATTGGAAGAAAGGGCAGGCAATTCAGGAAGACTAGAAGGTTGTCATAAGGTTATGCAGGGAGAAAATTAGAATATCCAAAGCCCAAGTAAAACTTAATCTGGCTACTGCCATAAAATATAATAAAAAATATTTCTATAACTATATCAGAAGCAAAAGGAGGGCTAAGGGGAATCTATCTCCAATCTTTTACTGGTTGTAGGGGGAAGTATAAGGACAAAAGATGAGGAAAAGGCTGAGGTACTTAAAACATCCTTTGCCTCCATCTTTAGTTGTAAAACCAGTTATTCTTAGAATACGCTGTATTCCCCTGAGCTGGAGATAGGGATGCAGAGCACTTTGAAACCACTATAATCCAAAGAGAAATGGTCAGGTACCTGCTGCTCCACTTGGACAGAGACAAGTCTATAGCATCAGATGGGATCCATCCAAAAGTTCTTCCTAGGAGTATTTGGACAGCCATTTCCACTTACATGACATGCTCTGCATGCCTAGAAATAAGGTTTCTTATAGTCCGGGACAGCTCCTACAGTCCAGAAGTACTATTCCTGGAAGTGGGTACAATTTTTTAAAAATTAAGAAGCAGTGATTACTGTCAATTATTAATTTTTATATCCCTTAATTTTGCATGTATTAATAATTAATTTTACTAATTTGTAATAATTGATAAACTTGTGTATATATATTCATTCATGCTTGTATGCATGACATAACTATTGTACTGAAAATTGCCAGTGTCAGTGATAATTTCCCTATTGGTTCAGTTAGCTCTTATTTATGTGTATGACAAGTTAGTAGTAAATAAATCTATATGATGGAACCCCAAAACTTGCTCTTCCAACCACTCTTCCATGAAAATGAATAATGCCTGTTACTCTCTAACAGAGTATTTTCCTACCTGAGACTTGGACCCAATCTTTAACATTGTATCTGAGTGTCTCTCTTTGCTAAAGAAGCCTTAGAACATCCGTCCACAAAAGCATAATTTGGAATAGCTAGCCTCTTTGCTGGAACTTAATGTGAGCAGGCTGCATTGTTGGTCTTCCTGTCCATACATTATTATGCTCAGAGACAATGTGAAATTAAGAGCAGCCTGGTGACTACAGCAGGGACTATTGTAGAAAATAAGCAATATGGAATTCAGTCTGTATATTCATTTAGCAGTACTCCTTTAGCTTGGATGAGATTGATGAACCTTGGGCTTTCTGTTTTCAAACAGTCGGTTCAGTATGCTGTTCACAAGCATGCCAAGAGGCATGAAGGGAGATTCTTTACTAGTTGATTTTTGAGAATTGTCTCTGTCCATTCACACAACCAATCTGCCCTGCCCTTGGTTTGGAGATCTAGCTCTGATTTTTAACACTCAGCAGGCATGTGATAAGCAGCAGAAGGAGGGGGGGGTACAATGAATTTGCTTAAAGAGATGGAAAAAGGGCCATTGCTCCTTTGTGAAAACACTACTTCATTCCCTATGAAATGGCATTCCTGTGCACTGATAAAACTCAGCACAGGAAATACTGAATTGTAGAATCATAGGATCATGGTTTGGGTTGCAAGGGGCCTTTAAAGATCATCTAGCTCCAACACCTCTGCAATGAGTAGAGATATCTTTAATCCTAATATTTCCCTTTGAAGAGGCAGTTCTTGAAGAAGTTATTAATAGATCCTCTTCAAATTTTGTTGTCTTCTTTGCTACATTTTTTTTTCTAAATGCTTGTACTTTGTTACGGTGTCTCAAATCACATATTTATATATGTCTGTGTTTATAAAACATAGTAATGAATATGAGCTTATCTTTTTCAGTTCTGTCCCAATGCAGTGATGTAGAAGTCTATCTAACTGGGCAGAACACTGGAGTATTAGACCGATATATAATACCATACCAAAACTGACAACTGCTGACAAATTTATCCAACTTCATAATTTCAGAAATGCTTTTATAAATAGATGGATTTATAAAAGGAAAAAAAAATACGTATTTCAAGTGTGACTCATTTTTAATTACAAGAGAGAATGCAAAGTACTTGCTTTTAGTAAAATTAAAAGAGAAGAAACAAGAGGTTTTTTTGAAATGTCTTAGTGTCATAAGATTAGAAGCATGACACTGAAAGCTAAGAGAAACATCTAAGTAGGCTAGACAAAACCTTTTTTTTTTCCCCTAGAATGTTTTTCTTTTGAAAAAGCCTACAAGGTTTGTTTGTTGGGTTTTTTTTTTCTATAAACATTTGCTTCATTGTACCGATTCTCAGAATAGTAGGAATTGTCAGTTGAATGAATAAAATTATCACGAAATAAATGAGTACAAACATACAAACACCAATTGTTGTAGTAGAATGCATCTGTTGTCAACCTTTGCAGGTTGTCTTGCAGTTGTATAGTTCCATTGGCCCCAAGTGGTACTTACTGAACATTTATTTTTCATTTGTTTGGACTGCGCCAGTATTATACAGGCAGCGTGAAGGAATAATGAGCTGCATTCTTTGGGTTACTGAAGAGTCAGCACAAATTGTGGGAACAAATAACAATCAGACAAGGCAGTGTTTTATAACATCAGGACTGCAATCCATCTTTGGGATCTTTCTAAGCTGGGCTAATAAAGGCCCACTTACAATTCCCAACAGAGTATAGTTTAATTAAATTTTTCCATTAGAGGACTCCTCCCTTTCTCTTTACATTTTAGAAATAATTCTGCTTTCTGCCTGTTCTTTTTGCATCGCAGATGCACTGAACCTTCGTAACCGACAGGTCCTCTGCACCACACTGAAAGTCATCCAGCACCTGGTGGTGTCGGCTGAAATGGTGGGGGAGGCCTTGGTGCCCTATTATCGGCAAATTCTCCCAGTCCTAAGCATCTTTAAGCACATGGATGGTGAGTTATCCTAACAGACACTGTGTCTTTCAACTCCTAAGGCAAAAAGGGGCTTGAGGCAGGGTTAATTAACAATGTAGTTAAGATTTATTACTGTATATAAACTCAAATCCATTTGGAGCTCTAAATAATGTAAACTCCCCCTCTTACTATTCCCTAAGGATGCACTGAAATTAACAATTTCATTTATTACTCCTTGCACGTACAGTTTATTTAACACAGTACAGAAGCAGTGAAGCAGTTCTATAATCTTCCAATAATTAAATTGTAAACTTTGTAACAGTCTTTTGAATACATTAATAAATTGCAAAGCTTTTTTCCTCCCTCCAACATGCTAGTTTAGTCCAGCTGTGTTATTCAATTCTGTGCTCTCCACAAGCAATTTGCTGCTACCAGAAGGTTTAGGAAAGATTAAAAATAAAAGTAGAGATCAAACTAATTAATTTGAGGGTTGAGAAAACTCCATGTCATAGAAGAATTTCAAGTTAGATGATATCGAGCAAAACAGTGAAGTTTGAAGTTATTGCTGCACACTTAGCAGGTTTCATTATAGAGATATTTAGAACTGATTTATATCTACAGTTAAGTATGTGGTTTTTTTATAGTGCAGATCCCACCAGTTTCAGTCTTTGGTACTGTGAGTTCTATATACTGTGAGTACATTTACACCACAGTCATCAGCTGAAATCAACATGATGTGTATTGCTTTTGCCAAAATAATTTTTAAAATATTTTTGGTAGTAAATATATCTTTACTTATTTTCAATTATCTACAAAGTCATTGACTTAAAAATTCCTATTATTGACTTGTGGCCACAGATGAACAGAAATTAATTCCTCACAAGCTTTCAAAGGAGCATTTTCATTAAATTCATGCCATTTTAATAGTTCTCTGCAGGACTCCTTCCTATTATACTTTCTGTTTGCATTACTACAGAATATAATACCTTATACTCACTCTTTAGCAAGATTCAGATCAGATTGAAAAATGTCTGTTCAGAGACTGACTTGAAGGCCCAAATGAAATTTACATTTTAGATCTCTTTAAATATACGTACATCTCTGACTTTACTTAGTGAGAAACATTCAGTAACATGGAGTTTCACAAATGCAAGTTATTTCTGATGGCAGTTGTGGCTTTCCAGAAGTTGTGGGATGAAAGGTTATGAGTGAAATCTGTTGGCTGAACTTAAGCAATTTCAGTAGGGCTCCTTATGAATTGGAAGATTTCCCCCTAACAGATCTAATTTCAGTATCTGGCACAAAACAAGACCGTAAAAATGACTCTCATTGATTAATGAATATACTACACATGCTTTTTTTTCCAAATTTCTGCCTGAAGTAGCCCATAAATTCTCTTGACTGGGCTTTTCTACAGTGATTTCAGGTGAATAATAGGGAAAGCTCATGTGTAGCCAGGTACATAGCTTGGCAAGGCATTAAACACAATCTAAATATATCTCCAGTTCTGATTGTATTGTGAGCAAAATAAAACATATTTTCAACATATTTGCAGGAGATCTGTGCTCTGTGAATTTGCGCCTGTATAAAACTACACTAAATCATGATATTTGACATTAAAGAACTAAAGCCCCAAAAATAAATGAAAAGTAATAGTTCAAAATTAGCTGATTTTATTAAGTCATTACTTTTTTAAAAACAAAAATTTTGAAACTTTAGTATTACCAGGAATGAAATAGATGCTATTTGCAAGGCCAACCATGTGAAACTGTTCAACTCCTTCAGTACTCATATGAGGATGATAGGGAACACCTCTCTCTACTCCTTCCACAAAAAGATTGTTTCATTCCTCCTTCCCTGGTGGTTGGCAGAAAATACAGTGTTCTTTCCTCCTCTTTCACATAAGCTAATAGCCAGCTGAGGTGCAGGTGTTTCCTCCCAGTTATAAGGAAATTGCAGAATTGACCTGGACTATTTTATTCACTGTTTATTTTTACAGGTGAAAGATGCATTAAGTGAAGTGTACTTCTTTCTTCTTTTCTGTATAGCTTGTGAAAGTAAGAACTGTGGTGCATCTTCCTGCACTTGTTTGATTTGCAGTCTATTGAGTCAAACACTGTGGAAGTTTGTCCAGAATTAAGTTAACTGGAAGAAGCCATGTTTTAGTCATTGCCACCTTACTAGATCAGTATCTATCTGATGAAAGGAAATCTTTCCCAAATTCAGCATCTGTTAATACCACTCTTAGTGTGTGTGATGTGAAGCTCTGGAACTCTCTAACCAAAATTATTAAGATACTAAACATTTCCGTACATTAGGTGGAGGGTCAGAAATGTCATAACAAGAATATATTCCTTGTTTAATAAAACATATGTGTCATTGCTATCAGTAATTTTTGTAAATTATAAAAAAGGGGAGCATTGATGAAAAATTAGGAGTTTTAATCATTGAAAGCATATAAAATGTGTTCACCCATCTGAGTCAATACAGGTTTAAACAAGATAGAGGTTTAAAGTAAATCAATGCAATATAAGTTATAAATGCCAGAGGGAAGATCCAATCCCCCTGAGGCAGTCTGTGTGAAAGCCAGAGGTGAGGGTTCCATTAACTTCTGAAGAGTCATGTTAGTGAGCAAGGGACTTTTTGGTGCACAAAGCATATTTGGTGTGTCTAAATTTGTGCCCTCTCTGGAACTTAGGCCCTGACTTTCAGTAGATGTTTCTTTTCCCTTGGGTTCCTGAGTGCCCTGTTGCAGAGCATTAAGACATGAAAGAGCAAAGTTCTACTGGTGATGCTGTCACTCGTGTCTTTATTGGTGGAGACAGGGAGAGCACCCTCACCATCTGGCCAGAGTGTGCTCTGAAACAGGGTTGAAGCTTTCTGCTGAAACTCTTAGCCAGAGCCATAGGGCTGGCAGGAGATCAAAAGGGACCATGAGTATATTCCAGTGATTGAGCAATACTGCTGTGACACAGAGCTGTTTGTCTATTTTCTAGAGACCAGGAGGAGACTAACACTCTCCAAGCAAGCTTCCCAACATAGGGACTATTATATAAATTTGCTGCTATATAAGCTAAGAAACTAAAACTGTCATGATAGTGCTTATTAAGTCTTATTATATGATCTGTAATGCCACTGTAGTTAAATGTGTAAGGTAAATGTACTCTTAAAAAACTCATTTAAGTCTTGTGAAGAGGGAAAGAAAATTCTGTATAGACTCAAATGGAAGTATTCTTTTGCATCACAAAACCCTATCTTTTGAGTATCTTATTTTCTAAGCTGTCTTTTATAAATCTGTGAATTATCTGGAGTAAATACAATTTAAAAACAAAAACAGTAAGCTTGCTATTTTATGAAAGCAGACGGAAGAGAAAAATAAAAGAGAAAAAAGGAGAGAAAAAGGAGCCTTCAGAGCCTGGAATATGCTATTAGGGTGTATTTATGTCAGAATGATGTCTGAAACAGAAGCCAATTCATTAAAAGGATTAGACTTTTAGGAACAGCAAAATTCTTCTGTTTGATTTACCTGACTGGTAAATGAAAATTTCATATATTTAGTTTAACAGCTATTTTCATGTTATCAATTTATATTATATAGAGCAAGAACAGTTCTGCATATAAAATGAAGTTAGATGAAACGAAATATTATTAGGATTTACAGGCCCCAAAGAGAGAAGGGTGAGTTGCCACTGCAATGTGGAAGATAGCTTTCCAACATGGTAATTTCATCTGTGACTTGTTACAGTCACCGTGAGCTAAACAGCAGCAGTAGGGCAGCCTGAAGTTTCTCTTGGCTGCAATAAAATTGCCTTGACACTATCAATAACTTAAAGCTCATGTAAACTTTGGACAGTCTCTACCTGTGTACCCAGTCCTTGAAAATAAAATTTTAGAGGTATGACTGGGAATACCTGATGCAGTTGTATTGTAGCATTCACCCAAATGTGAAGCCACACAGCAGAATTATACTGCATGCTTTACAGCACCTGAACTTCACTTGGGAAAAAACATTCTCGTGTCTGAAAGGTACTTCACATACTTTGGAGAAATCTATTTTACAAAATGCAGTAATATTGCACAGACTCTAAAGGAAGAAGCAGGACCTAAGTGTTAAATGGCAAAGGCAAAAGACTGTGCCTAGAGGTACAAGTCCTCCCTGTGCTGGAGTTCAAGTATTTTCAGAACTGCCTGTGTATTCCAGAGGTAGTGATGTTCCTCCAAGTGGTTCATAGTTATTAGTGAGAAGCAGCAATTATCCTTTAATGTGATTGAATATGCTCTAAAGAAAAATCTCTTGCCCAGAAGATTTGAACTGTTTGCTTTTTCCTCTGGGAAATATAAAAGTTCTTTCAAAAGTCAGTCTTCTTCTAAAATACGTTGCATCTTGCCAACTCTGTGTTCAGAAATCTTAATCTTTCAGAATAAGAAAAATCCACAAACAAACCTAGACATCTTTAACATCAATATTTACAAAGTAATGTACTTGAGGTTCTCTTAATTTCTCCTATGAACTCTGAGATTTCAGACTATTCTCAGACAACTTGTCTCAGAGTTCGAGTTCTACTAGCTTTAGCTTGTTTTTTGGGGTTTTTTTTTGTTTGTTTTTTTTTTTTTTTTGACTGTAAAGGGAGATTCCCAGAGAATTAGTTGATTCATGGTTGAAATTTACATAAAAAAACCATTCAATGACGAAAGATTATTGATAAAATAAACCATGCTAATATACTAGTAACATAAACTGTAATCTACAGTTTTCACATTGTTCTTATGCTTCATTTTGACACTTATTCTTCCTATTATTTTGTATATTTTGCAAGATTTTCATTATTTCTAAGCTTTCTTTAAAATACATCAGTTATAATTTCTGAAAATTAAGAACAAAGATTCTGATGTGGCTTTAAGGATACACACTTCAAAGGAATAGGACCACCATGACAACATGTATATAAGTGAAGAAACTAGTTTTGATACATTTTCTAGGGTTTTTTTAATATATACCTTCAGTACAAGAGGATGCAGAATGTTCTGATTCATCAACATTTAATGAAAAATATTGTGATTTTCCCAAAATGGCATCTGCAAGTAAATCACCTTTTTAAGCAGATGAAGACAGATTGATTGCTCTCCAAAAATGTTATTACCATGCTGCTGAGAAGCAAAATATATTTTTGTCATTCCCAACTGTGATTCATGATATTATTTCAACAAGCTTTCTGTGAATTACAGTTCTAAGGATATTTATTTAACAAATATTCTTCAATGTTTTTAAGACCATCAAAACATTTCTCATCTATGACATCCACTGATGGTCTTTTAATGGTATTTTTCAAAAATGTCTCAAATTTTTTTGTCAAGACTCTCATCTTGAAAGTTTAAGTCTCACAAAATAGTGGTTTATGTTGTAATTGAGTAAGCAGGAAAGTGATCTTCAACCATTATCATCTGTTGTCTCACCTTTTTTTGCACTGAACAATCCCTTTTTTTTTCAATGATCACTATTGCATATAAAGCTACAAAAAATTCACTGGAACTCTGAAGCACAGAAACTGGGAGTTACCAAGATACACCTGTATTAGAGCACTTATTAATTTAGTATCTTCAATACAAACCATGTGATTTTAAGCTGATTATATAGTAAACTTCTAATGTGTAATCAATACTCTGTCAGGTACTTTCTAACATATTGGGAGAATCATTGCACTTAGATCATAATTGCTGGGTAATTTCTAATTACTTTCTCATTTCTTAGCTGAAAATATTGCAGAAGTCTGCAAAATAGAACTGATTCAGCTGTGATGAAATTGAAGCTATTCACACTTAGCACTTTTAATGTGTTAATAGTCTAATTAATTCAGCATCTTGAATTTTTGATAAAAGAAAAATGAAAATCTTCCCGTGTCAGAGGGTGATACATTACATCCAATATTTTCTTTTGCCCTTTTCAGTTTTTTAATTTTTTGGTATTATGACTCAAGAAAATGAGTTTTCTATTGAATGAAAAGCGGGGTGTGTATGAGTTAGGACTTCTGAATTCACAGAAAATTCATGAACAAGTAAAATATGGAAACGTTAAATGCTTCCTGTACTTCGGTAGAAACACCTGTAAAATGGATATAACCTGAGAGGGCTTGTAGGCCTCAATCAGCATTTTGTTTGGCAATTAATCAGAGCTTTCACAAAGTACCAGCAGTGTGGTATGTCAGCGAAACATTATTTTCATAGAATTAAGAATTCATATCATGCTTTGCTTCAATACATTTGTTCAATTTGTGTTCCTTTGGTAAATAAATACCATGGAAATACCATGTTTGAGGAAGATTTGGATATTCAGGACTAGACTTGTGTAGAATTACAGTAGCATCTGTATGTCCATTTATGCTGGATGCTAATACCTGTCTTAATATCAGCAGATGTGTATCTGGCCTCCAAATGGGAAAAGGAAGTGTTTAAGTTCCCTGAGAAGTCCATAGAGGAAGCATGCTTTGAGCAAATCCAATGCACAGCTGTAGTACTAACATCAAAACACAACATGCATAGTTAGTTTAGTTTATTTTGCTTGCAGCTTTATTTGTGGCTTGTTTGACATTGGGTTGGCTAAGAAGGCCTACGGCATCCTGGCCTGTATCAGCAAGTGTGGCCAGCAGGATAAGGGAAGCGATTGTCCCTCTGTATTCACCACTGGTGAGGCCACACTTCCAATCCTGTGGTCCAGTTTTGGGCCTCCCATTGTAAGAGGGATATTGAGGTGCTGGAGTGTGTCCAGAGAAGGGCAATGAAACTGGGAAAAGTCTGGAGCACAAGTCTTTTTGCAGCTGAGGGAGCTGGGGGTGTTTAGCCTGGAGAAAAAAAGACTTGAAGGGGATCTCATTTGCTCTCTAGAACTGCTTAATGGAGGCTGTAGCAAGGTGGGGGCTGGTCCCTTCTCCCAGGTAACAAGAAGTAAAACAAGAGGAAATATCCTCAGGTTGTGTCAAGGAAGGTTTAGATTGTGCATTAGGAAAAGTTTTTTCATGTACAGGGTTGTCAAACATTGAAATAGACTGGCAGCGGTGGGGTCACCAACACTGAAGGTGTTTAAAAGACTTGTACATGTGGCACTTTGGGATATAATTTAGTGGTGAACTTGACGGGGTTAAGTTCATGGTTTGACTTCATGATCTTAGAGGTCTTTTCCAACCTAAGCAGTTCTATAGTTCCATGCTATTTTAAAAAAAATAAAATGCATGTGCAATTTTGCAAGCTGGAACTAGAACCCACAGTTCTCAATTGCTGTTTGACTTGTGTAACTGCTTCATCTGTTTCTTCTTCTATGGGTAGGAGTTCTGAACTCTTTGGTGAACCGAAGTGAACCACACCATAAGGGATGGTGCAGCCTGGCACAGATTCATCTAGAAAATACTGCCCACAGAGTCGGCTAGTTTAGCACACGTCCCAGTTTGGTGGAAATGCACATGCATAGGTTCACAGTTCCCTAGCTGTCCTGGTGGATCAGAACTTCACCTGCTGTTCTGCAGTTCTGGATAAAGGCCTTTAGGTTTTGGATGAATAGAGTTCATACATGTGACTGAACTTCTCATTTTCAATTGAGTCGCTATAAGCAGCTCCCTATGGACTTAGTCAATCTTTTCAGGCTCTTGATTCAGTTTGCAAAGAGTTGAGACACCTACATGTGTTCTCTAGATATTAAGACTTTCTTTGGATCTGCCCCTTACAATGTAAATTGTTTTTACAATTGTGCCACTTACAACTGTAAAATTTGACTACTGCCCCTCCAGCTAGGAGTTTTTCCTTTCTTCTGGGTAATTGATTTCTATATTTTCACTCAATTGGTTTGCAGTTGGTTGTTGGGATTGAGAAGTGATTTCTTCAGCTGGACTTCTGCTGTTGACTTCACGTAGAAGTACTTTCAGAGGTACACACTAAGCAATTCCGAGAAAATATTTGTTTTCTGCATAATTCTCTTTTTATATATGTTTGCAAACAAATTTGCCTTAAGTTTGAGGGGACATATGATTTCAGCTTGTCACATTTATTATGGCATTTTTTAAATTTTAAATATACATCTGAAATCTGGGTTCCCATAATAATTTTAAGTTGATTATGTTTGTTTATTACAGATGTTTTTATTTGTGTTCTCAGTTAGTTCTGAGAACTAATTAAAACTGATGGAATTCAATTTTCTGTTCTGAGAAAAATATTTCTGTGAAAGTCAGTGTGAGGATGCCAAAATCAAAGAAATGTGTTCTGCACCAGGCTTTCAGTTCATATATTAATAAAATAAACCCTAAAACCAACAGGTAGTGGGGAGAGAGAGGCTTGGGAGAGAGGGAAGTCCTTGTATGGGTAGCAATTTTCTTGTGGCATTTCTTTCTCTCCCTCAAGGAAAACAGATTAAAACCCCATATAATGGAATGATACCAGTGGGAACATAAATATTGCAGTGTGATTAAACCACCAAAATACTCAGGTGATTAAAGTGCTTCAGGTCTTTCAGTTATTATTCTGTTATATCATTTCATCTCATTTCAAGATGTTGCTTTTTTCATAGTTTTTGAAGAACACTCTAGGCAACAAAATTGATTTTGTGAGGCCCATAGTGTTGAACTATTGATTTATTTTTTTTATTGCACATCCATCATCTTTGTTTTCAGACACTCCAGCAAAAATATGTATTCTTGTTATAACATCATCTGGCTGTCCCAATACTGATGCAATTAGTGCATGGAAATCTTTGTGCCTTTGACAGGACTATACTAGCTGAGAGGTACCCTTTTGACTTTTCTTATTTGAGAATTAGGTGAAGTAGATCAGACATTTATGATCAGAGAATTTGCTCACTAATGTAATTCAAAACTTAGAAGCTTCAGGTAGGAATTTTATTTTTTGGGAGAAAAAAAAAGTCAAACCAATCAACCAACCAAACCAATCCAGTCAAAATCCAAAAGCAAATAAGCAATCCCTAGAACACCTGATTTTATGTTGACTTTCCACCATGTTAGGTTCCCTGCTATTTTTGCTTTGAAAAGGTAATCCAAATTTCGGCAAATGTAAGAAATCCCAAATCTATTGTTCAACTCTCTCTCTTCTCACTTTGTTCTGGGTATTATGATACAGTTTCTAAGAAAAAGAATGTGTCACAGTACATAAGATGAAATCAAATCAATATATAATTAAGGCTGTTAATAATTTTTCAGATTTAGCAGTTGTCAAGCTGCCCTCGAGCTCAGTTGACACATGACAGTGATGGGGTTACTTGTGCCTACTTTCTGCCTTTGATTCTCCAGGCCAGTGATCAGAAACCCATTTAGGGATAAATGAAATGGGAAATTACTTTGGCCAATATAGAAAGCAGAGATTATCAAATGGTACTGTACTTCTCTTCTTGTCTCAATGCAAAATGCCTTTTCTAGTTCTATAGTGCTGGGTATTGGTTAAGACATTGTTATTCTGAAGTGATTTTCTATAGTTTTAACAGTAATTGTATACATTCTTTTGCACTCCCAACAGTCCCTGTGTATTCATATGTTGTTTCTTGGTTTTTACTTAATGTTCAATTTTAAAGACAGAAGTAGATGCATTTCTGATATATTTGTATGGGGTTTTTTTATGATGAGTTAATAATCCATGGTCCCTGACTAGGATTCTGAAGCTTTACAGTAGTTCAACTACATAACAATGATGTGACATTGAACTGAGCTAGGGATTGTGATTTGAAATTAAATTTAAGTATAGTTCCTTATATTAAGTATATCCCTAAACATTATTCTTTATATTCCTTATATTTCTCTTAGGAGTATGTTAAAGTATAAGGTAGTATAAGGGAGTAAAAACAATGTTGATAAATTTATTCTTTTATATACTTTAAGAGAACAGAAATTCTAATTAGACATAAAAATTCTGAATATTTCTGTAGCTGGCAGAGTGTAAGGAAAGGCATGCAAATTTTAGCAAATAACTAAGAAATGAAACTGGATGCATAAAATGGAAATTTTTGTTCAAAGAATGTTCTCCTGAAAACCTCACCTTTGTGTCTGTCAGCCCTCCTTTTTCCTCCTAGCATTTTCCCACATTTTTCACTCCTTTCCTAATCTCATTGTATTTTATGTCAGCCCTACTTTTGAAGACTTTACTTTTAATTTTTTAATCCAATTTTGAGGATTAAAAAATCTTTCTGTTTTGCTGGTTTACTATTATTGTCAGTGTCTCTGTGTAAGAAGGGAGTCCTTTACCAAATGCCACCAAAAAAAAGTGAAATAGATTTTAAGAATTAATTTAAGAATTACCTTTAAGCATTAACTCCTGCGCAGCCAAAGCAAATAGGAGGGAGCATTACAGAGAAATGTATTTTATTACGTCTATCCAGTAAATTACATGTTTAATGAATCTCACCTCACTGAGGGAAGTATAATGCAAGAAAACTGTATAGATCAGTTTTGAAACTGAGAAAGAAAATTACCTAACCTTTTCATTGTAGAGGAAGTTTCCTGAAATTAGCTAAAGTATAGCTGTAGCTAAAGTATATTTCTGTGATGTATATGAAGGTACTTCTGAGGATATTTTTTATTGAGGTGGTTTTCCTTCTTGTTACCAGTTTAATACTTAGGAATTTCCATCTCTTCCTTGCCATTGTCTCAGAAGTTGTCCATCTGTGTGTTGTGATTTGATAAACAAAGTGAGTAAACCTTTAAGCCATGCTGGCTGGACTGAGTGTGCATGAGAGAAATGAAAGGAACCAAGACATATGCAAGCTACCTGAATCTCTTTAGGTGGCTGTATTTTAGTTTGAGGAGAACCAAACACTTAAAAAAGCTTTACTGTTAAATAGAAGAGTGTGATGTTAAATGCTGATCTATACTTTAAACAATACTTTATATATTGTCTTCCTGACTAGCAATGCAAAGACACAAAATGTATTCAGAAATGTTGGATATGTGAAAGTTTCATCTTTGGAGCAACCTGTCTCCACTGATTTCGGGGAGAGCCTGGAGAGGTTAGCCCTTTTAGGGGCAAAGTCAGCTTTGGTGAGTACATTGTCCATGGGTTAGATTTTAGAGAGAAGCAGACTGTCCCAGTAGATTAATCTATCACAAAAATGACAATTGAAAATCAAAACTAAACAGTGGAGTGGTCATAACAGGAAAATCCTCAGAGATGTTCGTTATTACAACTTAGAAAAATAAATGTAAGGCATATGGATAATTTGAGTTGCAATTGCAGTCTCTGTAATAAAAACATGATATGGTGTGCTATTTAAGCAGCACCAGAAATAGTTTTCACAGGCATTATGAAAAGGTAGTTTCCCTGTGTCACCAGAGACATGCTTGTTAGGCCCCAGAATCTCTTCTTGGAAGGTTGTTTGTATTTTCTTTCTGTTAAATGAACTCACACGTACCTTATTTAATGCCCTGCTAGTAACGCAAACAGTTTGATGAAATCAGACATGAATGATTTTGTTGCCTTGGAATATTTTTTCTTTGATGTTAACAAACACTGTCATAGGGAAACGACTGTGTCATAAGCCCCCACCAGGAAGAGATCCAGCAAACTTAAAAGATCAATACTTGTTGGCATACACATATTTCTGCGTGAAAGGGAAAATCATGAACCTGAAATAATGCATGTGTAAGGATAGAACCAGAAAACATTAGAAGTGTGTGTGTGTGTCTGTGTGTGTACATGCAAATTTTATTTTTCTAATAAAGGCAGATCTATAGTGAAGATTCTGTTAAATTATTCCTGCAAGTTTAGCAATTCAAGGTTCTGTTGAGGAGATGCAAAGATTATTTCCTGTATTCTTGAAAACTAAACAGGGGACCTCTTCTACATATTTTTATCAAACTTACAGAAAGTATTCTTGCTTCTGTGGCTGAAACTGGTAGGTAGTGAAGTGTCATTATTTCTTGTATGTAATCCCACGAAAATCCCATGTAACTCAAAATAGGACCAGAGACTTGTTTGTGGAGGCCAACTGCAAAACAAGAATTGTGTGTGGCCTTGAAAAAAAAACACTTCCTTTTTAATTA
The DNA here is from genome assembly GCA_034509185.1 of Euphonia xanthogaster. NCBI lineage: Eukaryota > Metazoa > Chordata > Aves > Passeriformes > Fringillidae > Euphonia > Euphonia xanthogaster. The sequence goes on along the minus strand of JAYDZK010000169.1, from coordinate 31,441,202 downwards.
AGTTTCAAAATATTACATAACTTGAATGGGATATATAGTATAGGTGTATTGTACATTTAAATCTAAATAGTAGAGTATATGATCATGCAAGAAGAGTATTCCAAGCCTTTTGCTTTTTTTTCACCAGAAGGCTTTTCTTTTTGGAAAGTAATAAAATTTAAAAAGTCTTTATATTTATATTATAATATTCTTAATCTAAGACATACAAAATACAGGTTGCTATTTGTTTTGTATTCTGTTCTGATTTGATAGATAAATGTGAACCTAAATCATAATTCAGAGAATCTGGAATAATAATTATAATTAATATATGTCTGGAGTTATAATTCTGAGACTCTGGAACTGTATTTTATGGGATTCTAATTTTCAATTTTGAAATGCTGGTAATTGAGAGAAACTTGCTAGACCCTCTTTTCCTTACTCTAGTTAGACATGAATGTTTTCTGCATTTCCTTCCTAAATCAATGTTCTTCAATCTCTTCTTCACAGAAAAGGAAATTCAATTTCTGATCTTCAGAAGTGTAAAGTACATCTTCTTACTATATAATACAAAAATTAGCATCTATTATTTTTACTTTGTGAGATATTACTCAGTACTCCCAGCTAGGATTTTTTGTGTTTAGTTTCTGTACTGAAAACAAGTAGTGACCATTTGATTTTTTCACTGCAGTGTCTGGATTCAGGCTGCAGAAGAGACAATGGGGCTATATTCTTACAGCTAATATGAAAAAATAAGAAATGGTCAGTTCAAGCACTGATTCTCTGATCATCTGTGTTACTTAACTGTTAGCACTGTGCCTGGCATGGATTTGGTCTGTCCTGAGTGGCACAACTGAGGCACAACTTTTTATCTATGAAGCATACACAGGATGATTCCTCCAGCAGATAGTGTGGACAAAATGTTTGTGGCCTGGGTACTTTCTTCCCCTGCAGTTTTTGAATACCATTACAGACTGCTTGGTACCATCAACCCCATTCTTGTTCCACTCCTACTTTTGATGCTGTGCTGTGTAAATGCTGTTCTGCTGGGCTGCACCAGACCCAACTCTTTATATCAGACACTTTGAAATGAAGATAGAACTGAAACAAAAATAACAATTTTCTGATGGTCAGATAGATGACACCTCTGCCCCAATAGACTGTGCCAAGTGCTGTGCAGCATGCTTTTGCCAGTTGCCCACAAGAAGATGAACACATTCCAAAAGTTTATTTCTTAAGTAACTACAAAGTTACTTCAGTCACTTCCAGGACAGTTTTAATTTGGTTTAATTATTAGAAAGTGAATCTGTGATGGCTTCATGCCTTTCAAGTATGACCGTGTAAATAATTCAGTGCTTTTTCTGTGAACTTAGTATCCAACATAATGCACCCTTTCTTTGTTCCTTCCCTAAAAATGCAACAATTCTGCAGCCACCGTCTACCAATGCCAGATATGCTAGGTGTGGCTGGATAGCATGGAAATGTAGGCAAAAATTAGCACAGAAACTTACTCTCTTATTTCTGACACTTTTATATTTGTGGAGTTTCCTGGCACTCAGGAGTTCTCCAGGAGTAGTGTCCATGCTGTTTTGCTGTTGATTTGCAAATTCCACAGTGCAACACATTGGTAAAAGAAGTCTAGACACCTGGGCAGTCTGAGTAGTTGAACAAACAATGGTCCTCAAATAACATCTTACCTTTAAATTGTCTGTATACTCTTTGGCAATTAGAAATTATTTGTTAAATGGTTGGAATATATGCAGAGTCTTCATTGATTTGTTCTGTTTATGGGTTTGCATTAATTAGATACAGAAATTCAGACAGCAAATATATAAAAGTTGCATGTTACAACACTTGATGGGGTATTTTGAAGAGTAACGACAGCTGTATTTCAGTTGAGAGTCTGGATAATTCAATAAAAATATATCAAACCTTTTTTGTAATACTTAATGTTTAAAAAATATTAACATTGCTTTTCCTTTCTTATATTTTTGGGTTTTTTACTTTTGATCTAACAGAAGTACTTCTCATAACTGCAGAAGAAATATATTTGTTCTGCTTTGATGAGTGCCATTAGATACACAAAGTATGTTGTTCCGTGGCAGGATTCTGCACACATTTACTCTCCTATAATTAACATTTACCATGTTTTGTCCAGTGCAATTGTATGTCAACATTGGAAGAGAAAGGCCCTCCTTGTTGCATTTTTTAGAATGACAAGCAATGTGCTGTTTATGTAGTAGAGCCATATAGAGGCAATGGCTCCACTTCCCATATCCTCATTCACACTGAGACAACTTTTTATAGTTATTGATCCCAGTGAAACAATTGCCAGGAGGAAACAGGATTTCATAAAGTGAAGGCCTGTTCAAAATCTTTATGAGAACAGAATCTGGTGCTAACCAAAAGCAGAAGTGCTGAAATGCAGAAGCCCTCATTATCAGATGCAGTGACAATCACCATGCCACAAGTCATTTATCTGAACATCTAATTATGTTAGATATGCATATATTAATTATGTATTATGTTTCCTTTTGCATAAATTATCTTCACATTGGAAGTAATTGTGAGCATACATGTTGTTTTAATTCCTGTTACTTTGATATTTGTGCAACATCTATCTCTGTCCGGGACAGGAACAAACGGTACCTTTTTGACTATATGTTGCTAGCCAGGAATCCCATGTAGCTGCTGCTATATCATCACTATAGCATTAAACTATGATTGCTTATCTTCCACAGCAGGACTGCCTGTGTTTTGAATATGAAAAAAAAGTGAAATTTTATGAATTCATGAAAAATGACAGGCAAGCTCTTCACCTATTTCAGCTCTGTACCTGGGTAACTTTCTGGTCTCAGAAAATTTTATAGAATTTACCACTGGGTAACTTCACTGCTTTTCTTTCAAGAAGAAGCTTCCTTTGAAATTTAGCTCAACCACAAATTTGTGATTTCCCACTGTGGTTTGGGGTAGACTGAAATACAAACAGGAAGTGGGAATGCTCTTAAAAATCCATCAACAACTGGGGTCTGAGATGCAAAGCTTAGCATCTGGGTGAGTACATATGTGATGAAATGACATTGCAAAAATCAAGAGTCTTTCACAGAACTTATATGAAGTGTAAAAATTCCAAATATTAAAGCTTATAAATTACGAGAAAATCTATAGTGATACATCTAGATCCACACAATAGTTATTGTCAAATGTCTTAATGGATGTGTTAATTTTATTTCAAGACGTTACTAAGTATGGAATTTATTTTAGTGCAAAAAATTTCATAAATGGTAGCATTATTGTAGGGAAAGTACCTTTAAGGAACTGCTAAGTTAGGGAATGAGCTTTGTGTTTTGGTGCAGGAAATAAAAAATTAATTTCAATAATAGAATCTTCTGTTTCAAAAGTAAAAGCCTGATTTATGTCCACATCTTTTCAGATTTTTTAAAACTTCTTTTCTAATAAATTACTCTTCTCTGAAAAAAAAATGAAGAATAATTGCAATTAAGAATAAAATTTCTTTTTTTCTCTTATAGATCTAATGTAGATCTAACCTATGTCTAGAAGTGCAACTAGAAGTGTATTGATCTGGAAGGGTAAAAATTTACTTTAACTTGGATGTTTTCTGTACTTCCAGTTTGTTCTCATCAGTATTTATGTTCTTTCACTCCTGAGGACTTGCAGTATATCTCAAATTTTTTCTCCTTTCTTCTATGAGGAAAACATTGTAAACTCCATATTTCCTGCTTTAGATATGAGAATATATTAAAAACAGGGACATTTTATAATACTTAATTAAAAATCAAAGAATTTTAACTTGTTATGCTGTTTCTATAAATACTGCTATTTTGTAAACTTTATGGAATTTTACTTACTGAAAAAACTATTTGAAGGGCCTCTTTGGTTCAGTTTAAATAGCAGCTTTGTAACAGAGTAGAGTAATACATTAGGTCTACAGTATTTTTTTTTAATTTTTAATTCATGACTGTTTGAGTCATTGTTTAAAATCTGGTGCTGCTTGCAACGTCATCCAGGAAAGAATGTGACAATTCCCTACTGTTGTGTGATTATTTTTTTTATCATATATCCTTAGTAATTGTTGATTTTGCTTTATATATTTCCCATTTTATTTGCAAATGCATTTTAGAAAATCACAATAAATAAATAGTTATTGATGTTGAGCAAAAGTGTATGTTTAATAATCTTTATAATTTATATGCCAGTATGTATGTACATATTTATTTATTTATTTATTTACAGAAAAATCTAAATACATGTAAGCAAACCCTGAAAAGGTTATTCTGTTTTTTTTTATTCATATGCTACTGTTAATTTTCCTTTTCCCAGCACTTTTAATAGTGATGTGAAATCTCCTAATCTGCTGCAGCAACACTGGAAGATGGATTATAGTGGTACTTTAGCCTTCCATAAAGAATTTTCATTTGTGCACAGATTTTTTTAACTTTTATTTTAGATTTTAAGTGTTTACTGAAGTGGAAAACTGTTTCCACCACAATATATATCTGTACTTTATTCTTTAGAAGATGAACAGCAGGGATTAAAATTAAACTGGTGATAAGATTTTACATGATTAATTGCAGAAGAAGATTAGAGCCCCGATAAACTAATTACCAGAGAAGCTCCTGAGTGTGCTATTTTGCTATGTAAGCTCTGATAAATCAGAAGTGATTGGAAAGGAATGGTGATGTCAGATTTCACTGTAACTGAGTTTACATTTTTGCCTTAATTTTCAATGCATTTTTTATTAGCTTTTATTGCTCCTTGCCTTACATTCTTGTTCGTTACTCCTGTCCCCAGTGATTAAGCACTGTCTAATAATTTGGGTTGGTTGACACTAGGAAAATATCCAAGACTGATTCTGTGGACATTAACTGCATGTATGCATATGCCTGTGTATGTACACATACACATACACAGATCAATGCACAGACACTTATGTTAGTGTGTTTGCACAGATGTTGCCCTACTCTTCTGGAAGAAATTTCTTACTTTTAGCTTGTAAAATATCGAAGAACTTGCTTATTCAGAGTCTATGCCATATCTCCTTTGAAGAGGGCTTGTTGATGCCAGTTGTGAAGTAGAAAAGATAGTACTGCTGTGCTGTTTCTGAGCTATCAAGTTTTCCACATATTTTGGGGGCTAGTGGTGTCAAAAACAGAGTGACAAAAGCATTGCAACAAGTCAAAGTATCTTTGTAATTCCTAGTGTTAATTTAGCCATCTCTTGCAGGATACAGATCAAAAAAATTAGATTGAATTTCTATATGATAACGTAGATATTACATGAGAATCTCATTATCATATGGATCTTTGACAACGGTGTAGCAGATGCTGTAAATCTTAGCAACCAGATTCTTTAGTCTTCAAGGTGCCCATTTTTCAAAGTGCTGGTTTGTTATGATATGCTGTATTTTGGAAGGGAAGAATGATGCCTCTGAAGTACTGAGTCCTCCAAAGCTACCTAGACTGAAATCCACCTGACTGTTACACCATGTTTATGTCTATGTTTCAGCCCTTCTTAAGTGTCTGCAATGTTTTCGTACTTTTATATGTTATATCTTTGTAAACTCATATCTACTTCTAGGTTCAGATTTAGTGGAGAGTTCTAGGACTACCTGCTGCAGAGAATATTAAAATCTTTATACACAAAGAGAAATTGCTCTAGAATCCAGTTGCTCAGTCATGCATGTCTTTCAGGCATCTGAAGCCATTATTAATTGACCTCAGTAGCTTCATTAAAAAGAGATAGGACAACTTTCATTTGTGTGTCAGTACAGATGGTGATAGCCCCAGAACTGTTGCTTCGAGCCAGAGATCACAAGCTGTTTAAAACAGAGCATATCCCTCGATATACTTCCTACTGATCATGGGCCATTAACAGTACTAAGTTCCGGTGGGAAAGTGGGCTAGTCGAGAACTCTGCTTGGCTGCTTTAGGGCAGAGCCTGTGTTATGCAGTTTACTGCACTAATTATATACTCTTGATGAGCTCATTAGAGGACAATAAAGGAAAATGAAAACAGTTTGCAATATGTGTGGTCAAATTAGCCACACAGAGAAATTACAGTCAGTACTTAAATGCTGTATAGCAAGTGTCCATTAAAAAAAATGTAGACACTCGTGTATGTACACTGTAATGATGCCTAAACTAATTTTCTTTAATGTGTTTATTTTTCAAATTGGGAATTGGATCCTGTTTCTATCTGATTAGAATGCAAAGGAAAGATTTAAATCAGGCAAGCAACAGGATATTTATAGCCATGCTCTTCATGGAAGTCTTTGATTATGCAGATCTGAGTTGGTGGTCAACTTGCAATGTTCTTGGGTTCAAATCTTGTCTCCAGTTAAGAAAAAGACTATTTTTAAATTGATAGACCACTTAAGACTGTCCTATATGCAGTTGAGTGAAAATAAATTGCTTTTAAGTGCAGTTCATGGTAATTTGAAGAAAAAACATTTTAAAGATTTATTTCATAAACACTTTCTGTGTACACATATGTACACTAGTTCATATACCAAATATCAGCATAGATAGAAGCTGACTGTGGTACTTAACTGCAAAGGATCTTTCTTCTCTATGGGTGTAAAAAAAGTATATATATGCAAGTTATAAAAAGGGAAAGTACAGCAGAGGTAGACTTGTTTTATAGCTACAGCTAAATCTGATCAAGATGGTTCTACAGAAGACAAATGAGGGACCTTTGCCCAAA
>JAYDZK010000169.1:31401899-31434400 GCA_034509185.1 Euphonia xanthogaster | reverse complement strand
GGACCTTTGCCCAAACCGCTCAAAAGTTGGTATACTTGCGTGTGTCATTGTTCCTTGCCCCAAGCCTGTGAAATACCTCAGAATTTTAATCTTTCTGTTTAACCCAGTTCATTCTAACAGAAGTTAGTTGGGGAAGGATTGCAGGTGCAACCATACTGGGGAACTTGATGGGGGAACTACTTTCAGTGAGGATTAGTTACTTAATGAATATAATGGACATCTGTGAGCCTGCAGTTTATTTGTCAGCTCAGCTTACCCAAAATGGAGTGTGCCATAAATGCATAAATTGCTCAGAATTACATTGTTCGGGGCAAACCAGATTCCTGGTGCTTTGACCAATTGAAATTATTTCGTACAATGTTTTCAGCAAAACCTGTATGAAATTTCAGCTCCTTTGCAAGTCTAAATTTGTAAATGAGCCTTCATGTCCTTAGACCAGAGATTTTATAAATCGTTGCTATCCTGAAATTTCTATTTGGTTTATTGTAGCTTTTCCACTACAGTTGTTTTCTCTGTATTTTGATTGATGTCCTATAATGAAATTCTCCCAGCATAAGCTGGAAATATCACATACCTATGGGGTCCAGATGAAGCTGCCAGTTTGGTGTCTTTATTGATATAGGCCTGTTTATTAAGGAAATAACCTGATAGTCTCCCAAAATGCTTTTTTTCATGCTATTCTTTCTGAACTAATCCAGTGATTTGAAAATTTGGGATGAGTCTGTATCAAGAATTCTCATATATTTGTAGATTTTTTCATTGTCCAAGAATTCACTGTGTAGCCATAACTACATAATTGGTGCCATAATTGGTACTAAAGTAATGCTTAAACACTTTGTGTTTTTCAAGTAAGCTCTCTCACTTCATTTCTTCTTAGAAAAGAAATTTGAGTTTCATGTTAGAAGAGCTAATTCTTGCAAATAAATGTAAAGAATGTATATCATTTTTATGATGCCTAACTGTAAAATAAAATCTCAGTAGATGCTTTAAGGATAATTTATTTTCCGAACTTAAATATATCTTGAGATATAACTGTTGAACAAAGTAAGCAGTTATATTTTTTTTATTGCCATGAACACAAAATTATGTCGGTGAGAGGACACAGAATTGCATGCTGGGTGGAAACTGACTGGGTGCTTTAACCCTTGTTATCACCAGAGGCTTGATCTGGTTTTGGAGGGTTGTTGTCATTGGGGCCTTTTTGTCACATAAATTAAGATTGATTCAAAATAATTGTCTTTGCTTATTATTACTTCTAATGCCGAAAATTTCTCCAAAGCAAAAATAATCTGATAGAAAAGATTAGAAAAATAGTCAGAAGTTAAACTACTGGGCATGTAGTCACAGTTGGATGAGTGGAATGGGAACTAAAACTCTCATTTGCACGATCAGGTGCAGAAGTCCATTAGTCTTAAGGTTCAGAAAAGTACATGAATTAACTTTTTCCATTGTATAGTGTACAAAGCATCTCTTTGTGGTCAAAGCTTTGTAGCAGTAACTCTGTTTATGCAAACAAAAATAACAGAAATCAACCTAAGCAGTTTGTGTTGTCAGAACAATCACCATTTTTTAACTAATATATACATTTTTTATACCATTTATAGATCTAAATCAGAATTTCTCTGTTTTCCCTGTTTTTTTTTATATTACCAATCTAAGAATTTCTAAAGCAAAAATAATATAAAAATATTTTTTAAATGGCTTGTGGACAAAAATGATGTAATACATTTTTGTGAAGTTGCACATTTTTAAGGAAATATATGTGTAGTTTATTATATGCTCTTCAATAAAATATATTATATTATTATATCATAATATTTATTGTGTTATTATCATAATTTGATCAACTATTAATTTTAAAACTATAGATTTTCAAGTGTATGCACCATTGTAATTTGTCAGGGTGCATTGTGACAACTTGTGCAATAGGTTATCAGAAAGTACATACTAAAAAAAAAAGTAAGTCAAATTATTTTGTATTGCTCATATCCAAATAACTGAATTCCATTCTAAGCTGGAAATAATAACTAGGCAAAACTTCAAATTGTGAAATCATCACTATTTTTTACCAAAATGGTATTTACTAAATCATTTGCAGTTATCGATTATCAAAGAAAATTGGCTCAGTTTTTCTTTGGGATAATTGGACCATTTCTTATTTTTCATTAATTAACCAAAGTTCTTTGAAACTAAAATGAGCCCTACTGGTTTCCACAAACCAGAAAATTAACTGCACAAAAAACTTAGGAGCATACATCTGTGTGAAGAATGCAACGTATTTTTTTAAAACACCCCATTGTGTTACCAGTAGACTAATTTATTGCCCCTTTTCTTTCCCCTGCACTTGGTGCCTGCTCTGGGTGGCACTGCAGTCCAGAGAATTCTTTTCTGTGGTGGCTGGTTGTAACTGCAAAGTATGTGGATTTTGTGGGCTTCCTTTAGAAGGGCAAGTAGAGGGATCGCCAGAGCGAGAAGGAATAGGGCTACTTCAGACAGGACCTACCAGGGAAAATGGCTAGTTTAGACTGCATAACTCTTTAGCAATCAGTGTTACTAAGTTTTTTCTGTCAAAGCTATTCCTATAGCTTTGTTCCTATAGCTATAGCTGTTCCTATAGCTTTGTTGCCCATTTCTTATAGTGTTAATATTTTTTGAAACTTATTTCATAATATCCTTCCAAACTTAGTAACTGGAGAACAGTAAGACCCAGGAAGGATTCCCATTGATTTTAGCTTTAATGAGAATTGGATCAGCCCATAAATGAACAATTTGCATAGCCTTTTAATTAACAGAAGTGGCCAAGTTAGTCATCACAACAGAATCACAGGACTATGCGTACAACTGGTGATTCAGTTCACCTAACTGAAGGTCTGCATGTGCTATTAGAGGATATAATTCATGTTATCAAAGTGTAATCTGGACTATTATCTGAATCAATAATCATTGGAAAAGAAAGACCCTTTTTGCTAGAGTGCAGAGAACCACAGGTTCAATAATGAAATGATTGACTATGCACTTCCAAGAAAAGGCAGTTAAATTGCACAGTGTGCTCTGTACTTGGGCAAAACATTAGAGACTGGAATTATGTTTACTCAAATTGAAAATTGAAAATAAACTTGAATAAGGAGTGAATCTTGGTTAGGTACTGTACCGAAACCTTTCCCCATGTGCTGGAAAATGGGTGCATGAAGCCATTGTCAATCTGGCTGCTACATTTTACTGCTACGTTTTACAGTCCAGCTTTTGTATTTTAAGGACTACACTGTATATCCAAGGCTTAGAAATTCTTTGGCACTTCAAGATTGAGTCCAGCTGTTCAAAGCTCACTAGAGTTATAAATTGCATTAGTTAGGAAAAGATAGTTGTTGTCAGTCTTAGCTGTTGAATTCAAGTGCTTTATAATGATTTTTGTAGCTAGAACAGCATTAGCAATAATTATTCAATTATTATTAAAGTATTTAAAATAAATTATAAAATATATATATTGTAATTACGTTTTAGTTTCCACTTCCATGAAGAAACTACAAATTAGAACAGTGAGAATATAAAAACTCTGAGAGACTACCTCTTGAGCTGCAGTCACAGTTTTAAATTCCAACAAATCTCAGCAAATACCTGAAGTAAAATCATCTGCTTTTCCTCATCAGGAATTAAAGAGACTTCAAAAATCTTTTGAGTTTTGTATAGGTTTCATAATCACCATTCAAATGAATGGTGAATTCATTTCTGATTCACCAAACACCTGAGGTGCTTAGCCATGAACCAAGTAAGGTGTATAAATAACACTAGCCAAACCATGAGTTTGATTCAGATTCTAAATTCTGCCTGAAATGCTATAATGTAATCAGATGATTATGTACTTATTGCTGTAATTTTTGATACATGCAGAAATCAATATTTTAGATCTACTGATATCAGTGACTTTTTTGACTCCAGGGTGAATGGAATTAAGCCTAGAGCATAGAAGATGGTATGAACAAATATTTATATTATATTAGATAATGTTAATCTTGTGGAACAAAGTAGTTCAAGTACTGAGAACTTTATGAAATTCAGTGCTTTTTTTGCCTGTAAACTATTTGCAAACTCTATTTTGCTAACTAGTTTTTGGAGAAAAATAGAAAATAATTAATAAATAAGGGACTAAATTATAGCATTAGCAGGGAACTGATTCCCCATAACTATTTGTTAAAGTACCTACCAAAACCTAGCAAGTATGGATTTGAATTTCTCATTGAAAACAGAAAGTAGATTTGAAGTGCAATATCTTTTGATAATGTTTTTTCAGGGTTTTTTTCAGGTGTTACTCCACTAAGTACAACAATATTATTATATTACACAACATAAAAATATTTCTTAGTGCAAGAACTTGAGTTTCAATGTTTTATGTTTTTTGTTTAGAGTTGAAAATTCTGCATCTTATCTGTGTCAGCAAGCATTTAAATAACTGACCCAAACCAGAGCAGAGTGGGAAATACAAACTAATGTATAAAACTCAGGCTAATGCATAATATAATGATCAGAGCAGTTTCAGTGTGAAGTAGGAAATGCAGATATAAATCCTGTCAATCTGAGAAGAAACCCTGAGTGTTTTAGTGTGCTGGGTGATTCTCTGCCCTTTTTATAGGTACAGAAGAAGCTGCTACCATCTCTTTCTAATTTCTGAAGCTGAATGTCTAGTCCTTAGTTCAATTTGTCTCATATAGTTTAAAATGTATAAGATGGAGATAATAATTTTCTCAAATTTTATTGCAATGGCATCTTTTTAAGAAGATCCAGATCTGGTTTTTAAGAGATAAAAAGTGAAAGGGATCTTTAATTTTTTTTTTGTCCTGAAGGAGAATGCAGTTTTAAGATGATTTCAAGACCTAACATCATATTATTTTTTTTTAATTGCAAGATCATCTTACGTGACAAAAATCTTTCTTTTTGCTGTTAAATTAAAAAACTATAGGTTCAAAGCTATGTTGCTCATACTAGTCATCCCTGGTTGAGATTCAGAGCTGTGTATCACTAGGCTTGAAGCCAAATTTACACTCAGCCTACTTCAGGAGGCACATAAACATCCTTGTGCATGGTCACAGTAGCTTGTCTGAGATACTGTATGAAATTCAGTATTATATACTAAAAAGCTCTTTCTCCCATATATCGCTGGTTTGCCTCCAAGCCCTGTGTTGCCTGAAGAGGACCTCAGAAAATAAACCATGGGCCTCATTTCTTGAGGAGTTGCTTCCATTCTTTGACAATCAAGTTCCATTTTCTGTTAGGGAAACATAGGATTAGACACCTGATTTTGCATCCCCAAAGTCTACGAACTTTGGCCAGAAAATAGAAGCACTTTTTTGAAATTCTGTGAACCAAATTTAACTTCATGACATCTACAAGTTCTCTTTTGCTCCAAAACTAGAAAGGGAATAAATATTTTAAGTGAGAAATATTTTTTTTTATTTTTGCATGTTCTAAAACTATCTGTCAGTTAAATCAGCTGAACTAGGAATTAATAGATTCAAAAATTCATTGTCATTCTAGACAAGTCAGATTTGTCAAGAAGCTCTTTCAAAGGTATCTCTCCATTACATAATAAATGGTAAAGGATATACAGTAACAGGAAATAAAAATTCATTCAAGGCTGACTTGTGTTCCAGAAAGACTTCATCCCATGCCCTTTTGATATCTTCAGCCATTTTGTCAGGTGTACTCTAAAATAAAGATAATAATGTTGAAGAGCATAAGCTAGTACATATAGTGTGGTTGGATGCCTTCTCATGAAGAAGCACATATGCTGTAGGTAACCAAAATAGTTTAAGTCTTTGCCTGTATATGAATCTTTATTTTATTTTGTCATATGCGGTATAGATTTTAAAAGCACACTATTGTTTTCATTTGCTTGTTCAATGGAATGGTCATTCTTCTTACCCACACAAAGTCCAAATAATGAACTAATTTATTTCACATCAAACTGACCATGGTGTGTAATTGCAAAAAAATTACGTTTTTATTAGTCATCTAATATTAGGTAGTGTTCGTTATCATACTGATACATGTTGTTATGATAGCATGCATTCCAAACAAAATGACCTAAAGGGAATAATAAAAACAGGTGAAGTATACTAGATCTCCTAACTCATCCCCAGCTGGTGAATACCTTGGACAGTATGTTAGAGGCATAATTGAGAGTAGTAATAAAATATTAATAGCTTTGTTTTTCACTTCTGAAGTATAGCATCTATTTATAAATAGGCTGTGCATTGATATTACATATTAAATTTCCCAATGTGTTTTGTCTCTTTAAGTAAATAATGAATTTAAAGGTAGGTAGGACTTGTAAGGAAGAAACATAATTGAAGAGGGCTAGCTTAAAATGCACATACTTCCATGACTATAAAGTAATTATAATTTAAGGAATAAAAATGCTACTGCTATTTTTTTATTGGATTAAAGTAAAATTGAGAAATTCTGTAGTTATTACTTGAGGTCAGACAAGCAGATATATTTTTTACTACTTCTCCTGCATATTAGCTAATATAAAGTTAGAAAGCTTTGAAAAGAAATTTTAAAGTATGACCACTTTTGGTCATACTTAATATCATTTAATTGAAAATATTTAAGCAAAAGACATTACAGAATCTAAGTTCTGTAGTATGCAGAAAATGCATGCTTGAGCAATTCAACAGGCTGAAAGTGCTTAAATAATTTCTACATTAATTAGAAATCCTAAATTACATTGGCATATATATTATTTATAACAAGACTGCTACTGTATCATCTTTTGTTACCAAAATGCAGCTGAGCATTTTGTTATTTGTGTAAACATGAACAATGAAAAGATTATTTATTCCCAGAATGGGAGAGAAAAGTATTCTAATTACAGTTTGCATTGTTTTGCCTGTGGGTTCCCCAAGAGCCAGTCTCTGATGGGAAGCTGCTGTCTCACATTCAGTGATGCATGAACTCAGGCTCTTTGTTCTGCAATAGGAAAAAAAAGTATCTGTGCAGTGCTATTTCTTGACTACTGCATGTAAAAGGTTATTGTACTTGATTCCTCTGCATCTGCACAGAGCTGACACAGAATCTGTCCTTTTTTCTTTCCACTTCTGCATGTAACTATTGTTAGTTTCTTTCTTCTGTTGTCAAAAGACATAATGAAAATAGGGTAGAATCAATCTTTACATTCTCTGGCAATGAAAGAAAAAGTTTCTGAATTCATACATTGAAATCTGAATAATTGCTTATTATGTAGACTGTTCAGAATATGTAGATGAAGGAGAAAGTAAGCTTATAATTGTCTGTTCCTTTGGGAAAAATACAAAAGCTAAATCAAGTGCCATCTAATGTTATCATATTTACAGGTCATACAAATATATTTTCATTTTTGACAAAGTATTGAAGTCACTTGTGAGCATATAATAAACCCCCCTCATACTGAAGTTCTCTTGTAAACTATTCACCAAATAATTAAATAATATGGAAAAATATCAGAAGACAAAATAAAATGTATTTATTCCAGCCATATCTTCCTACAGCGTGACGCGTCATGTGAGAACAACATTAAGCATTTTATGCCATCTGTGCTGGTTGGGGATACATTTACAAGCAAATCTATGTGGAATATTCCTTTTCAAGTTAGACACAGTCATCTTATAGCAATAAGCACCTAAATAGAGTGATCTACAAAAGCAGACAGCCACTGATATTTGGTTCACTTACATTCACTCCTTGAGCTTTGTTCCATCTTTGAGAGATGGAGCTTGTTCATCACGCTGTTGTTCACAGCATTATACAAATACAGTGACACTAAAACGTGTTGTTTCTTTCTTGAATAGATTTTAACAAGACCAATTCTGGATACTGAATATTAACAACATTTAAGTAAATTATTAGTGTATTTTAAGAGAGACACAATAGTTTTTATAATATTTTTAAGTATTATGCTATAATATATGCTGTAATTTATTTTATGCATTGTTATAGATACTGTATGTGTGTATATATACTATTTATTTTTGTAACATTTAAAAATACAAATAAAATGCAGGAAAACATTCAGAAAAATGCAATCGTTTCCCAAGGAATGTACATAAAACCTTTAGGAGATATAAGTCTTTGCTTCTGGATGAACATTACTGACTGCCATTTTATACCCAATCTCCATAAGTGCTCTGTAGAATCAAAGGCTATATTGTTTCAATGCACATGTTGCAAATTGCATCTTTCAAGTCACTTTCTCAAACAAGCTAGTGTGTATTTGAGACTTGTTAGGTGCAGTTATTACCAATGAAATCACAATAATTTGATGTCCACATTTTTTCCTGAATTTGTTACCAGTTAAGAAATAGTTTGAAAGAAAAAATTTGCAGATCAAAATGTCTTAATTCTCTACTTTGTCCAAGCAGAGCTTTCATGCCTCTGGCAAAAAACCTGCTAAAAAGTGATTTGAAGCTCCCTCACTCAGGAGGTCCATCTTCAGCATAAGGTCTATCCACAGAGAACAGAGGATGAGTCTGCTTGAGAGAATTTATTTTTGTCATCGTACCCACAGAGTCCCAGCATGAGCTGGTAGGACTATCCCCTTTCATGGTGGAGATTCTTTTCTTACCTACCCTGTTTATTGTGCAAGAAATCTCCTTTATCAATTAGTTAGATATAATAAGTTAAATATTATTTTTCACTTAACCTTCATTAAGCATTTGGCTTTTAATCTCAACACTTTGCTTCTGTAAACTGTGCTGAATAATTTCACAGTAAAGATGCATTTTTCCATAGAAAAATAGAAAAGAGTCAGAAAGCTGCTGTATATCACAGGAAGAATGTATGCATATTGATTGTTAAGAAATACTCTTTGCTTTTCATGGCGTTAATCAATTATATCCTTTTCCAATATTCCTATTATCAACGCTTATTTTTCATGCGACACCTTGTTAAAGAACATTCAACTCTTAAACATTTAGGAAGCAAAATCTTGGACACTAAGGAGTAGTCAGTCTTCTGAGGAGAAAAAAATAAACAGTTAACCAAACAGGACACATTGATTATTCTACTCTAAATGAATTTATCACTAAAATTTTGTCTTCCTTCTTTTCTTAAGTTAGAAAAAGTTTTGGGTGGTTAGTAGCTCTGTTATTTTTATCTTGGTGTGGACTCTCAGCATATATATACTGTGCATGATGTCTATAATATATGTGCTAATGTCTGAATAAGAACATTTACAAATGAATTATGAACAGTTCCATCTGGTGGAATGAGCTGTCAAAGTGACTTTTTTTTTAATTAGACTTGAGAGAAAATGCAAGAAATTATGATAGGCACTGTTTGCAGAGAAAGACCTCTTTTATTGAAATGCCTGATAAAATTGAAGGAAATAATATTTTTAGATATTCAAAATCCAGGTTCACTTCAGAAATTTATGAAAATGTATTTGTTGTTCTACACTGATTGAAGGTTCAGATATTTCCCATTCACTGTATTTCATAAAGATTGTTAATTAGTATGACCATGAAATATTTCTTCTTCCCAAGAAACACTCCAGTATATGCAGTTTTGCACACAGTTTGTATAAACAGTCCTTGCATGTGGCCAATCTGCCTTTCAGCAATAACCTTAAAATCTACCTTTCAGATCTTTATACTGGCTTATTTCAAGAAAATGTCATGTTTCTTCTGCATCCCTGTGAGCCTTCTATGAGGAAAATTATCAGCCTACTACATTCCAAGTGGTGACAGTACCATGCTGCTGTTCACTGTTGTTTGCAGATTGTTCAATAGAATAATGCATATTCCAGACAGGTTTAATCTCAAAATATGCAGTACTAATTGTGAAAAGGGCAAGAGGAAGATAAAATCAGTGGCAACAAGATAAACTCCTGGTAGATCTCAGTCAGCAGTTTTCTTTGAACACAAACACAAATAGACACTAAGCTTCATAAACGTGGTAAAAATTGGAAATGTGCATTATATATCAAAGGAAGAGACATATTGGCCAAAGTGTATTTTGATCTGAAATAGCATTACACAATTACCTTGTGCTCCTTTATTTAGCAGTTGTAATAATGGCCCCTGGAGATCAAGCATGCTTTGTTCATGTTGGAGAAAATAAATCTAAGTGATGAAAAACTGAAGATAAGTATCAGATTAGACAATTTAAAGCAATGTAGGCAAGGTAAAAAAAAAAAAAGCATGTTTAGTTAAACTACCTTCTAGTTGTAAAAGAGCTTTATTGCTTCAGTCTCTAGGTAAATACTATCCATATCCAAACAGCTAATAGAAAATGGGTTGGTTCAGCTTTTAGCTCTGTAAAAGCATGGAGAGGATATTTTACAGGAATCCAAATCGCATACAATAGGAGGAGTAACAAACACAGAAATTTACCTAATCAGAAGCAATTATGCCTTTTCTTTTTTTTTTTCCCTATACTGCTGATTACATGCAGGAATAGAAAATAATTTTCATCCTCGTAGACTAAGTCCTGTATTCCTTAGTAACATCTGTCTTTCTCCCACATTAATGTTTTTTAGATTGAAGGAAGCATTTGCACTTCTGAGTCACCAGTCAGTGGTGACAGTATGCTCATGCCTCAGGATATTGAGTCCGATGGTTTCATGTGTATTAGTCATCTCATTTGCAAGATTCTGAACATGTCCTCCTCAGGCTTACCTTAACACACAGAGTTTTTGCAGATACCAGTTTCACAGGCTTTCAGAAACCATATAGCAAAAGAATAAATGCAATGCTGTGAGAACCTGTGCTTGACAGTATATGAAAAGTAATTTTAAAAAACTTGTTTTCTTTTTCAGTTTTGGAGAGCAGTTCCTTTCATTTCCTTGAAAAACCAACTTGTCTAGTTTCAGCTTTAATTATGCATACCTACTTTTAAACTCTCAATTTGAACTCTTGAGTATTGAAATTAACAAAGGTTTTGCTATTGACTTCAGTGATACCTCTTCACACTTCTCTGTGCCAAATCTTGTTTGTGATGCAATCAGGTGACATTTGCTATTGTTAGGATATTATTGCAATTATTGTATTTATTTATTTATTTATTTATTTTCTTGGTTATTGAAACAACAGGAATGTCTGGATGTTGTACAGATTTTTTCTTGTGATTTCCTTCATGTGAAGGAAATGTGAGTAGAGAATGTATTTACGATGTTCTGCTATGAGGCGTTTTCTAACACATTAACATGACATGCAATTGAAGCGTACATATATGTGAAAATGATGTATTAGAGGCTGGGAAATATATTTTGAAGCTTCCTTAAGTAGCTTGCTTTCTGCAGTGTTTTTTCAATGGCAAAAGAAGTTACAAACACAAGACCTAAGCCACAAAATTCTACTACTAAGAAAAGAAAAATAGAGAAACTGAGTTGTTTTGATTCAGTTCTGAGAGCTGATAAACCAGTTCTACATGTGGAATTACAGGTTTAGAAACTTAGTTTTAGCTGATATACCTTCAGGGCTGCCGGGCAACTCAAGAAATTTCACCCAAACCTTGCACTGAAGAGAATACTGTAATATCAAATAAAAACTTCATTCCATTCAAAGAACATGGTATGTGACAACACATTCTCTTAATTTTCTTTGTACGTGGTTTACAAATGAATCACTAAGAATAGAAGTGCAGAGAATCACGTGCTCTTCATTATTGATTTAGGTATCAAATGTTTTGAGTGTGTATTCTTAAATCAGCATCAAATAGATGATATAATCTTGATTGAAATTAAAATATAGCTAATCCAATGTATTCTGATAATTCTTCAATATTATGGGAGTTTAGTTCTCTAACATTACATTGCTATGTTAGAACATTAATTAAAGAAGTGAAATTTTACTAGAAATTTCATTGTGAAAATTTTGCTTTGGCAGAGTTTTATTATATTCCTATTGAACTTTGGCCTCTGTAAAATAAAGCCTTCTCTCCATCCTTTGAATTTAACCACAAATATTAAGCAAAAGACATAACCAATGACCAAATTTTAGTTCTAGTTTTGCTGTGGTTGCTACAACTACATAAGACATGCTGATATGTGTTAAGGTTGCTGCTACCAAGCTCTAAATACAAACATTAAAAACCCAGAGCATCCTGACGATGATTCATTCACCAGTTTAGAAATCATTAACCTGTAATATATTTGCACACATTAGTTCAAGTAAACAATCCAAATTTATAGAAAAGTCTTTCTTGTGATGGCAAGTATATAATGCAGGGGTGTGTTTTAGGATGCCTGTGTGTATATGTATCTCCCTGTATACACACATCTGCTATCATACGGCACTTTAGTGCATCAGGGACCAGACTGAGGGCAAGTGAAACATCTGACAAGTAGCAAAGGGGGCTGGAATATGCGACACTGGTGGGAGTAAGGAAAGAGCATGTATTTGGCCATAAATGCAAGATAATTCTGCATATATTTTGTTTTCTCACAAGTTTTAAGATAAGTAGGGAGAAATATGGATAAAGGGTATAGAAATACTTCATGTTGCTAATTAATCACAGCTTTTCTGGAATATTTTTATTGATATTCACATATATTGTATATAACATATTTATGAAGTTTTAAATACTTGAAGCAAGAGAAACCCAAGGTAGCATATTAGGCCACAGTTTTGTTCTGTGGTATTTTAATCAGTCATATAAAAAACCTTCTAACTTTGAATATTTTCATTGAATCACAGAAAACATTCCCCAATAGTCAATAATTAATTTGAGTTAGAGAAGAATATGTGTATATTTTCTTTAACCTATTGAACATCAACAGAATTAATCTTAACCATATTTTTAATGCACCTGTTACTACGGATTTGCAAATAGCATATCCAAAATAATACAAATTATTTTATTCTATTATTCCATGGAAAGATGGTTTTGACAAATGAAAACTAGAATAAACAGAAGAGGTGAACTCTACCAATTAATATAAGACTGTTATAGCAGGCCATTTAATGATGTGTGTTGACATGGTTTACACGGATCTTTCAATTGATTTGTTTTGACAATGTATGACACTGAAGTGTAATACATGGAATTAATCAATATGCTAGGTGTATTAGGGAGAGCCTCAGAAGCAGATATCAAAATGCACTCATTTCTGGGAAGATACCAGTGGCCCCAAGAGAAGGGATCTCTCAAAGGGAATTATATTCTGGATTTGTGTTCATGTATGGTGTGGTTGATCACACAAATTATGTTACAAAACCTTTGCAGGTAATGTTGAGTATGAAAAAATTAAATCAAAAGATCCCTTAATCCCCATATAGTAGAGAAATCAATTTGTTTTACTATAGGTAGGTGCAGTGCAGTACAGTTGGAAACAAAGGTCATTGAAGATCACTGCCTCAACAGGAATTCTCGGTGCTGTGTATGGTCAAATGGGATAATACAGTGTTTAAAGGAGAAGGACTATTGAGTAGAAATAGAACGTGTCTGTGCACATCTCATTACAATTATTGTGATAGTGCTGTGTTTAAAGTTGATATTCACACTTCAAGGAGAACATGAAATATTGAAGAGATTTCAAAGAACTAGAAAAAAGATGTCATTTGACACAGACAGCTGCTCATGACAAAAAAATTATAAAAGTTCATGGTAGCTCTTAATTTTGCCAACAGAGGGTAATACAGTTGCCAAAGACTAAAAGTTGCTAGCTTCCAACTCAACTTAAAGCTCCAATTGCCAGTGTAGTTATTATGCCCTGGAACAATTTATGTATCATATTCAGGATTCTACAGTGGCCTTTAAGATAGAACTAGATAGATTTATTAAAGAGATATTTTAACCCAGTTCTTAGGGGAGGAAATTGTCATGTATTTATAGCCTTAGATTCTATGGCTATGTCTCTATTAGCAAATAAAATATCCTGAGCCTGTTCTCTAGTGGCTCAGCATTTGTGCTTGGAAGCCTGCTAATAATTAAACAGTATGGGAAGTATGGAGCAGTGCTTGGCCATGCTCTAGCTCTGTTTGTTTCATTAATGCAGTCGCAATCTGCATTTCTTTTCCTGTGGGAGGGATGCACCAAATGTCCTGAAATAACCTAGACTTGTATTTCTAAGTTTTCTTGAATTGCATCACAAAATTTGTAGTTATATTCAGTGAGATGAAAGGAGACTATTTTTGATAGTGATCCAGTCCCCAAAACCTTAGCAAGCAACAAACTTCCTAAAGCATCAATGCTTAATAAGTTCTATAGTAATAAAGCAATAAGAGGTAAGTAATCTTTCTGCTTTGCCACAGATTTGAACGGAGGTTTTGAGGCTTCAGAAGAGTTAATTATATTTTTACTCAGTACTACAAAAGAATTTATATTAAAGAGCCATCCATTGCACAATAACTTTGGAATCGGGAGAGCACACATGCAAGATTGGTAGAACTGAGGCCGTGGAGTGGCTGAAAGTCAGGAGATAGATTTCAAAGCAGAGATAAACAGACCATCAACGCTGATGTTGATGCCCGATAATGTTTGAATAAAATGTGCCTCTTATTGAAAAAAAGGAGAGCTCAAAGATTGACAAATTTTGACTTCCACAAAAGCAACCACACCTTATTTGAGGCCCTGTTTGGTTTGCATTTCTTCTAATAGCTAGATGTTCTTATTGTTGAAATTGCATGTCTAATCTCAATTGAGCTTTCAATTTGCATTTGAATTTGACTTTGGTGCTCAGCATTTTGTTTTAGTGATATCCCTCTTCATAAGATCAAAGAAAATTTTAGTACATAGTATTTCATTCCCATAAAGATATTTTTCTACGGTTACTTTTGTACAAGTTACTTTTCAGTCTTCTTTCTAAATAGCTGAAACACTTTGGAAGTGTTGCACTTTGGAACACTCACAACTGTGTGGTGTTTTCTCAGACCTTGTGATTCTTTGCTATACCTTTCTCAGTTTTTCACCCTTTTTTTTTTTTTTAGCAAGACACAGGATCAATACATATATTTAAGAGGTAGCCTCACCAAGACTAAAAATTCCTTCTGCTTCTGTCACTGCACTTTTTTAGCGCCCCATAAAAAAGTATTTGCGTCTTTGCAGTGGAGATCTACATTGCCCGTAAAGCCAAAGATGCAAGGCTTTACAAAGAACTTAAATATTTTTAGGGAATATCTCATTAAAAAAATGAAAAATCTATATAGAGGAATGAGTGAGAGGAGAAGGTAGAGCAGGAAATAGGAAAAAGCTGTGCCTGTAACTGAGATATAGTATGAGATAAAACAGAGAAAAGCTGGAATGAACAGAATCAAAACAAAGATGGGTTGATTAATAGTAACAAATAATCTGATGTCATCAGTGGCTAGAGATCCTTCTTTATGCTGATTGTCTCCTTCCTGCAGAATGTTTCAATCATAGGGAAAGAAGAAAGTGCCATATTCAGGCCTTATGTCCCATGAAGTCAAGTGGTCTCCTCTGTAGAGTTTTGTAGATCCCTGGACTCCTTGATCCTCATAGTAAAAACATGCTACAGAGGAACAGTCCTTACTCAAAACACCTCACAATCTAGAGGGCAACTCTGCCATTAACAGGGGAAGAAAACACCTGGACAGGGGAAGCACAAGAGATCATCACACTAGTATGAAACCAGCAGTCAGGAAAACAGCCACCTAGTAGTTATGTATATGAGGTTTTCAAGTGTTTTTATCATAATGGAAAAGGATTTTAAATAGGGATTTGAAGGTGGACAGTGAATGTGGCTCTGTGGACATTTAGAGTGCTCCTAGTTTGGGTAAAGGCAAAGTGTAGCACATATTTGTACTTATTCTGACAATTTATTTTTGGAGACAAAAATTATTACTTTAAGTCTGGACCTATGTATTCTTTAAGTTCACTGGCATCCTTAAAACAAGACATGAATTGTGGTTTTGCATTTGACTATTTGTATTTAAATCTACAGTTTATTAAGGAATTAGTTTTAAATAATGTATAGTTCTTGGAAATACTTTCAATTTTATATTCAGCAGAATATACAAAATCTTTGAAGACTAACATAGGAAGGCTTAGCTTCTTTGTATCTGGTTGGTGTTCCACAGTAGCCCAAGCTAATCTACGTCCTGTTTCTTCTTTCTCTCCCACCAGCAGTTGTACATTCCTTCCCATTATTTTGGGCCAGGTGCAATATATGCTTCATCCTGCTGTTTTTCCTACTAATGAATATGATCTGACTAGTGAATCTGAATCTGAATATGATTTGCTATGAAGCTAGCATGGTGAAGTGGCCTGATACAGTATGAGATGATCAAGTCAGAGTAGATAGAATGAATATGGTGGGGATGAAGAGTGAGATGGGAAGAACAGATAAAGCCAGAGATAACAAGATATCAAGAGACATTATTAAAATGTCAAAGTCTCTGTCATGAGCTACAAACCACAGTGTAAATGACCAACAAGAAGGCAAAGAAACCGGAGAATTTCATTGGCTAAGGGATAAAATTCTTTCACTGAATCAGAAGCAACCAATACCCCCTATAGTATTGACAGCGCCCTGTGCTTTCAAGTATGTTTAGTTTCCCATGAAGCTGAAGAGCAGCTGTGCTCACCTCTAGGAGTTCATAGCAGAAATTGTCCAACTTAAAAGCTTAGCCAAATTTTCATTCTGGAGATGCTAATGATAATAATTGCTATTCATGGCCTTTATTGTATTTTTCAGTAATAGATATCAGAGCTGTTTTATCACACTTTACTGTGATGCTGTGGTGATTGTAGTATAATCCTCTGACAATATTGTGGTATTTGACTGTGTAATCTGTAACTGTTTTGAAAAGGTAGTATTGACCTACTTAAATATGAGAAATTGAGTCTCTGATATAAATATACCTGCCTATTGACTGTGTCAAAAATCCATCTCTTGTTGTGTACTCCAGCCACTAAAGTAGTTTGTTGTTATTATACCTGCCACCCTTAATTTCTTCTAAAGTACAACGGGTACAATATAGAGTAATTTTGTTTCATAATACTCTAAAATAGTACATCCTTTGCTTGTGGGTGGTTTCTACAGTTTACTGCAGAAATATCTATTCCACAGTGCCAAGAGTCTGAAAATCCTTTAATTATTTAGAATGGCATTGTTTAGTAAGTTAAGTAGTGTGATAATGTTTATGATAGATCAGCAACTTTTCTCTTTTCTTTCATAATTTAAAACTGAATTTAGCTAAATATTTTTATATAAAAGCTGAATTACACTTGATTTTGGTTTTCCTTATTTACAGGATCTGTATTTCACTATCTCATAAATAGAAGCCACATAGTTGAGAAAGGTGGAATTTTGGGGTTTTTTAAAATGAAAATCTGTAGATTTAATTACATGTTTACCTCAGTTTAGTCAAAATACATATTAGCAATTCTATCGATTTCCTATTTTTCTGCTGCTGTATATCTAGACCAAACCAAATGTACTGTCAGACTGATTTTGATGGGGCATGTACTGCAGTAGATAATTACTTCACTTTGCTTAAAGTATTAGAAATCCATAAGTAGGCATTTGTTTTATGTGAAAAGCAGGCAGCCTATTAGAGGTCAGGAACAAATAACAAAGAGGAATACTCAGTGCCAAATACAGACTAAATGACAAAAGCTAATTAATTCAGAAATTTTATGAGCTGATTATTCATTACACTGTAGTTGCATGTACTGTACCAGAATTTCTTTTCAGCTCTATTTGGTTGTAAATCAGAGTTTCATAATATTTTTTCTTCTACTTTTATTTTTCACATACATTGTATGTTAATATTTTTTACAAGAAAGTGTTATTTGTCCTGTATGTTATTTCTGTAGCATAAAACCACCAATAAAACTGAATTTGAGTGTAATTCACATTTTAGTGTGCATATCGTCAGCATCTGGCATTATAGAAAAGATGTTTCTGGGCTAAACTGTAGAAACCACCCAAAATATGTATTCCTTCCAGTGCTACATGCAAGTAGTAAATTTACAAAAAGTAGCACACATTGTCATTCTAAGATGTTAAGCACAGCTAAGTTGGCTGGTCAGTGATTGTATCTGGCAATGTCAAGAGCCAAAACTTGCCAGCAGTAGAACATCTGAAAATCTGAAGCAATACTATTTTTGTGCTGCTAAGTTGTTACCTGCATATCAGGAAATTCCATAAATCTCCTGAAGACGGATAGCATGAAATCTGGTTTTCTAGGGCTGTCCAACTCCCAGAGCCCCCAGTGATACCAGTGGGTATCTGACTTCTTAAAATTGCTGGGGTAAGGCAGAAGAAGGAAGAAGCATATCACAGCCAGTGGTTCAACACGCTAAATATCTGAAAAAATGGCCACTGTATTTTTTTCTGAGAAATCAATATCCCAAGTGGCTTGGTGACAGAAGAATATAGTAATTACCTTGCAAAAAATGCACCTCTCTGCAGAATTATCAGGTAGATGTGCAGTGGTAATATAAGTTAGAGACCCACCTAAAAATCTTGATCAAGATATTTGGCAATGTCACTCTGGAGTCTTCCAGTTTTAGCAGACTGAGGGAACCATCTAGAAGGGTCTTTCCTCTGTTCTTTCCAATTTTTGTATATTATATCAACATGCTTTAGGTGCTACATCATGCTTCAGTAATAGAAGGACATTCATAGGCCATTACCAATCCAGTCATTTGCCATCAAACATTCTTCCCAACTTCTTTCTCTCCATTACTTTCCCTCAGTGCATCAGTCCACTTTTACAGCTGGAAAGCATATGATATAGAAACCATAACTTGATACATTGTTTAAACTATGTATTTCATAATTAATAAATATTTAATTAAGTATAATAGCAGTCTATTAAGGCAGAGAAGGGACAAATGTAGGCTCTATAGACTTGATTCTGTCAGAATGCCAGTGTGTTCTCAAGACCTGAATTTCTGAAGCTTTGCTTTTGAAACAGGGGCTCTAATCCTCCCATATTTCTTTTAAGGATAATTTGATTCAAATTTGAACTTCTCTCAGGAAAAAAAAAAAAAAAAAAGGGGAATATGTAAGATTTTCTAAATCACAGCTGAAATCTTGGGCACCATGAACTATTTTCGTTAATTGTTAGAATCATCCTTTTGTGCAAAAGTGTATTTGACTAATGGATCAAACACAATATTTAGTCCCAGAAAGCAGTAGCAACTTTTACTTTTTTTTTTAATCATAATTTCTGAAATTCAAGCTCTGAAAAAATTACCCCTAAATTTAAGACCCTACATCACTCTTCTCACATTAAATATTTCCTCTCTTTACTTAATCAATCAGATGTGGGTTAACCTGGATGTTTCATGAAGCTCCTCTCCTTCTCCATTCATTGATAACTACTTCCAGTAAGTTACCTTATCTGTGGAATGTTCCCTTTATGCTGATACAAAGTAGCTTTATTCTCAATGTGTTACAAAATGCTGCAAAAGATGCCTTTTGTGATAAATCTAGGATTAATTTATGGCATAAATATGTGGTGACAGTAAAGTCTTAATAACACTTTACTTCTCAAAAGTAACTGGAGTAATTGTGGGAGTTTGAGGTCCAAACAGCCTTCTTGTTTCCTTATATAGTTTAATTTCTGAAGGATACTAAGGAACTGACAATTCAAACATATATCAGATCCATCTTGGTATTTTGGGTAGATGTGCCCTTTGTTTAGAAGTTTTGTCATCTGCAACAAATATATTTTAAAAATAAAAGAACATTAATAAAAGTATATTCTTTTCAAAAATGCATCCAAGAAAACCCATAAATTATTTGCAACCTTCTTAAGATCTCTAGCATTTAAGGGCTATAATTACTGTCTGAAAATGCAAGAATGCTGCTCTCACTTTGTGTCAGCAGATGATCACCTTTCATGTATTTGCTGAAGAGAAGGAAATAGCATAATGTATGTTTTGTGACTTACTGCTCCTCAGATTCTATCTGTTTCCTATGAAAATACATTTCAAAATAGTTTACATTTAATTTATGAGCAAGTATTCATTTCCTTCACGCTGGATTTAAATTGTCTTATGCTTGCATTTACATCATAACAATTGAAGTGTAAAACACACTATCAAAGAAACATTTCTTTACTTTATGATATGTTTGCTTTCAACAAAATCTCCTATATTTTCATATGAGTTTCTGAAGTTTCTAAGTTCCATTGCAGATTGTTTATTAAAAGTTTACATTTCCTTTCAATACTTTGTAAAGCTGAATCATCAAAACTAACAGTAGCTGTGAAAAAACAGCTTTGAAAAGAATTCCAGAAAGAAGTAAAATCACTAAAATGAGAATTTTTGTGTGGTAAGAAATGTTAAATGCAAAAAAAAAAAAAAAAAAAAAAAAAAAAAGGTGTATTCAGTTAAAATCAAGCTTTGCCCAACATGCACTTTGGATCATGTATTAATTTGGAAATTTCACTTTTTTCTACCTTTTCTATTCTTCGCAATTGTTTTCCTTGCTGAACCTGTCTGTAAGATGAATAGAAGTTGTCACAGTACGCAGAGATATTCAGGCCCAAACGCAAAAATGTTTATCCTATGTTTTTCTTCTTTGACAGTGTACATGCTCTGTAGAACATGAAAAGTATCTGTTACAATGAAACTTATTCTAAGGATATCTTTCCTGTTGCCAAACTAACATTTGTTCATCTTCAGAAGCCATCTAACATTTAGCACACTTTGGCTGAACTTCATTTATTTTTTCCACTAACAGTTTCAGGTTTTCTGAAAGAAAGAAAGGAAACATAATACATTTTGGCAAATTAATTCAGTAGCTACCTCATACTTATTATGAAGTCATGAGTTGATAAGGGAATTTCAGGACTAGATTGCTGGACTAGGATTGCTGTGCAGTTTTTCATCATGGACATTAGAAGAAATGGTTACTTGGAGTGTCATGTGCTGTCTGATTGCCTATGTTCATTAGTGGGAGGTCAGAGACTTGCCTTCTTGGTCAGAGAGCACAGCAGCTGTCTAAAGAAAAGTGCTGTGCGTTAGAACATGTTCAAATAGTGGGGGTACTGTTTGTCATACCAGGTGCAAGAACAGAAAAAAATCCATGCTATGCCAGAAAGAAGAGGAGGATAGACAGAAGAGAAAAAGCACAAGGAAAGAACAAAAACATTCCTTCTGCTCAATACTAAACTATAGTCCTTGGAAAGAATACAAGAGGTTATTCCAGCTCGCTTGTTGAATAAATTGTATGTTCTTCCTACAGATAGTTCCTAAAAAAGAGCTATTCTTTGTTTTCCTATGTACAGACACAGTATCTGTTGTTTATTACTATAATCATAGCATGCATAGTTTAAAATGTGGGACTATCAAGATAGGCTGTGTTTCTTTTTCTGGTTTGCCAGACACTAAAAACCATATTCTTATTTATTACAGCTTGTTTGTGATTTATTAACAAAATTTAAACTAATTTCTTATACATTGCTTCTACTAGCCTGATCTGTTTCATAAACATTGGGCTATATCCTTTTATGCCTTGTATTTAGGTCATATGTTTTTTGTCCACCATCTTTTATTATTTTACAGATGAAAAAGTTCTCCCAAAATTCATGGACACAGAATATCTCTAAGTTCTCAGTGTCTGCTTTTTTGAAACACTTTGTCAAGCTTTGGACAGGTGCAAACATCTGTAGCATTATAAAGCTCATGGTTGTCACAGGGTTAGCTTTTGTAGAGAGCATCTCAAACTCTCTTAGCTCCTGGAGTCTCAATTTACTGATTCTGCCAGACTACC
Source organism: Euphonia xanthogaster (assembly GCA_034509185.1). NCBI lineage: Eukaryota > Metazoa > Chordata > Aves > Passeriformes > Fringillidae > Euphonia > Euphonia xanthogaster. The sequence goes on along the minus strand of JAYDZK010000169.1, from coordinate 31,412,736 downwards.
CACTACCCTCTAGCTCAAGCCTGTGTACAGAAATCCAAGACATGAATGCATCATTAGGAATTGAAGGCAGTTGAAGGTTCGCCTATGAAGGACTCGTTGTGACTCTTTTGGCAAAGATCAGATAGGTGATACATAGCACAGTGTTCAGGTTTTCCTTGTCTGCTATTTTGCTTAACAGCCACATCTGTGGCTCTGTGCATCAATGTATACCAGTGTTTTAATGCAGAAGCACATTGAAATAATACCCACAGTGATTATCAGTGAAAACTCTGCTTAGGTTTAAGAACACGCATGATCCTGAAAGCATTTTATTGTAGGGTTGAAGACTACATTCTGGCTTTATTAATGCCTTGGAAAAAAAATTCTTTCTATTGTTCTCTGTCAGCAATCCGCATGTTCGCTGACTCCATTAGTAGGATTATGGTCAGGTTACTATTCAGTACAGCACTGGAATGTGTTTCTTTCTTTTGTACTGAAGTACAAAAGCTCTTGTCAATTTTTTTTTAAATTGTGGGCTAAGCAATTTTGCTTTGCAGTTGTCAGAAAAGTGAATGTGTGGCAGAGCTCTTCTTGACAACTGATTATCTAGATATTTGCCAGCAGCCACAGCAGTAGGTCTTTATGGTTTTGTGTTCATTTGAATGAAGGAGAAAAGAACCATAGATGTGGGTATTTTTAGTTTGTTTTGGAGTGTTTTGTTTTTTTTTAAATTCACCTATCTTTCAACATTGCCCTTTAGAACATCAGATGACTTTTGCAATTCGAGAATTTTGACAAAATTACATCAAAAGAGCAGGTAACTAATGCTGTGCCACTGCAGCTAGGAATAAAGTGTTATACTTGCTTTATGTAAACCAAGAGAGATATTTCAGTGAAAATAGTTCAAAACAGGTGAGAGTTCAGTTCATCCTTTCAAGTAGCTCCTCTTAGATACACTGGAGAAGGAAATCTTTAAAGAATATATCTGATCTCTCAGCTTCAATCAATTGGCCCAGCCCACAGACACAGTTTTGTAGCCTACTCTCTATTAAGAAAGAGTATTGTGTGGTTAAAATGGTCTCTTTTCAGGAATTTCTCATATTTAGGAACTATAGGTTTTCAGTTCACTAAAACTTTTGTTATTTTAATAGAGCTGTTAACTCTTTTATAACTAGAAAGGCTAAAAACATTGTCACCCAGAAAGTGTCCTGAGCTTCAAGTGCAGTGTTAATATTCATTTACAAGGGAGCAAAAGCAAGGTCAAATCAGCTGTGTAGCAGACGAAGATGCCTGGATACAGGAGACTACCATGGATGGAGGGGAAAAAAAAAAGAGCAGAGCTCAAAAGGAGGCAGGAAGAGAATGCAAGAAAGCTTGTTATGACTTTCTGTGAGGTCTGGTTTCTGAGCTTCAGACTGGAGAGATTTAAGAGAGTCTGTACCTGAGGAAAGCAGCACAGCTTTCAATCATTTCTAGTATGAAGCTCATATGTGTGATACCATAGAGACAAAATTATGCTCAGTTCCATCATGCATTATGAGCTTCAAAATAAAAAGGTATTAACTTTGAACTACAGATGGCAAGATCACAAGCCAAACTGTGTTCATATGTCAAACACTTGTGTGCTTGTGCATGTTTGCAGCAGCAGGACTCCATGACTGGTACCAAAGAAATGCAACCCATGTATGCAGTTCGAGATCCGCTGATAAGAGCAGGGCTCGGCAGCAAGTTCCAATCACCAGGGTAGATTTCTCAAAAAAAAAAAAAAGGAATCAAATCTAATTTTGGTATGAATTTTTAAGCATAACAGACTATGTCTTTCCAATATGAATGAATTAAGTATACATGTATGTCTATATTTTTATTTAAAATTCATCCTTTAATTTTTTCCCCTTTTCTTTGTTTTTTTGAAATTTGTCTTGGCCTTGAGTTTTTTTTGTGCCCTCAGTGATTATCTCCATGTCTTAAATAATAACTTACTGCATCCATAGCTCATACTGAACAGGAAGCCTTCACTGTAAGGCAAAAAATTTTACAATGCACAGAATAAACAGATGAAAAAGAGTCTTGAAAAATTAAGTAGTGTTAAGAATGCAGTAATGGGCAGAGCTTTTAAAGACATAAGTACCTTATTACAGTAAGGAAAGCTCTGACCACACGAAACTAACTGGTTTGCAAAACATACATGTCCAAATACAATGGCCAATAGGGTTTAGAGAAAAGAAATAGACCATGGCTAGTTCAAAACTTTGAGGTTTCTCTGAGTATGTCATCTTTGAATTTCCAGCCATCTTAGTATTTAGTTTGGGACAATTATTGCACGTTTTTTAGGCTTACATTTAAGAAATATACTCTCAGCTTTATCTCAGCTTGAGTGAAGGGTTATTTTCAGCTCTTATGAGGGAATATTTATTTACTCATAGATCTCTCCTTAGGCTAGTTGCTGTTATCCAACAGGAGCAACAGTGTTTTCTAAACTTTTTGTGATTGCTGAGTGATGTTTCAGCATTGAAACTGGGACTTCATTGAGCAAGTGAAGATGCAAATGTGTGTAGTTAAAGAACTGCAGTTCTTGCCAGACACCTATCTCAGTCTGATTCTCAGAAGTGATGCATTCAGGGAAATAAATCAGGATTTAAGTGCCATTTAAAAAACTGAGCAGTCAGTTTTATAGGTGCTTTTATATCATGATTTCGCACTCAATGTGTGTTGTTTTCTTTACTGTATGAAACACAGTTGAATGGCTTCTAAAATGCAGTCATCAGGGAACCCATTCAGTACCCTGAATTTAATCCATTCAGTGGTGTAATTCACACCATACTGAAAAGGAGGAAATAAACTGGTATAAAATTAAAAACCTCCATTTGTGTTTATTATGTGTAAAAATAAATTAATAATAAATTATATTTTCATTTAGAAAGAATTTGATTTTTAAGTGTATATTAAAACACTTGGCAAGCATCTTGCTTTCCAGTAGCTGACAGACAGTTTGGTGTCTGTCAGTAGGAATATTTGCTACACAAAGCAGCTGAGAGCTCTCTCTGAGCTATGTGGTTCAGGTACTGGGACCACTAAAGCCAAGTAAGCCAGCTCCAGGAAGCTAACCCTGCAGGAAAGGGAGAAAAGCCTTAGGCAAAATGCCATGATAGCTTGTGGAGTTCAAATGCCTTCATGGCATTTTTGTGCCATGTAGTTACTGACAGATATACTAAGGACTAAAAAGAGGCAGGTGTTACCAACAGAACAGCAAGATGGAGCATCAATGCAGAAAATTTCTATTTACATGCCTATGCTTTAACAATAGCAGTTTTGCCATTTTATCAGTAGATACTCTGAAATGAAAGACAAAATTAATTTTGTCTGATGTTTCTTGATTCTCCAATTAAAAAGCAACTGTTGCTTTAATTTGAATGCCTTTTCAGTAACATTTAAATGATCATCTGTATCCTGAAGCAGCCTCAAAAGCCTGCCTACTCTCTGAATTCTTGCCATATTTATAGTCCTTTAAACATTCTCTGATCTCACAGGGTGCTGCTCCAGCAATGCCAGCGATGAAGGGAATGTTGCATAGGCTGGCTCTCCATGGCGTCTCCCCAAAGCCAGCCGAGATGTGTGACAAAACATCTTATGACCTCTCTGCACTGAACTTCCCACTGCTATGTGACACTGAAAGAGCAACAGTGGCAGATCTTATGAAAGAGCTATGTAGTCAAGGTTTGACTGTTCTGTTATCAGGGAATTCAAACCTTGTAGGTATTTAAGTCAAGCTGGGTGGAGCTGAGGAATGACAAACATCCATCATCTAGGTGTTTTGTAAATGGATATCTTCTAGCTTTTTGCAGTGGGTTCTTTTAGGTTTTGGTACCACCAAATACTGCTTTTACTGACCAAAAGCCTCAGCATTACAAGTTCCATTTAACAAAAACATGAGTTCTTAGAAGATACTCAGAAGAAGAACCTTTTATTTGAGTAGTCTGTGAAACCAAATTATTTGTTTTTAAAAATCATATTATTAGAGTTGCTTAGGATGAGAGATAAAAAACTCACTCTGGGTATTCAGCTAGCAGGGGGACTTCTACACCCTGCCCTCCTGTGACCTGGAAGGACACCAGTCCTCCTGGTAGTACGTGCTCATTTTGTACTTGCACTTTTGGCAGGGAGAAGTGAGAGCAGCACAGCTCCATGGGCGGGGACAAGACAGGAGCCAAAGGTGACCCCAGCACAGGCTGTTGATCCTTCCTGGTTGTCACAGTCCCATAGAGGATAGCTGGTAGCGGGGGCTACCAGCAGCCATAGCCAGCAGTGTCCTGAGGTCTGTGCAGCAGCCTCTGCCAGCACTGAGACTCCTCAGAGGTAACCCTGCCCATAGGTCCATCCCTATGGGCAGGGTTACCTCTGACAAGCTCTGTGGTTAAGGTGAATTATGAGTATCATGTAATAGAAAGTGTGAAGTATGATCTACATTTTAAAACCCTGTTTCCACTGCTGTTTGTACATTCATGTCACAGAATCACAGAATAAACCAGGTTGGAAAAGACCTTTGAGATCATGGAGTCCAGCCTATGAATGTCACCTTGTCGATTAGACCATGGCACTGAGTGTCACATTCAGTCTTCTTTTAGACACCTCCAGGGCTGGTGGCTCCACCACCTCCCCAGGCAGCCCATTCCAATGCCTAATCAAGCTGTCTGTTAGGAGTTTTTTCCTAATGTCCAGACTACTACCATGTGGAAGTACTGGCACACTCTTGCAGTTATCTTGATTAGCTTAATTTAATTTAAAGGGGAGATTCTAGTAGTCTTACTTTTGTAGTCTCTGGTGGAATAGGTAAGGAAATACGATAGACCACATAATAGGTACAGCCTGTTGCAGTCTCTTTGCTATTGTTTATTGTCCCTTTTTCCCCCATACTATTTCATGATATCATATCTTCACCTTAAATTTAAAGAGTGTTTCTTCACCTTGTTTTCATAAAATGGCAGCAAGAAGTAGCTAATAAAGATAGGCACACATAAGACATTTTCAGTGAAATATTGTATGCACAATTACTTGTTCTCTATTTGATTCTGTTTTGATACATATTGTGTCCCATATTTAAAACCTGTATTAAACTGATCTGTAGCTTTTCCTCAGTCTTCTCTGAATTTCTCAGTTCTTTGCTTGAATTTTCTTAGTATTTCAACATTTAATATGCACTCAGAGGCAAGAAACAACATCTCTGGCTTTTCAACTTATTGTTTGTACTGGGTATATCATATAATGATCTACAGCTTAATTAAGTCAGAAACAATTATTGTGGCTGTCTAGTAAGACTTGCATATAATTTTATTTATACAACTTGATTATAAGAATTGACTATATCATAATGTCTGTGTTATCTTCATGGCCAGTCTGCAAGGGCATTTCCTCACTCACATTGTGGGCAAAGGATATGCTGTTCTTGTCTGTCAGTGACAATGGCTGGGCTACTGAGTTCTGAAAACTTGGGTGGTTTGGATTCAGGGGAATTTCCTGTGCAGTGGGCGCCTTCATAATTTCAAATTTCTCGTCTTGTGATGCAAAAGAGACATTTCCAGACTTAGAGAATCACTAAGTGGAGTTCTTTAAAGGATTAAGAAACCATGAGATCTAGGAGAAGTATAAAGGATGCAGAACTCTTTTCTTAATGTACACCTAAAACTGTTGTGACTTTGCACTCCAAAAACAAAGCCCCAAGGAGAGTACAACAGCAGTAAAAGAACATTCCTTATAGTTAATTAGTAGAAAATTCAAGTCAGTTTGTGAAAACATGAGAAAGTTAATTTCTGATGTAAACTTCTGTATGAAGCTATCCTTGGGACAGGCCAGCACAGGAGCAGATTGTCTGCAGGTGCTCTGGAGTCTCCATTTTAGGAGGTTTTTAAGATCTAACTGAACAAATATCTGAGCAGCCTAATCTGATCTCACAGCTGATCCTGCTTTGAGCAGGAGGGAGGATGAGAAACCTGCTCTTGTCCTTTCCAACTTGAATGTCTTGTGATTTTCGTGACTCAGACAATTTTCTTTACATCAGGAACAAGCCCACCACAACATATTTCACACCAAATGTAACTCTGAATTTCTTGTGGATATATGCTCCACAGCATTTTTACTTTGGAGTAAAATATCAAATAGAATTGACAACTGCCTAATGCAAAAAAAAATCCGACCACAGCTTTTACTAAAGGGTAATGTCAAAGCTCTGCATTCCATATGGATGTCACCAAAAGGAATTGTGGTTTCATCAACACAGCTGCTCCCTTTATAATGACATATGGGAGTAAATTTCTTTTGATGACTGTTCTTACAACAATGTTTCTTCCACCTTCTACATTTTTCCTGACATCATGACTTTAAATATGAGCCCCATTTAAAAGGCAGTTGTAATTTCTTACAAACCTTTTGTATTTGTGTTAGCAATCTAATTTATCGCTAGGATAAACATTGTGTCAAATCTATTATTTCCTGAAGAGCCAGGTATAACTTTAATTTATTCTGTAGCTGTGAGACAGATACTTTATTTTAGGATCCATTTTGTCTTGTACAGTTCAATGTGGACTTAGACTTTTATACACACCCAGATGAGTGAAAGTCTTTGTGGGATTTACTTCAACAGGATGGATTAGGGAAGAAAAGTAATTATAAAATGATAATATCAAGGACCTAGCAAGGATAACAAGGATCTTTTGTATTGATCCTATTTCAAATATAATAGTATATCAAATCAATAAATATGATGACAAATGCATAATAACAGCGTAATAACTTTCCACATGCTATGCTATATTTAATGTCATCTTGGGCTATGTAGGAGTTCCTGAGCTAAGAAAAATCTGTACAGAGACAATTTGTTACAAATAGAAAAGGCCTCTCTACAGAATTGGATCTGTGGATCTTTGCTTTATGAGGAACAAATCAAGTATTCCAAGCTTGGGGGGTTTTTAAATTAGAAAATATAGTTTGATATTTTATTTTTTTGACAGACTTAATGTCAAAACACTTGAATTATCATCTTTCAATATGTATTTTTTTACTGCAAGAAGATGAAAAAGAGATGTGTTACCTCTCCAATTTAAAGCAGTATATTTTTTTCATTAAGAGGTTTTTAGCGTGTATTAAGAACCCTTATACATGGACATAAGACTTTTTTTTTATTAAGAAGAAGCGAAAAGATGTGAAAAGCAGGCTTGGTTTACAGGTAATAAGAGCGAGAGTCTGTCTTAATTCACATGCAATCACTTTGCAGGTTCAATCACTCGGTAAGGCTCTGGGATAAATATTGCAGACTTCTGATATCCTTCCCTTATGACAATAGTCTAGATGAATTTAATGGAAGTAGTAAATAATGAAGTGTGAAGTATTTGATGGAGTAATTGATAAATACATAATTATTAACATTGATTTAGATAAGAGTTTCCTAATGTATTCCAGTAAGTAAAGTTCAGTGACTGTAAATACTAACATTACATTTAAATTAGTAGCAGAAAAACAGCTTTCAATGGAAAAGATAATTTATGTAAGACTGATACACACCTTTTAGAATACAAAAAAATTTGTTTAACAATTGCACTTACAGTTTTATAGTATGCATTTTATATGTATGAAGTTTTTGCTTTGATAAAAAAAGGTGTGCATGGACATATTTGTGTTATGCTGAGATCTACTATAAATCTTGATAACTTATGAAAGCTGCATCCATTAATATATCTTCCATAACTGAAGGTGAGCAAGGAAATATCTAATCAATGCCCTAATAGGATATCATATACCTAGCATTTTTAATTTTTTTTTTCTGTATTCTGTATAGTAGTCATTAAATAAACCCATCTCCAATGCCTTGTTGGTATTTCATGGTCACAGGGCAAAACCGCCTAATGTTACCAGCCAGAAGGAAAATAGTGAGGGAATGCTTTTCAAAAGCCACAGATGAGAAGGCCTTGTGAACATAGGAATACTAAAATATGAATTCAACAGCACAGATATGAAAATGTAAACTGACATAATAAATGAATAAAATATATGCTATATTAACATAAGTTTAAACTTAGCTATGTTTAAATAACTTTAAATTTAGCTATGAAAGTTCTAACTTTTGAGAGGGTATGGGGATGGGGCAAAGTAGTGGTGTATTAAATATAAACCTTTTACTTGTAAAATAGCCCTATATGTTGTAAACTCATGCAAAATCTTTAGGTCATTATGCAGGATCACAATGGATGTCAAACAAGTTTCAATTCAACCAAAATGCATACTAAAAGAGAAGAAATCTTTCTCCAGAAAAGAAATCAAATGTTGATAAAAATTCAGCCTCTATCAGGGAAGAGGTTAATTTCATTCCTTCCCTGGGACATTCCTTCTTAAATCCTGGCAACCCTAACACTTGCAGCTCTTGCATCAGTCACTAAGACAGTAAAAAGTCTGATTTTTTTTCCTTGTTCCCCAGACTCCTTTATGATACAGAGAGGAAGAGCAGTTTATCCATGTAAAATGGCTCTTTTCTAATATTTTTTTTCTAACTGGGTCATCAGAAGTCTTCAGAAGGGTCCAGTAGCACTAACAAATGAGTTTCAAACAGTCCAGAAAATGTTGCATAACAGGCAAATTTAATTCATTTTTAGCACTATTTTAGCTGAGCAGTAGCCTTCACTGACTGGTTTAAGAGCTATGTAGCTTGCCCTTGCTATCTGCAGTCACTGTTAAACCTCCTACAGCACATTTATTTAAATTGGCTGTTCTAAATGACACTGCCCCAAGTTCCCTTCACCAATGTCAAGAGAGACTTGTAAGCTCACCTTTCTCTGCAGTAGTTTCTTCGTCACTTTCTTTGTGGAAGAATCTTTATCCCCGGTTGACACCTGTGAGAGCATGATTTGATAAGGAGTCAAAGACGGCCTCTGGGGAGCTGGAATTGAGGTTGAAGGTCTCACATTAAAAAAGTCATTTACTTCTGGTTTCGTTTTGCTCTTAGGCATTATTCACAGCTTTGCTCTGTCTTCAAACAACAGGAGCCTTGGCCCCACTAAAAGAAAAGAAATCTGAAGCTATTGAATGTGCTTGGAGTTAGTAAATATTAACTTGGGCTTTCAGGAGTCAATCCACAGCACGTCTTTAAAGAAACAGAGTTCCCCCCCTTTTCATTGCCATCACCTTATTGTTGCTGTACTTTTTTTTTTTTCCTTACCAGACAAGATATTTCTAATAATAATTTTACACAGTATATGTTTTTGTATGCTGCTGGATTAAAATTCTTATTCCTTAGTTGATTATTGTTGTGCTAAGTTGTTTTGTTGGAACTAACTAAAACACAATTAATATTTACAAGAAAATACAGAAGAATGTTTATTTGAATACTTTGTAGTTCTGAGACAGACAAGTGAAGCTTCAGTATGCATTTTAACATATCTGGTGCTGAGTGAAAAAAAGTTCCAGGTTAGGTTTGCAAAAATCACATAGTCAAGCTTTTATTGAACTCACAGAAAAGTCTTACTGTGTGCTTTTGATTATGGAAATATTAGTGTATTGGCTTCATCATCTTCACATTAGAGTATTTTTTTTCACCATATATTTCCTTGTATTATTTTCATATTTTTTACTTCGCAAATAATATAAAACTGAATTTAAGTAAATACGGTTTATGTGGCAAATAAGTAGGACAGGGTATAGTCATCTCTGACAAAAGTGTTTTGATAAGAATGGTAAATGCGTGCCTAAAGAAGAAGTTCAAAGTAGTTACTGATTGCAAAAGTATCTTTTTGTCTTATTGTAAATTAAATTTAACCCAAATAATTTAAGCTGTCAAGACAGGGCAGAGTTAATGTCAATATAGCTTAAACACTGTCACATTTTTGTTATTGTTTTTAATTTTCAATTAAACAATGAGCTGTTAAATAATTTTAAAGGACATATTTAGCACTTCTCACAGTAACACTGACTCAGAATAAAAGTCTTCTCAAATTAAATCCAGTAGGAATTTCTATTCTATTCTATTCTATTCTATTCTATTCTATTCTATTCTATTCTATTCTATTCTATTCTAGTCTAGTCTAGTCTAGTCTAGTCTAGTCTAGTCTATTCTATTCTATTCTATTCTTACCAGTTTCTTTCTTTATAAGGTGTGCATAAATGTGTGTAGATATGAATAATGGAATAGCCCAGCCACCTATAGATTATTGTGTGCTAGTCATGGTCTCTACAGACATTATCACTAATACAGGTACTGGCCTGAAAGCTCCCATTGTCTGCTGGCTAGCATTTGGGAAATGTCTGCACTGTTACAGCACACTGAGTTGTCCTCATGAAGGCCAAGCCTGCTGGAAGCACAAAACGGTCCAGGGACAAGCAAATGAGTATAGCTGAATCACTGGGTGCTGACCTGGGGGTCTCTGCCCTGTGTTCCTGTAGGATTCCTCTGCCCTCTGTGGACATAACCAAGTGGTCTTATTTGCCACTGTAGGTATTGCTAATGGATTCCCCTAAAATGCCTCCCTTACGTGGTTGCATTTGTAACTAACTTTAAAGGCAACCATATTTCACTAAGGACAGTCACAGGATTTCCTATGCAAACTTAAGTGTTTGTGTGCTTCCAGAGACAGTGTTTAAATATCTGTGGAATTTAAGAAAAAATAAAAGATCTTATAAAATTAGTTCTGCCATATTGAAAGCTTCATCTTTACAATATCTTTGTGCCTGCATTTGAGTTTCTCTCCTTGCTGTAAAAAAAAAGAGCATCTTGTTTCTGAGATAGGAGAAGAGCAAGGGCAAGGGAAGAAAAAGGAGAGGAGAGGAGAGGAGAGGAGAGGAGAGGAGAGGAGAGGAGAGGAGAGGAGAGGAGAGGAGAGGA
>JAYDZK010000169.1:31384436-31400376 GCA_034509185.1 Euphonia xanthogaster | reverse complement strand
CTTTTCTTTTCTTTTCTTTTCTTTTCTTTTCTTTTCTTTTCTTTTCTTTTCTTTTCTTTTCTTTTCTTTTCTTTTTGCGAATAACTGCTTAACTAGGATCTCTGGTTTATGACTTTTAAAAAGAAAATGTTATTGTTTTTGAGAATGATTCAGTACATTTGAAATGCTGTTTTCAAAGATGTGCTAAAAATTTGATGAGATCAGTTACTTTTATTACAAATTTTTTGTACTAATTGCCAAATAAATGATGTTAGGCTGGATCTGATTCATCTGCAGTAGTCATTACTAAAGAAGGAAAAAAAGATTATCTAAATAGAGAAATGGCAAAAGTTGAAGAAATAGTATTTGAGAATGAATTAGATACTGGTTTAATCAGATCGACACGTTTAATTTCAATGTACAATAGTATGAACAAACGTGAAGTAATGGAAGGTATAGACTTTTCCTCTGCATAATTGCCAGACAGGAGGCACAAGGATAGATATTATTACCTATTTTCTAACAGTTCCTCTCCATAATAGCACAGAAACTTGGGCTCAGTTCTCTCCATTATTCTGAGCCAGCACATAACAAGGAATAGTAAGATGATCTGAGTTTAAATGTTACTCTGAAGAGTGCATTTCTCTCATACTGTTCTGCAATCTCTTCATTGATGTGTTACTATCAGGGCCAGACAAATTAAATACTAGATTCAGAACTACTTCTTCTCAAAAGTAACTCCCATAAACAGGTGATCAGAGTTCACAAACAGTTCAGAGACAGTTCATCAAGATCTGAAAGTGGTGTTCAGTGTCCCAGGGAAGGGTACCCTCTCTACTGAGCATGTTTGAAGAAAGGGGATGTCCCTTTCACTGTCCAGTTATGGAGTAGCAAAATATTTCACCAGAATCTGTTCAGCAAACTGATTATAGATCTATAACTTGTTTCTGGGTGACCAAAACTGAAGTTTTAAGTCCAATATATCGTCAAAACCAGTCTACCTTTGTCACTACTCCATTAATGAAGTTATTACAATGTTGGTAAATGAAAGTTTGGTTAACCAACTCTAATCTCTGGGTTTTAGATAGGTTTGTTCTATTATTCAGTAACTGCAGTTTTCTTAAGTTCAATATCTATGAGCTATTTTGAAAATATTTTTATCATTTCCTTTATCTGCTATAATTTCCCTTCCTGTGTTTGATTTGTGCTTCTCATAGTTTTTTGGCATTGTCTTGTGTTGATGAAGCTACACCCTTTCACTGTGTACCACTAATCATTTTATGTTGCTTTTTTTAAAAGATGCCTCAACTAAAATTAACACTTTTTTACTGGAAGCAAGGCCATGCCTCAGTGTTTATCTTGAGAGCAAGAAACACAAGTAGACTATCCAATTTGATTTCTGTTTGTAGCTAAATACCATATTCTGTGTTGCCTTGTCAAATACACAGATACTCAAATACAGAGCAGTACTCTGGCTACATGATTCTGTATCTCCATTTCTGCCTGCATGTTTTTTGATGACTAATTCTGACACAAGTACAATAGATCCAAGCCAATAATGTTGGGTTTGGGTTTTTTTTTTACATTGGTGATCCTTAGTCATAAATATAGTCTCTTGCAAGCAGACATAAAAGATTGAAGAGAAACATCACTTATTCAATGCTGGGTGGCAGATAAAGTGAAATTCAGGATGAGAGATACTTATTTTCAATTACAGTTTGCAGTGCAAATCGGGCCGAGTCACCCCAACCAGCAGAGTGCAAATTTTGTTTTGCAGTGCTGCCAGCAATCACTGTACCATGACAGTAGTAGAAAGGTGACATTTCAGAGGAAGAACAGTTGACATATCTGCTGTTATGTGCCCGCACACATCCTGGGAGAGGCAGCAATAATTTGTAAGGGCTTATTCAGACACTGGCCGATGGAAACAGCTATGGAAATGCACTCAAGTAATGCATCTCCTGGTACTCCTCTCACACACAGTCCCAGAGTGGTATTATTAATTTTTTCAGCTCTGGTAGCGCACTTCAGGCTCGATAACAGAAGGAAAGTTGTAGCTGTTTTACATGTTTTCATTTCTATCCAGCTGCCTTTCTGCAATTAGTGACTGTGGAGGATACTCTAAAACCCAACCATGACAAAGCAAGCAGCAGTGATGGTGGACAATAAATTTTCAATGCACTGTAGAGGACAAAAATAGCTGATCCAACTTGTGTAACCAAAGTCTTTAAAGAGCTAAGAAAGACATACTCATGCATGCATCTGGTGTCACTATTTTTTGACTATTTCTTGATTCAGATTACCACGATAAAACACAAATATTTTTGAATGCAATCTACATAAAGCAAGCAATAAAAATCTTGGAAGCTGTAGGAATTGATACATGAAGGATTATATGAATACTTTCGAAAAGGCAGGACTTCAGCTTGCAAATATTTGAATTTCATTCACATCAAGGAGAGATGGATACCATGGGGCTATAACAATGAGTGAAAGAATGAAATTTGAAAAAATATACATGAAACTGAAATTAGGGAAATACTGCCTGCTGTTCTGTTATTTCAGTTTTCAGAAAATTTTCTTGAAGGAACAATCACCTAGAACTTCCAAAACTAGAGGAGATAAACTTTGGAAAACTTAGCAGAAAACAAGTTACTGAGATCTGAACAANNNNTAGCCCCTTCTTTATATTTATTTCTATTAAAATATTTCTGTATAAAGTTTTCTTATTTAGATGCCAAAAGGAGAAGTTTTCATCTTTAACAAGCCAATATGATCTCTATAAAACCTATTATTATGAAATAAGCAGGGGATATAGCACTAAGTATTCTTTGAAGGAAAGTTCTAATATTTGTTTGAGGACTGTTTATGTTACCAGAAAACCATCAAGAATGGACCATATTGGAAGCCTATGCCTGTGAAAGAAGCAGAACATATTTTTAGAAGGGCTTACAATATGATGTCTAGTCAAAACTCAAGAACCTTAACCATTATTTTGCAGCATCTCTGAACATGATACCATGTTCCAAATATTTGGTCACAGCCATACCCATCAAAAATTGGCTCCCCAGAGTAATACCTTCAATGTCAGGTTTGAGATGGTGTTTTATTAGTCATTATAACTTTACTTTTTTCACTAAGAACAAGAAAATATTAAAAATATATTAAAAATGATAAAATTAAAGCTTTGTGCAAGAGTAAAATCAAAACATTTCAGTTTCATATCAAGCAAGAGAGAATACTTTATGATATTGTCAGTTACTGCATTTATTCCTCAAAATGACTCTATTATTTTAATGAATAAATGAAACACAAGATTATGCTTGGCTTTTGTTTTTGATTAAATTTCATTTTGGCTCCAAGAGATCTGCAAGATGAAAAAAATATCCCAGGTCTTTTAGAGACCAATTGTAGAAGGTAATATTTACACATATTTTATGTTATATTTGGAGAAAAATTTTCTGAAGATTGATGATATGAAGATAATTTCTGTTAACATTTTGGGCTGGTAGCAGCTTGTTTTCATACTGCCAAGGAATTTATTTGAGCTCCATACAGCTTATAACAAAAGTATAATTAAATTTTGTTCTTCAGAGAAGTGAGATCTGTTAGGTGCTAAAGACTGTCATTGCTGTAATATTTGAGTCTGCAAAGATTTGCAAAGGTTTCCTCCTTCCACAGGCTTTGGCTATTTTTGACAACCCCATGAAGACAGTAGGGTGAAACCTGAGGAGTGCTGATCCCATGTATCTCCTGCTGACATCAGTAGGAGCTTAGCACCTATCAGCATTGAAGGGGTCTGTTACTGCAGCTGACTCTCAATAATGCAAAACAATTAAAAATAATAGCAAATTGAACAAAACCCAAACGATGCAATAGATACTGAGAAAAGTTTCGAGGATGCCCTAAAAATTCACAATCGTCTTAGTTTTACAATTTAGCATCTCAGTTGTGACCAGACTGTATCAGCAAAACATGATACAGAATTAAATTCAGAATCAAAGCCCAAGTTAATTGTATAATGATGAGAGCTTGAAAAGACTGGCTGTGATCTGCGTAAAAATTAACATAAAGTCAATCTAAAGTAACACTGTGATAGGAATCAGCACTGTCTCTTGGGTCTCTACTTTTACTTTTAAATGACACGTGCATCCATGATGAACATTTTGACTTTTGCTTTCTGTCCACCACCCAATCTGTCTGGCCTTTGACACAGGAATGATTTTTTTACCTGTGTTTGTAGAGGTTTACACAATGAACATTCTGACCCATAAGGGAAGCTCCAATAATAAAGATTAATAAATAGCATATTTAACATTAAATTTAAATAGCATTATTAACATTATTGAGACCAAAGTCCTCACAAATGCTTATCTAAGGATTCTAAGCTTATGTGTCTGTGTCAAATCTTGGTTCTTTCTGCCATACTGCTGCTCATCCTTAGCAAGATGTTTGTTGCTGTGGTCCAATGTGTATATTAGCTTAATCTGAATGGTCTGGATTTACTTTGGGGGAAGCTGATTGAATGGCACCCACCTATTTTAAAGTTGGCAGCAAGGCTTGGCATATTTGCACATGCTGGTGCCTGGAGTCAGTGTAGTTAAGACTTTGTTTTACTCCTATACTATGGTTTGATATCTTTTCATACGGACCTATGCAGAAATACTAAATTTATTTGTCCCCAGGAAAGTCATGAGTCTAGAAACCCTGAAGATAAGAAATCACAACAGAGACATTTTCTAGTCATAATAAAGACATAGCTGAGCCTGATTGTAACTGGAATTGCAGTTGCAATACCACATTAAAACTAAAGTATGAAAATTAATCACAGGAAGTCCAAGAACGAAGATCAGACCTCTAAATTATGATGGAATAAGTCAGATTTTGCCACAGGGCATAAGCATCAACCTGCAGTTTCCTTTGAAAGCTACTGCAGATGCCAGGGGCTAACAATAACTCAGTAGCAGAAACAGCTTTTCAACTGTACAGTATCCAATATATAAAATCAGCCAAGATCTCTCTGAAGTGGACTGTGTCTCATCTTTACTGCCAGCTAGCCTTTCAGCCTTTCAAATGTTCAGACTGCATCACTATGGAGAAAATCACTGAAGCATGAGCTGCCATATGAGCTTTTAAAGTTCTGTTCATTACTTCTCAGTCCTGGCTACTGTTTTCCCTTTTCAGAAAAGCAACCTATCTTCTCTATCACTGTCTTGTAATAGTCACCCTTCTATGCCCTCTTCTTCCTTGTTTCCCTCTTTCCTCCCATTTTGTTTCCTGTCTACCGAGACATCTTCAAACACAGGACTATGTGTTCATGTAACAGCTGTGCCAGAAGTTATGGAGAAGTCCATTGGCTTACAGATGTGCAGCTCCACAGTGAAATATCGAGTGTTACTGCAATGTCCACCTAACTGGACATCCATGATTGCCAACTTATTAGGATAGACAACTGTATTGTTAATGTAGCTTACAAACATAAAAAGTTGATTTGGGATATAATTAATCAGGCGGTTTGGGTTTTGGGGGGTTCTGGTGTTTTGTTTGTTTGCTCTTTTACCTAATCATATTGTGGAATTGCAATGACACCCAGCTAATTTTCATAACACTTCCATCTTACACTGCAAATTCCCTCCCAGAGGGACCAGTGATACAACAGGACTTGAGCTATAGCCCAGCTTACAGTAAACATACAGTCTTGAGAAAGTTTTTTATGCCTGCAAGAAATTACTCATCATGAAATAAAATGAACTATTCATTTGCAAGCAGCTCCTCTGTACCATCAGCTGTCTAGCACTGCATGGCTGAGTAAAGCCTGCCCATGAAGATAAGTCATTGATACCATTACTTTTCTGGGAAGAGTCAGGCTTGTTCATGTAGGTATCTGTGATATTATTAGCCTGTGTGAAAATTATTCCTTTAACCCATTAAGTGATGGCAAGAATTTAGGTAATTTTAGGTAATTTTAATTACCTTTTTTTTTTCAGTCTTCATGTTTATTTTTAGTGTATAAGTACTTTCTTCGTAGTTTCAGCATAGTGGTGTAACACCCTGAAACTCCTCTTGTGCCACTTGCATCTGTTTACATGTTTGTAGCCAAGAGATATACCAAAGATGTATGACTCCTAACTGGATATATTACTGCATGCATCAATTTAGCTCTGCTTAATTAGTAAGAATGACTAATCATTCATTTTCTGGTCCATTAATCAAATATATTTCTTTGTTGAAAGCCTCTTCTTACAATCACTACTTGTTTTAAAAAGATATATAGAGACAATCCTGAAATTTCCCCAATCTAGGCAAATTTGCACTTTTTAGGAAAACTTTTCAAGTCACTGGGATTCCAACAAGGGTCAGAGGGTAAGTAGAACTTATCCCAAAGTAATATTGGTGTAAATATTTAAGTGTCTGTGACACTCTCTAGATGGACAGTGAGATTATTTGCCAAAGGATTTACTCATCAAATCTGCAGGGTGAAGAGGTGATTTGAAATCAATATATGTAATATGCAGTGCAATTTGTTGTATTGTTTGTTGCACTGCTTGTGAAATAACGTTTTTCATCATGCCTTCAATCTTTATATTTTCTCTAAATTTCGTTACCTCTGAGATGGATACAAAAGAAAGGATAATGCTGAACCAAGAGAACTGGATCATTTAAAATGAAATCCATGATGTATCAGCAAAAAATAAGCACAACAATCAGCTGGATTGTGTAAATGTGTTGTTCTAAAAACAGTTTTTATCAGCTCTGAGTTGGACCTAAAAGTGGAAGGCAACTTGGAGGAATTGCAGGAATGCAGTTCGGTTAGTCAGATCAGAAAGATCCTAAGCACATCGTGAATTGGCTCAAATGGTATTTACCATCATTTCACAGCAGTTGCACAGATTAGACCTGGATATTTTTTTGAATGTTTCATTCACACAAAAGAGCAATTTCAAAGTCCTTAGCCAAAATTTGTGAGATCACTGTTCATATAAAGTAGCTAGACATACACAAGAGAATTTAATATTCCAGGCTGATCTGTTCTACAGATGACATGAGCCAAGGTCTCCTTTGCCTGATTTTGATGGGCTGCTCAGGTAAATGATAAAGATCTAATGAATTAGAGTAAAGACTAATAGCTAACAGATGTACAGACGCTATCCACTCTATTAATTAATGCTGCTGTACATTATGTGGAACTAATGCAAATTACTGTGTGCAGAATGTTTACAGATTGGAATTGTGCTTAGCAACTTGGTGAGAACCTCAGTGGAAGTTTTTCCAGTATATTCAAAAAATTCTGTGAAGGAACTAGTAAGGTACAGTCACTGTGAAATTTGTTCATGACCTTTAGGTTGTAATTAGTTCTCCTTGTTTAAAAATTTTTTTTTCAATTTGAGTCAGTTAAGGCTGCATTTTATCATTACTTTTAAACAGGTAAGACAATATTGAGTTTTTTCTGCAGTTCAATATTATAACCCCAGAAAATTAGTATTGCTGATGAAATAGTCTTCAGTCTCAAAAGACTTATTAAGTATTTCTAAAATTAGAGATCTAAACTGTGACACTTCAAAAAGTCTTACTCTGGTGCCAATATGCCCTTCAGAGTATGTCCAGTTTTTCAGACAGCTACAATTTCTTTTTTCATTCACTTCTCAAATAAAGAGTATTTGTCCAAATATTCACTTGTTTATTTTGATATTCGAATGGGTTTAGACTCAAAGTAACATTTAAAGGAAACTCAGTGATGAGTTGCAAATTGTAACTGAAATAAGTCTTGTATAGCTGGTAGTTTAGTAACCAGCCAGTTGTCTCTCTCACATAATTACTATAAAATGCTGGAAGAGAAACTGTCTCCTTTTTTTTTTTTCATCATACAAAATACATTAAAACAAATCAATTGTTGAGTTTGGCCAGCATCTAGCAATCTGCTGTATTCAGCTCCAGCTCTTGAGCTGATTCTTAAGATGAAAAAAAGAGAAATATTAGTAGTTAAAAGAGTACTTCACCTGAAGCTCAGAAGTTAGGTGTGGTTTGTACAAGATAGTGAGCTAAGTATAGAATCACTTACAAATTTGGTGTAAACTTGTGTTTGTTCCACACACGTGGTATCATATGTGATGCCAACGTATTTAGATGCTGTGTTTAAGCAGTGCCATTTTTAATGCCTTTGCTAAAAAATATTTTTACATCCAATAACCAAAGCCAAGCTTACTTGCTGTATAAGGGAGTCAAACTCTTCTTTAACAGGCTCTCAAGTGTGAAAATAAATTTTTTCATTCTCAGCACAAAAATAGATACATCTGCTCAGTAGTATTCATGAGCAAGTTGTAAGCAGCAAAAAAAAAAAAAAAAAAAAAAAAAAAGAAGCATTTTTATTTTGCAATAAGGTCTTCACTCCATATTGTGTATCATTTATGGAATTAAGTTTGATCATTAAAACAACCTCCCAGACATTTGGTTAAATACAGTACTTTTATTATTTTGTTTTTTGAAGCAGCTAGTTTATTGGAGACTTCCACTCTAAATTCAGAGTTTCCCGGTATTATTGGGCTATTGTGAACTGAAATAAAACCAAACAAAAACAGTGGTAATAATCTGCTATAAAGTCAAACCTGCTGCAGTGTTTATAACTTCGCTTGATCTCTGGTAAGCAGTGTGTTAAATTTTTATTCAATGTAGCCAGGAACTCCTGAAGCCTTTGCCAGGATTGTAGAAGGGAACAACCACTTGAGGTTTGGGCTGCCTGCAATCATGTAATTAGCTTAACTGAATACCAGAAGTTCTGAGATGA
This sequence comes from Euphonia xanthogaster, assembly GCA_034509185.1. Classification (NCBI taxonomy): domain Eukaryota; kingdom Metazoa; phylum Chordata; class Aves; order Passeriformes; family Fringillidae; genus Euphonia; species Euphonia xanthogaster. Next base: position 31,391,615 of record JAYDZK010000169.1, on the reverse strand, counting down.
GGTTATTTATGAACTAATTGACAGCCTGCACTGGTTAACCATAGGAAAGAGAAAAAGATAACCTAACTGGAGAAAAAGCTACCCTTAAAATAGAACAATTAGAGCAAAGAAATTATTTGGTTTGCATATTTCCAGTATTCTTGAATTTATGCTTCCCTTGCTGGGAGAAATTTAACCACTGTCTGCTGAGGAAATGTTTGGGGTTTTTTTTTAGTTCTTTTGTGTCAGCATCCAAACTTCCTTCACAGTACATTGCTTAACATCTCTACATTCTGGTTTTAAATATGATAAACAGCTTTTAACACCTAATTGAACAATTATCCTGATCAAACACTTTTCCCTCCTCAAATGTCTGTCAGTATGTTTAATATAAGAGATTTCAAAATATTTGTAATCAGGGTCCGTTCAGGATCCTAAACAGATTTTAACTTTGCTCTTCCAAAGCTTCTTGTGTTCTGATTTGTTGTCCATATAAGGGTAGTGACACATTATTTCCTGTCAGGGCAGTTCAGAAAATAAGAAAAGCAAGATCTATGAGCATTCAAGAGAAAAGGATCTTTGTATTAAGTGGGTAAACCTATGATATTTATTAGAATTTATAATAATTTGTAATAATAATTCTTTAAATGCTTCTAGAGTCTTGGGTGAAAACATTATTATGATTAGGTCTTATTTGCCGTTTTCAAACAAAGAAACAGCAAAGCTCTTGTGTTCATATAGCTATTTTCAGTAACTTGGATATGGTATACATCCTTGCATACCCAACACCTGTTGTCTTCCAATTTCTTTGATTGTAGAGGTCATCATCGGCATAAATTGAGCCATAAGTAATAAGATTTAAAGCTGAGTAAGTAGAAGCAGTTGACAGTTAAAGAGCTTAAAATAGCCTACTATAGCTTCTAGTAGCTGTGTTATAAGCAATAGGCAGGATTTCCTCTGTGCTGCTCCTCAGCTGAACCCCTTTTTGATGCAATCACTTGGTCAAAAATGAACAGCTAAAATGAAAGTAATTTCTCAAAAGATGACATGATTTCTGTGTGAGAAGCTTTGATTAACTAATCTGAAATATTTCAGTAAGACACATCCTCAACACTCCTAGAGTTATCAAAAGATAAAAATAACTTTTCTGGATATTTCTCTTAGTGTTCATTTACTAAGGAGATTAATGTTTACCTGTGTTAGGAAAGAAATTGGTTTCCTGTCAGTTCCACATTCCCCTTCATACTCTTTCCTGCTGTCCCAAGGAAAGTAGAATAGCAGAGTTGTTTGTTGTTTAGGTTTTTTTAATTCAAACCCATGACTTTCACATATTAAAGCAATTGTTTGTGCATTGTAGAACTCTCCCAGAACCTACATGTAGTTTTGCACCCATTCACACAGCTTTTTGAGTAGCAACTACACATAGGGGAGTAAGAGCATCGTTCTTTTATAGAGAAGACTTGTGTTCCATTCTCTGAGGGTTTGAGGTCTTCTGTGCTGCTCCCTACTCATTTTCTCCAGCATTTCTCCAGTCTGTTTGTTAATGGTGGTGAGATAGATATGTCTGTAGAAGGATATAGATGTTGACAGGACAGGATGGGATTATATAAATTAGAGCTATTTAATTTTCAGTGATCACAGAACATTTTGAAGAAACCAGTGATCTCCTCTGTGACTGCAGCTGCAGGTTCTCATAAGCTCTACCCCAGCTTTAATGGAAGCGAGGGAATTCCCCTTCCTGTCTCTCAGATAGATATAATGGCAACATCTCTTAGGAGCCTTCTGACTCATATGAACAAAACTAGGAGGGATGAAGATGGATTTATATGCATTGTCTATTTAATTTTGAAAAATTTTAGCTGCTGCTCCTTGCTGAAACACCTCACTGCACTGAAATTGAATTATCTATTTAGTCAAAAATATTTGGCCAAGATATTGACAGATTTTTGAGGACAGCTGACACACATCAGTGCTCGCTACAGTTAGTAAGTTTAGCAGCTGCTCTAGGGAAACTGAACAGCTAGAATTGGCACTGGGATGGTATAGAATTTTTTCAGCTCATACTGCAGAGGATTTTGAGCACTTCTTCTCTGTCACCTCTCAGTTTGCTCTCTCTAATAAAAAAGCTTTGGTAAGTTTCCTTTGATACAGAGCTGTTTGTAAGGAGCAATCAATAAAACATGTCCAAAGCTGGTCGATAGGGTGAGTAGCATGGAAATTAGAGCAGGCTGGTACACTGTGAAGGCACTGGGTAGAAGAAGGAAGGATAGTTACGGAACCAGAACTCTGAGTCTGGTACAGTGGAAAATGGCAAGCCAGAAAGGTGTGCAAAAATGGTGTGATTATTTACATCAGAGCTCCCGGCTAGGAACATGACAGCAGCTGTGTTTTGAGTTGACTTGAAAATGGAACCATTTCTGTCAAGGAGACCAGAACTGAAAGGATTGGTGTCAAGAGGGGAGATTATAATGGGGTTTATATGTTGCAACTGTGTTAGTCAACAGGATGAAAACAACACCATGCTAAGAAGCTTGGGGACAATTAGTTTGATTTTGTTTTCTCCCTTTTAAAATTGTATTTTCTACAATGTACCCACTCTTTTCTTTACTGACTGTGTGACCTTTAGAGGTTTTTCCTCTTAATTATTTCCTTTCCTGTGGTTGCTTTTAATATGTATTAGAATATTCAGTCGATGTAGTAAATCTATTTCCTTATGTGTTTGGAAACAATGCACATTATTTATTTTCGAAACGACATAATAGTTTATGAGAATGAGGCCCTACTACTGTGATTGCTGCTTTTCCTGCTCCATTAACCCACAAAAAGCTCAATTTCTAATGAAATCTAAATCCATTCCAAAGCCAATGAATATCTAATATTAATTCATTTTGTAACATTCTTAAATAAGATATGATATATAATCTTTGGCTCAGTATATGCATGATTTCTACAGAAGAAGATGGCAAAATCTTTCTGGGAAATTATTGGGAAGGATTGTTTGTGGAATTTTTTTATTAACTAGCCCTAATCAGTTCCATTAATCTTTAGCTGTAGATGGACACTGTCATAAAATGACTGGCTTTTTTTTTTACTGTTCAAATCATTTATGTTTTATTTCACTCTAGCCTTCTGACAAATATTGTTTGGGTTTTTAAAATTTATTTTAGTTCAAAATTCAGACATTAATTTATGAATTAATATTTTTGAAGAAGGTGCATTCTCCTCTTGACTGTGCTGCAGAGAAATAGGAACTCCTAGGCTAATGCTAACATGTGTCCTGACATTGTTATTTGTTTAGTGAGTGTAGAGACTCACTAAACAAACTTATTATTTTATATGTTCTGAGTAAATCCTGGCTCTTCCAATCTTCTGTTCTTCTTTTATGTGTAGAATTTCAATGTCAAGTTCATAAGACATTGTAGATATTTTGTGTAGAAATTGCAAATAAGAACTTCTACACTAATACTTTTATTATCATTATTGTCTGTGGGCAATCCCACATACACATATTATTAATAGTTATCCTTTGCTCTCTTGGAAATACGATAAAAGTTTGAGTGACATCAGCTTCAAAGTGTGCATGTTAAGTGACATACATAAAAAAGTCCAAGCACAGGTTTTTGGGTTTTTTTTAATGCAAATTAAAATGGAAAGAGAAGTAATCTTAGAAGAACTTCTTTCTGATCTCATATCCACACTCTTTTATGGTAAATTCAGGAGTGAATTTACCTTAAAGGATACAAAATCCAGGCTGCTTCCTTCTTAAAATTAATAAGATGCACTTTGGCCAAATCAACACTGGTTTTTTCTCTCTCAAAAGAGGAGCAAAGCCAGTTGGTTAATATAACACAGGTTAGGCTTACAAATGCCAGTCATGTGGTGCTTTTTTTGCTTCCTGATATGAAATTTCTACCACAGGGAATAAATGACTGACACATCACCCCCTGCCATCATAACAACTCTCATGCAACACCATTATTTTTCAAACATTAGTGGCATCCCTCCAACTGGCCATAAGGTTGCAGACACATATTTTAATCATTACTTTGCCCATTGCAGGAAGCTAACGTCACACCATTTAATGTGTTCTCATGATAAATTTCACTTTCTTTTATAATAAAATGGAAGTTAATGAAGCACAGTGCCATTGTGGTGAATTAGCAGTAGAACAAGGCAGAAGAATACCCACTTATTGACATTATCAAAGCCATCTTAAATGCATCAACTTTTAAACCAACTCATATTCAATTATTAAAAAGGGACCATGGGAGTATACTGTTGGCTTAGTAAGAAAGGAGATTATAACAGTTCATTAGTTATTAATTAATTGGCAATCTCACTGCTTAATGTCTTTACACTTAACAAATACTTCTGTGCTCAGTGTCTTACTTCTATCCATTCCAGTTTTCATCAACATGTAAAATATGACATTTTATTTCTTCTATCCACACATAAAAGGGAGGGTTAGCTGCTCATGTTTTATCAATTTTTATTGAAATATTTTACAACATATATTATTTATGTAATTAGTAAATATTTTTTCTATATGAAGTTAGCCATAAGAGTAGCATGCATCTCTGTTTTTTTTACTATAGATTAAATTTAGGTGTTAATCCTGTCTTAAGCAAACCACAGGCTTCCTGAATAGCAACTTGCGGGGAAGGTCTGGGGGAAATGGACCCCACAAGGAAAACAAGTGGTGATGAAAGTGCCCATAATAGAATTTGTTTGACAAGAATGATTCAGAGGCAAACCTGCTTATTCTTCCATAAATCATTGCTTTACTGTAATTTTTACTCACTGCAATTAGGAGTACATATTTTTGCTGCTGTTCCTCTTCACAAGCAACACATTATTGCTCATATATTATCTTTAAAAAAGGAAGCGTGCATAGCATGCATATTCAGGAATGTAATGTCTTGCTTTCATGCATCCATTTCATTACCAGAGCACCTACTGATTTTTTTTCAAGGCAGATTTTTCTGGGAGGTAGGGAGGATGCAAGACTAGAGTCACTCCTACATGTGTGACCGTATAAACATCCTCAGGACAATGTGATACTGCAGGAACCAGGACTGTAGCGATAGGGTTTTTTTACGAGTAGATTTTTTTAAGATTGGCTAATACCATGGACAGCAGTGAGCAGAAGTAGAATTGTGCTGCACCAGGGTCTATATCTGTTAGTTTTCATAGGTGGAGATCCATCCTGGTGCCAGTATCTGGGTGACTCAGAAGGGGGGGAGAGAAGGACCCGGGGCTACCAGAGATTCAATACCTACTATAAAATGGAACTTTGCTTTTAAAAACCAAGCAAACAGAAAACTCATTATGTTGATGACTGCAGGAGCCTCTCAGAAAATTATTGTAATGTGCTATCTGAATACTACCTTTCAGTTCCTAACTATAATTTGCTCTATGTATGAAAAAATAAGCATGTTTCATATCAAAAGCTTCTATGAAAAAAGGTTTTCCTCATTACATTTTACTCCTGCTTATCCTACCGAAGTTATATAAGGGGGGTTCAAGAAAATATAGAGTACCTTAGAGGGTAGGTGAACCAATGATGAGTCTCCAAGGTTGGCAACTTTACATGGTAACTTCTTAAACAAAGTCACAGGGTCTGTTCCAGCAGCTGGAATAGATTGTCTGACCATAAGCACAGAGTGAATATTGTATTTCCCACTGCGGAAAAAGGCAGTCGCTTTCTCACCTTCTCTCACGGCCAAAGGACCCTGTTGCTTCTTTTAGCTCACCCCTAAGAGACATGATTCAATTAAGTGTTTTGTCTGAAAATTAATCTAGCAACAAAAAAAGCACGGTTGGGATTTCTGCTAGGTTTGTGAGCTGAATTCACCTCCAAACGTGTGAGATGTATAGAGAAAATGGTAGGAAGAAATGTTTCCAGGCCAGAGAGTAAAAAAAAACCCACATTTCTTCAACTCTAGAGTCCCGAAATATAAAATTAAAAAGTACTAAAAATATTGGATTTTTAACATTGTGCACACACACACACATGCACACACACAAAATCCTGCCTGACATGAAATTAAAATGCATCCAGAATAAGAGATAATTTAACAGGGAAAGGAGGAGAAAGAGGAATCAGAGAGTGTCAAAAGGTTAGCAATTATGCTAAAGAGGGTTATTTCTATAGAGTTTCTCTCTACTCATTTGTGAGTATAAAGTTTCTCTAGAAGGCAGTTCCAGACAAGAATCTAATTTTAGGCATTTTGATTCACCTCAGAAGGAATCTGACCTCTTCCTGTACCATAAATGTTGAAGAGATTTAGAGACTAACCTTAGGCTAATGTTTGCCTTTGTGTTTGCCTTCCAGTGGCTTCAACAAAGTACAAATCAAATTCTAATGAGAAAGGCTAAGAATTAAACTAATTTGGTCTAAAATTCAGCTTTGGTAATTTTAAGTGGATTCTAGATTTCAGAAAATTATTCAGAAAAATAATAATGTGGAAAATACTTCTACATGATAGAAGAAACTTATATCCATTGGCATTGATTTCCTTTCCTCCCAGTATACACACTTTTCCCTGGTGGACAGTTCAGGAGTGTATATAAGGAGGCAAAAAGTTATCAGCAACTAGAAAACAGAAGGAGTAATTTCAGCCACTAACACAAAAATGTCTGAAATTACATGTGTTCTAGGGCTGTATTTGACCTGAAACATCCTAAATTCTTGGAGGACATTTTTTTCCATTTTATATTCCAATTTCCTGAAATTTTACTGTTATTCTCACATGAGATTACGTGAATCACTAATATAACTCCTGTACATTGATATTATTCCTGTGTCTCTTTTTCCTTTACTGCCATTTTGCCTACATTTCAATACCTCAGGCCTTTGTGCTGTGATTCCTCTGCTGATAATCCATTGAATATGTTTGTTATCAAAAATGAAGCAGCTTGTGTACAAACTGTATCAAAAATAAATTCTGAATGGACATATCAGCTCTCCCTGCACATTTTGTAAATCTGAAAGATTTAACGATAGAATTCATATCTGTGTGAGTTTTCAACTTTGTTCCTCAAAAACTGAGGATGCAGCTCTTTCTAGCTCAAAAAATAAATATCATTCTTTGTGGTATGTAACCTATACACATCTCAGAGTTCTTAGCATCAGTATTGGTTAGATTACTAAATCTGATTTTAGGTTTATTTTATTTAGGAATTTCTACTGTACAATTG
>JAYDZK010000169.1:31371874-31384336 GCA_034509185.1 Euphonia xanthogaster | reverse complement strand
CAATTGTATTCAGTAACTATGGTGAAACAAGAAACTTCAACACGTGTTTAAAATAAGTAAATTAATATGTATTTCTAAAGCTAGAACTCCAGAATGAAACATTCAAAAATACATTTTCCAGTCAAGTTTCAGGAATAGTCTACATGCTGGTATGTTACAGTTGTTTTCTAGGGGACTTTGGCAGGTAGGAGAAAGAAATTCATTACTATATCTGACAATACAGTAATGAGAATAAGACGAAACAGAAAACAAAATGTTAAATTTGTATTTGAAGACAGGGCTAAAGTTTTTTTTTCCTTTTCCATTATTATGCTTTCTACAGAAATAAAAATGACAATAATGTATTTTTTCATGGTTGAGAAATCTTTAGCTCATACTGTGCAAACTCAGATTCATTTTCCCTATATTTTTTGCAATGGTCTACTCATGAGGGAGAGATAATACATTTTTTGCATTCTCAAAAGTAGGAAAACTTTTGATTAGCTGGGATTTGTCACTTTTACATGCTTTATAACACATGCTCTACATTAAAATTTTAATGATGATTTTTTAGTACCTGCATTGCTTTATCACTGCATGACCAAGTTCTAAAGTAACTCCTTGCTTCTCTAAACACGTAAACAAGTAAACATAAGTTTGCACTTGTGAGTAGTTCCCTGCCTCTTGACTGCACTCAACTGTGTGAGTAGTTTTGTGTATATACACAATTTTTTGCAAATCAGAGCTGTAGAAATGTACCTAGAGTAATATTTAAACAAAAGAAATTAACTTTTTTGCCTAAATAGTATTTTCCTTGCACATAAGACAAGAGGGAATGTTTGTAAACTGTAAGAGAGTGGGTTTAGATTGGATATTAGAAAGAAATTCTTTACTCTGAGGGTGGTGAGGCGCTGGAACAGGTTGCCCAGAAAAGCTGGAAGTGTTTAAGGCCAGGCTGGATGGGGTTTTGAGCAACTTGGCCTAGTGGAAGGTGTTCCTGCCTATGGCAGCGAAGTTGGAACCCGAAAGTCTTTATGGACACTTCCAGCCCAGATAATTCTGTGATTCTGACAAAGGTATTTTGTAGTCATTGAAAATGTTTAAACTTTTTCTAGTTTGGCATTTCTAGTAGGAAGAAAGTAATCAAGGCTTGATTCTCTAACAGAAAACTCCTATATTTATGTTTACATTTAAAATTATGTCCTGAACAGTCAATATTTTTGAACTTATGATTCCATTTTAATTTAAAACCTCAAAATATATAACTTTTTCTAAAAAATCTATCTACTTCTTGTTTAAACGTCAACTTTTTAAGACATAAGTAACTTCTCAGCCAAAATATTTTTCATTGTGTCTGAATATGTGATTCTTTCTTAATGACAGCCAAAGTTTCTAATGGAAGCTGGCATTGTTCTATTAATTGGCATTATTCCACTATATCAGGTAAAGATCAAAAAATCTTATATGGTCCTGGCAAAAAATGTCATTCCCCCCATGGTATGATTAAAAAAAAAAAAAAAACTGAAGAAGGAAAAAAAATTACTTTGATAGCCTTTTAATTTTTTAGAATTCTTAAGATTTTTTAAGAGATCATAAAGTAAGAGAATAGGAGAGTGGAGATTTTTTTCTGGACTCTTAAAGAACAAATCTCTCTTTGCAATAATTCTTATGGAGAACTTAATACTGTTATTTGTAGATCACAATTTTAAGTGCTTTTTATTTAGTATCTTTAGTTTTCCTTTCATTTCCTTTCTTTACAAAGGGTCTTCTATAAATAGAAACCAACCTGTTTCCTTGGCTCAGTATCAGGAAAGTGATGAATCATTTCATATAGTGATGTGCTGAAGATGGTATGAATATTTAAAATGTAGATATACAGTCTAACTCTAAACAGAATATTTATGCCTGGAATTCCAAAAGTGGCTAGAGATTTTTGAGCTTTTACGAAAGTTTAAGTGAAAATACATAAGTTGTGAAAGAACAGAGCTAAATTCTTCCTACCTCTTCCTGAACCTTCTTGTTTTAACACAACCTTTTGTCAAAACGTTGTTGTAAATTTTGAATCATAATTTATTTTTACTTCTCAGAAACATATTAAAATATAATAGTCTATGAAAATGTACTCACATTTTCATAGACTATTATCAAAATATGCCACTTTCACAATTAATATTCACTTTGGTTTAAATTAATTTCTGTGATTTCACTTTGTTTGCATTAGGTTAGAGCATTGTCTTGTACAAAATTAACGTAACATATCTAATTGCTTAAATATTTTTTCCTGGATGATGTTCCATCTAATGCAAGAGAGTGGAATCACTTATTTTGTAAAGTGTTGTGGAGTCAATCTTGGGTCTCTTCATAAGAGAAAATATATAAATCTGATTAAAATAATATCTTACAAGAAGCTAAATACTTTGTAGCCAGACAGAAGCACTAAAGTGTCTGTTTTCTTATTTTGTTTTTTATCTTTAATATTGTTTCTCAGTTCAAGAAACCATTTTGAGTGAAACTGCCAATGCAGAAATGCCTTTCTAATTTCCCTGTGCACCTCTGAGCATGAGCAGTAGATGGAATCTGATTTAATCCCATTTCTGTTTACAGCCAAGAATTGTAAAGGCTGTTCAGATTTTAATTTTCTTTGTTTAAATCAGGGATTAATCCAGAATTTGGAGTTACAGTATATTCTAAGGTTTTAATCAAGTTAACATGGATCTTCTAGGTAATACAAAAAGGTTTGTATTACCATGAAAAAGAGAAGAACATGGGCTGTGTAGCATTTAACACTTCATTTTATATTTAGCAAGGTCATAGTTCATCCCAAAAATTCTTGACTAATCAATTAGCCTTAGCAGTATCTCCCAGGAGATGCTTTAGTAGGAAGGATCACGTAACTTTGCTGTTGCACTCTCTGTCAAGGCTGTGAGCCTGTGAGATTCCATCCAGCACAGGGAGGAATGCGACAGTGGGGCACGAGAAGAATGTGGCACATTACCCACATGTGATAACCCAGCCCAGCATAGCCCCTGCCTGATGAACACCTGGCTGGCCTGTTTACAAGATGAACCTAAATAAGCTGCAGCATCTTTGTTTACTTGGCTATTATTCACACCATTTCACTGCATTTCATACTATTCACCATTTCAGACCACTGAAAATGAAGATATTTATTTGTATATAACATAAAAGAAGTGTGCAAAAGTTATCAAATGATCCTGAATGCAAAGGAATATTTAAATCCTGTACACCAAGTTTTTGTCTGGAAATGTAGTTCTGAGGTTTGGATAGAGACTCTTCCAGCAGTGACCCGAAGACCTGTTTCTTGTGGTAATGAATTTAGGCAAACACTGTATAAAGCACATAAGCATTGGGTTACAGTTAAGAACATAATCAACTATATCTCTTAAGCTAGGATGGATTTAAATATATTAACTGCTTTCCTGAAGTTGGAGACTAAGGTCTAAAAATTAGGTTTGCTTTCTGTTTTGACTCCTGGCCCTTACTTTGAGTACAAACATTGAAGTGAGAATGACTATGTTATCTCTTGTTTAGCACAAAATCCCTCTCTTATCATTCCAATGACTTTGCACTGGAAAATTACAATGATGCATCTTAGTGAGACATTGTTTCAGATTTACTTGATTTAACTGCTGTCTGATGAAAAGCTTGTTCTCAAACTTAGTGCTTAGCTGCATTTCATAGACTGTGAAGTTTTGTAAACAGGAATGACCGGCACTTGCCCGGCACTTGCCCGAGTGGTCTGTGAATATTCAGAAGTTCAAAGTTTTGTGTGACTTTGGATATTTACCCAGTACTGTGAGTTAGTGAGTCATTTTAGAATGAGAAATGGAACTGTAATTTTGCACAGTAGAAAGATGTTCCAATTAACCTTCAGATAGATTAGCAGCTTGGGAATGGATGGGAGAATCCAGAGAGGAACCTTCCTGATACCTGGCTGATTGTTCTGCAATAACTAAAGCCTATCAATTCCTATCTTTTCTTCTGAATGACGTGGCAGAGATGAAGACATGAAAAATGGAAAGATAAACTACTTTCAAGTCTATTCTAGCAAGAAGATTTGCAATTTTTGTTGTCCCTGATAATTATTGGCTTACCTTACTTACCTGCTTCTACATTTCTTCAGCCTTAATGTGGGAAGGTTCAGACAGTATTTTTTTATAACTGTAAATGTGCCTTGTACCATTCTTCCAGTGGACAGGATTCATTCTGGAAACTGAGTCAGTGTTGTCAGAAACTAATGCATTAGAAATCTGCAAGATCAGCCATCAGAAAGGTAGTTCATATCTGCCCATATCAAGTTTATTTTCATAAATGAGCCCTTTTGTTTCCTGAAAGAAATAAACTGAGAGTGAAGTTAGTAGTGGCAGAAGGCTACTGCAAGAAACAAAAGAGATTTATCTACTGACATCATAATAATCATCTTAATTGCTGAAAGGTATATCAGTTGTGTTTAAATGAAATCTGATTTTTTATCCTCTTAAATGTACATAATCTTCATGCTTCCTGAAAACTTCCAGAAGACCGGTCACACAGCATTTCCTTCCAATCCTCTATATACTCTTTTATTTTGCTGTTATTTGTGGGGAATGAAAGTCTATTTGTCCTTGTTACTTGCATTTCTTGTTTCATATGTGATTTCAGTTCTTGGAAAGGTTAAATGCTGTTTACCATGGAAAGGAGATAAATGTAGACATATCCATGTGCCTTTATCTTTCTATATGGCTGTTGGAGCTTTCAGTACAGTTCCAGACATTTGAGTAAATCACAATTAATTGGAGAAAATTCCATGGTGTTGTTGCACTGTGGACAAATGGACAAGACACCAGAAAACAATTATACACTCTGACTTCCAACTCTCATGTGTTGGGGTGAATATCCTGTTAATGTGTGTCAACTCAGCATGCTATCTACATTTCTCCTCTTATCTTTATCTTCATACCAATTTAAGTCTCAAAGTTACCTGGTAATATTGTTGAAATATACTCTTTCTTCATCCAGAAGCTGATTTAGCTTTTAGTACAGGCCAATGATTTCATCATGTGGGTGACTGTAGTTGTGAAATAAGCTTAGATGATCTTTGTCTTATATCTTTTGGAAAACTTCAGGGTTAGTTGAGCAGTCATACTACTGACTCTATTTTGTGTGTTTTATTAACCTCCAGAGCTTATGTGGAAAGAGAAAAATACTTTAAGATTATATTTTCTCTGACTGAGTTTAGAGAAGATCCTATGCCTTATTAGGCTTCTTGTTTGAAAAGTGTTTTATTTTTATGCTATTGCAAATAATCCCAGAGGCTTTATATATATGTAAAATCCTGGTATTCATATCACCAAGAACAGTAAAAGTTGATATGTGTATCAAGATCTATAGCTCAACACATCAGGTTCTAAAAAGCAAAGCCAAAAATTTTTATTAATGACACCATGTACTGTAGCCATGCCTTAACCTTATATGTTAATTAGTAGTTTGTAGTTTGAAAGAATATTTCAAATTATATTTCTGTGTTAGTGTGGCTCACTGAAAAACTTACTTAGATGCTGGTTAAGACATAAATAGGAACTTACTACTAGAGCTAGCAAGCCATAAAGTGCCCACTGACATAAATATCCAAGTATACCAGCTACACACCTGAAAGGCAGGAGAAAAGAGAGGTCATTGTGGGCTCTTATTTATAAATGAAACCTGCCAGTGGTAGTCAGGATATTCATCAGAAAAGGTCCCTGGTAGATTCAGGGTTCTACTGAAGCCCATGAGAGCCCTTGTTAGAAATCAGGTAAGGAGCCAAGGTTCGCTGATGCCCAGGGCTTTTCATACCTGGGTTTATGTTTTGATTTTCATCTCTTTGTATCTGATCAGTTGTTTTCAGCCAACAAAATATGTTTATTTTATTTGTTCAAATCCCTATTCTAATCAATCATAGGATTCAGAAATATGGAAATTATGAAATAATGTGTTTAAAATAAAACATTCATCATAAAAAAAAGCAAAACATTTTCCACATCTTAGAGGATATGCTATAATGATGAAATTAGGAGATACTGAAATGTAATGGTACAAAATACAAACATTGTGTGGCAGTTACTCTCCGCTTAACGTGTGATCTACAAATTTAGAAGAAGAAATGAGATTTCATTCCTAGCATACATGCTAAATTCAATGACAACAGAGATTCTGAACAGTATGTTTTTCATCCATCATTCACAGAGAAACGCGTATTTGACCAGTTTAATTGTTCAACATGAAGCAATGGTGGATACCAAACAAACAAAAACCCCAAATATCCAATTCTTCAGGAGCATTTAAAATACACACTGAAGTTTATAACATTTTGTATGAAGTAGAATAAATTTAAATAATATACTTTCTCTGAAAAATAAAGCACAGACTATTTGTTTCTTTTAATAAATAAAGTGTAACAAACAAATGGTGTTAAAATTATGCAAAAGGATGGTCACAATGTATAGCTGGAGTAAAACTGGTGATTCAAATACCTGCATTTAATATTTAGATCCGAATTTGTAAACTCCACTAAGGTCAATTTGCTAAGTATTTAATATTATGTACATATACTACTGTTATTTCTGCTTAAAATGTATATGCCTTATCTTAGATTCTGGTTGCAGATCTACTTGTACCTCACTTAAAATAGCATCTATATTCATGAAGTGAGCTTGACCTTACATAGTGGCAGTAGGAAATACCTCTTCCTTATTCATTTATTCCACCTCCATGGACAAAAGTGGATTAATTTTTTTGTTATTTATAGACATCCTTAAATGGCTCTTGCCATTCCCCTGTTTACATGGGCTGTGATGAAGTAAGCCTAATGGCAATATTGTAAATAAAACAACTCTGAGGAATGACCTCCAGCACTGAAAGCTCATAATATCAAATGGTGGGCTCTGTCACATGCTACTTATTGACATCATGATCTAGAGGTCCAAAAAAATCTTCTTTCCCTCACTCCTGTTCTTCTTCCTGAAACCCAACTCAATTCTGTGCACTAGCAATTTTAAGAATTAAAGAACACCTATGTCCTGCTGGACCAATAAACTTGGAGTGAATGTTGGACTTTAATGCTGATTTATAAATTATTCTTTAGGGTCTATGTAAGGTTCCAAACATTCCAAGTATGTTTTGCTAGGTGCTTTTAAGATGGTAAGATGATTTTTTGTGGTTGTTTCAGAAACTTATGAACTCACTTGTCTTTGAGAAAGCACTTTGTCTTTTATAAATAAATGGAATTGGCCAGATCTTCAGCTCATATAAGTGTTTGTCACTCCAAAAAAGTTATCTAAGGGTAGTTGTATTTAAATTTTGTGGAAAAGTAATCTAGCATTTTGTCCTAATGTTTTCTGTTTGGTTCAGAAGATAGAAACAGCATGTGCATGTCTTGAGATAACACCTGGTAAGGACAGATCAGTGTGTTGATTACAGACACCGCCCTGAAACACACAGCCCCGCTCCCTTGGTGATACTGTTCAAGAGCAATCTCTTGATTTGCCACCAGAAGTGCACTAAAATGCAACAGTTCAATACACACCCATCTTTACTCAATTTAAAGCTTTTTAATGGAATGTCAGTCAAGTACGCAGTTATAATCCATACCTTATTACAAAGTACCATACACATGCATTTTAAAGAGCACGTTTTCTTAACTTAAACCAATTTCTGTTCTAGAAACCATTACAACTAAGAAATCAATTGTGATTATGGTAAAAGCCACAAATTATTTATTACTTAATGTGATTATTTCATTGCTAATTAAAAAAAAAATCACCCTCCTATCTGATTTTCTATTTTCACAACATTAAATACTTTTCCATGGTAAAGTATTTCTCCCCTATCTTAATGTTACCTGTCATAGGATTTTAGTATTTTCCAAAAAATAATTTGACTCACAACAGCTCAGCCATCTCATTTACTCTTAGCCTCACCCCTTCTGCCATGATCCATGTCCTGTTTTCTTCTTTGTGGCTGTTTTTTATAGTGACTATGAGGATACTAATTTGAAGTGAGTTTTCAGCTTTGTTCTGAAAGCTGAGAAAATTGTGGTCAATCCAATGTCCTCTGACAGGGAATCTGAAATCTTTTGTTCTGTTTATTGAATTAGCCTATCTTCTGCTCCCATGAGCTTCGTTTTTCAGATTGATAGATTCATGATTAATACAAAAGAGAACAACTGAGGATAACAGTCTCCTCATGCAGCACATGGGGAAAATAATTTCTTACAGAACTTTCACAGATAGAGACCACATCTTCGGCCTGACCATTTTAAAGGATAACAACAGTCAGTGTTTGTGGTACTTCTGTTGAAGTAATATAAATTTCAGTAATTCATTCAGGCGGTTTTCAATGAGAAAACCAGGACCTAATCATAAGACAACAGGCTCAGGTGCACCTTTGTAGTCAACCTTAGGTGGGAAAAGGTATTTTTCAAAATTTTTAACTGTTCTGCCTTTCTATGATTGAATGCCAAGCTATCCAAGTGAACTGCTTTGGTGCTCTAGCTAACATGAGAACCCATCAGTATAAGGTGATAGGTTGGAAGATGATAGCTTTAGCAAAATTTAGCTCAATAGTCTCTTCTTGTCATTTTCTATCTTGAAAAAATGTGAATTTGTACAACTTCTGTATTTTAAGACCTGAGTCATGTAAGACCCTGGGACAAGTGAAAACTGAGAACATTTTTGAGATAAATAAACAGTATGGTGGAACTATTGACACATCTAAGATTTTGGACTGTCAAAGTTATTCCCCAATGAAAATAACCCTGCCAAAAGAGGTATTTATGTTAAAGATGTTTCTCAAAATAATTTTTGAGAAAATCCTCAGAACAAAACATTTAAAAATAAAGAAAGAAAAAAAAATAAATATAGAATGCATTCCTTAGATTTTCGTTGTATTCATGTAAGAAGTGGGGTGTTGTTGTTCTCTTAGAAAATCAAATACAAAATTATATTGATTTATTTTACTATTGAATAGACATTATGAAGCATTAGGGAATTGATGTCCATATCACATTTTTAATCTGCTGTATAGAATACTTGAGATATGTGCACAGCATGCCAGTATTTGTTTGTAGTAGCAAATTTAAACTATTTCAGGGAACATATGCATTATATATGAAATACTTAAAGTTCCAGCTGAATAAACACTCACATTTGCCATCAATTTCAAAGGTCTACAAGTAGACTTTGTGCACAATTTAAAATGAAAAATGTGTAGTACATGCATCTGACCTTTTTCACTTAAAATGCTATTCCGCTTTATCTAAATTATATATGGTTTGGATCTTTCTGTATTAAATAATTGTAAGTGGAAGGATGAAGCTTCATGTGTAATATTTCTCTACAATATATATGTATTGGCCTTCAAGCAGGTTTTATTATCAATACTTATTGTACGAAGTGTGACATCATGTGTCAGGAACCCTGAAGTATACTAGCATATATGGTTAGTAACATATGTGGTTAATGCCCATTACCACTTTTAAAGGAAAAGTGAAATAATAGGATATATTCATGTTCTAGGGAAGAAATACAGAGTTCAATATCAGGGTATTGGTTGGGGGAGAGGGTTTGGCTTGCAGTTTTCTGGGGTTTGGAGGGTATTTTGGAGAGGTATTACTATTTTGAGCTAAAATCCAATTATATTAATTTAAAAAGAATTTTATTAGCATGCTTTTATCAGCTATGGCTCAAACGCGATCCTTAGTTCTTTAAATGGAAAACTTAAGTTGCACATTGACTGGCTGTAAGTACTCATTGAATGAAAGCACATTCACTTGCTGTAAGTACTCATTTAGAAACAAAGCAGCATGAGTTAAAACCATAGAAGTAAGAAATGGTTTTCTGACATAGGAAGTTCTTAAAATGTATTTCTGGAAGACATTGCTGATGATGCTGAAGTCAATAGAATTATTTTTTTTCTTTGTAAAAGCAATGTGATTTCCTTTAAAATAAGCTGCATGGCACTAGTCCTTCTGAAAGTAAGGTGGCAGATTTTAGAACTATACTTGCAAAGGGAAGAATGATTGCATTCTGATTTGCATTAACATAAAAAAATCACTACATGAGGAAGAAGTTAATCCCACTCCTATTAACACATCACCCATGAAAATGAAATCATGGCATTTGATCTTCCTCTCAGTGAATTCAGTGTATTGAGTTTAATAGAAAGTCAACCTCATCACAGCTAAGTCCAGCACTGGCCCTGCTACTCTAATTAGACTTCAACAATATGTTTCCTTTTTTCCCCTCATCTTTTTACTTCATTTCCCTTGACTGGAGCACAATTTCACCAAAATGTAGTAGACTAATCATTAACTGGCAGCAGCACAGAGACTGAAACTTTAAATTGACAATCACAGCAGTAGAATACCAGAAATTTATAGAAGCATAACCATTTCTTCTGCTGGGTGTGTGATAATTGTTTTTCTGCACATTTACATCCAAAAGTAATTAAGCTCTACAACAAACCTATGTACTGTAATATTGGTGCAAAGTCTGCTGTTTGGAGGTTTTGCAGAAATTCCATGAAAACATCACAGTGGGAACTGTTGTTCATTTGCATTGTCACTTCCTAAAAATTTGCAGAAACATACCCTTGAAAGAATTAGGTCACACAAAATGTGGCCTAAGGGCTTCTCCTTTCTCTTTTCCCCAGTGGAGTTCTGCAGCTGATGTGATAAAAACCATTCTACATCAATAATTTTTTGAGTTTATGTTTCCTGAAAAATTTATTTGGCTTATGGAAATAAACCAACTTTATCATTCAGTGGGAAAATTTCCTTGTCTTTCCTTCCAGACCTGATTTCTTGATACAAATGCAGTGGTGTTACAGTGCATGTAAAGTTGTATAATAAAAGTTGGCAACTCTAATATCTTCTGAACCTTCTTTAGACAATTGTAGTTAAAACCAATCATTAAAGATGCATGTCATAGTAATGTAAGAAAATTATTACAGGAAGCTTTGCTTTTCCTGGATATTAAAACTTGCATATAAACAAATACAACTTCAAAGTGGAGGAATTTTCTTTCTCATAACATTTTTTTACTGAAGTCTCAGAGTGTTTCATGGTCACATGTGCCTTTTGCTTTTAGAGGCGTAAGGGATAGCTGTTGTTTTCTGGTGCTATTGATAATGTGAAAAAAGGCTATGAGATAACAACACAGCTAGTACTTTTCTTATTGAAAATAAGCTAATTAATCACTGTAGTGGGCAGAGAAAAGCTAACTCCCTCTCTCATTTACTTTTCTGAAACTCATTGGTTTACACGATGAGACATGACTATCGCTGGCAGCAGTATTATACCCTTCATTTCTTAATACATTGTATGTGCTTGTTTCTTTAGTTAGGAAATGCTTTGATTTAAATAAACACTCTTTAGTCCTGATTTTGCAATCACTTACACATTTTCATGACAGTTTCTTGAGTCAGGCCTATATCTGCTTACGATACCAAACCCAGCATTTTATATACCATGAGCTTTATCTTATTGGGAAAATTTGCATGAATTTTGTTGAATTCCACTTTTCAAAGCTTCTCATATACATACTTGAATATTTTATTTATCTTCCTGTGTTTTCTCCTCTTTTTTTGATCTCATATATTTTGGGGGATGTTTATTTTATGGCAACATCTCACTTAAGCTTACGATGATATAGATGATTCTAACATCTCATTTATGCTTGTTCACTTTGTCTCATGGTCATAGAAGTTTTTCCTTGAACATTCAGAGGGATCTCATGTAAGTACAACACAGAAAGACAATCTTTATATAATTTCTATAAATTGTGCAGTACTACAATATCTTTAACTGTTATTAAAATATAAATAAATAGACAAGGAATAAGCTTTGGATCATTTATTATATCTGTAAAAACATAAACAGCCATAAATAAATGAAGATAGATTCAGAATAACCATCTGTTAGGAAGTTAGTTCAAGTCAAAACACTTAAAAATTGGCACTGTAGACTGTATTCATGTAAATATGTATTTAGACATTTAAATATCTAGTCTCATGTACAGATGTTCTGATTCACTGCAGCCTTCATATGGGAACTGCTAAAGGCTCAAGATCGACCCACTCAGGTAGCTGCTGAAAATTGGATTCAGGTGCTAAACTTTGTGTTTTTCTGAAATATTGGCACAAGTTCATAGTCTAACAATAGGTCGATCTCCACAGCTGCTTCCTTGCCAAATCATAAGGTAGAGGTCACAAGAGCCTTTCTTCATGAGTAAATAATTTGATAATTAGGTGAAATCTCCCTGATCATGAATGATGCAGATTTGAAACCACATAGGCTGGGCTTGTTTCTGCTTCCTGGGAGGGTGCTTCATCACTAAGTTTTCAAACTATAAAAACTAAGGCAGTCATTTCTGCTCCTGTTCTATTTGTTTTGTTTTGGTTTGGTTTGGGGGTTTTTTTGGTTTGTTGTTTTTTGTTGTTGTTGTG
>JAYDZK010000169.1:31320293-31371774 GCA_034509185.1 Euphonia xanthogaster | reverse complement strand
GTTTGTTGTTTTTTTGTTTGTTTGTTTGTTTGGGGGTTTTTTGGGGTTGTTTTTTTTTTTTTTTGGCTGCCTTAAAAACACCAGGTTTAATGGGCCATAAGGTTTTTCTTTACTGTAAATCTTCCCAGGTGCCCCCTCAACTCACATAACTTTTAAACTCATTGTCCAAATTCAGCCAAACTGAAAAAGGGGCAAAGCTTCTGGAAAAATAAGCCTCTGGGTAGGAGGGAGGGATCCAAATTCATGTCCTGGTTCGAGAACTGTCGGTAGGGTATGCAAGAGATACAAGGTGTCAAAACATGCCTTAGCTCATACCCTCTATCAGCTGGTAGAACTCGTGGGAAACAAGTTGTCATTGTAAAGAGGTGCACTGCAAAATCAGCACACATCCATGGGAAACAGTCATCCCTAGAGTTTCGTGACACAACTTGCTTTTAAAGAAATCATTCAGTCTCACCCAGAAGGAATGACAATAGCTATCTGCCATCAGGAAAGCTCCTGGGCTGTAGCTCCAGGCCAAATGCAAATATTTAAGTCTCAGACAAAAAAGTCTTCTGCTCCCTGTTCCCCACTGGCTACCTCTGTGGGCCTCACGGATCAGCCCTTCACTCACTTGAACACTGCTCTTGGGAATCCAACTCCTACTATATGCTGAGAGGTAAATTTCACACAACCCTACCAAGTCTCCTGCAGAGCCCACCAGTATTAGGTGTTGCAATTCCTGACGTGGTCTAAATTTCTGTTCTGCCTGTATAAAATTTATACCACAGTGTTGTCTCCTGCCCTGTGTCTCTAATTCTGACTGTTTTCACAGTTGTCTTCTGTGGATGTGTGAAGTTAAGTCAGTCTGGTAGCTGAAAATTGTGTTATTATTGTTCCTGTCCTATAAAATCAAGTTCTTATCTTCTCATGCCATTTCCCCTACAGAACTAGAACCATAACCCCAGTTTAAGCCATTCTGACCTTCTAGATAGAGATAGATTACAAGGTCAAAGATATGTAAATAAATTAATATTAACTTGACTTCTTCAATGTCTTCTCAGGATTCAGTGACAGTGGTTATAATCTCTGCCAGACAACTATCAGCAATTTCAGGAACTGTTGAGGCAGATGGCTGAGGCACTAGATCTGATAACAAGCATGCCTGAACTTACTGACTTTTCTGCATTTTTTGATATCAGGTAGAAAGGAAAGCTTATGTCTCTGTAAAATGAGGATATTACAAAACCAGCAAGAGATTTTTGGGTTACGCTTTTGGGGTTTTTCTTTTTTTTTTTTTTCTTTTCTTTCTTTTTTTTTCTTTTTTTTTTTTTTTTTTTTTTTTAATCTATACAATTAAAGAAAATAATACAGTAGAAGAGAAGAGGTCTCAAATGCTAGGAGGCTGTTGGTTCTCTTCTCACAGACTGGCAACAGCTTCAGTTCACCTCCTCTATCTTATGAAGTCAATTCTTTAGCTGATACCCACCTTCCTTAAGAGCCCTATGCTTGCAATAATGCGGTTGACATTCCATTCTAATCATTTCCCAAGCAGACTTGGGAGTAAGTAAGTAGGTAAGATTCTTGCTCATAACTGTAAAGCAAAGATATTGGGTTCTAGCAGCAGATGTGCAGATAAGCCTATCTACCCTTTAACCATGTTTTGCTACAGAATTACAGCAGAAAGTCAACAGGCTCAGATCTAACATGTTAATTGGCATCCAGCGGGATATTTTTAGTTACACTGTGGAATTATTATGCTAAACCATAATGCATATATTCTTATAGTTAGAACCTTTATGAAGCATACTTCAGAAAATTAACTAGCCAAAGGAATGTCCTTGGCTTCCCTTTCTCCACTTTCAGCCTTTGTTTGTCTTATACTTCTCACATGTCCACATTCTTCTCCCTGGGACAAGAAATGTCGATTTTACTTATCAGTCAAGCACCCAATAAACTTTGGCTGTGTTAGGACAAGTAATTCAGAAGGACCTTTCCAGATACCACCATCCAGTGATGACATTTCTTGGTGACTCATGAATTTTCCTCACATTATTTTATTGAGACTAATGTATGTTATTCTTTTCCCTTAAAATAACATCATTGTTTCCTTCAAAAATCACCATTCTGATCTAGCTGCTGTTTTCCAAAACTGCTCAGTGATATTTTTCTGATGCAGAATTTTCTCTTAATCTTGAGGTACTGCTTCCATGGGTACCAGTTCAGCAGCATTGCAGCTGCAGAGTTGGGTCAGAGACCTGTAAACTCACTGCAGCCATTAGCATTAAACAACATAGAAGATGAAACAGCCATCTGTGGTCAGCTGGAGAAAAGCGATAAAGGAATTTTGTGAGATGTTACTTCCTTTCTTCTGGAGGCTGACCCTGTCCACTGAGCAATAAGCATTTTAGGAAAACTTCAAGAGAATATTACTCTTGAAATATTTCCCACTTAGATATTAGTAGGAACGCTGACTTCCAGGTTATCTTTGCAAGGTGTCCCAAATCTATCTAAAAACCCCCTTCATTACTTTCCTTCATAGGAATGGACATTTCTTTGTTATTAATGTAAAGCTGATTACAATATGTGCATGTACTCTCAGATCACCCAAGTGTGAGAAAGCATATTTAAGTTGCCATGGAAGAATTTTCTTGACAGCTTTTTACTTTTGCGCTTCATTATAATACATGAAAGTGCAAACTTCAAATATTCAAACACATTGTTCTCTGCCGTGCTGTAAAACTGTTTTCTTGGCTGTTTGAAAGCTCTAGGCCAGCCTGAGCTGACCAAGAGCATTCAGCCACATCACTTGCCTCTTTTGTCTCTTCCTCACTGACCTGACGTGCCTGTGTGTGTGTGTGTGTGGGAGCGGTGTTCCTTCTGAGGCTGAGCAGCTGGAGGCTTGTCAGGCACTGGGGCTGGAAGGACTGTAAGATGAATGAATGATGAATAGGGAATTAAGATTGTGGTTACAAGATGTAGCATGCTTTAGCAATGTTAGAGGACAAAAATGGTCATATTTTCCAGGATTGGCTGGAGAACGATAAATGACAAAAAACTGCCGTGCTTTAAAGTGCTGACATGGCAGCAAAACAGGATAGCAAACACTCAAATGACCACTGCAGAGGAGATGAGATTACTGTAACTACTTCACTGCCTATAGATCCATGATATGTGCAGCAGTTTTGGACAAGCAACTACAAATTCACCTGAGAAGCAAAGTTATTTTCTTTTTTTAAGCATGACTGTTCAGGTTCGCTGCTTTTGTAATGAAGTGGAAGGATATTAAGAGAAGAATTACAAAGTGAACCAGAAGTGCTGCATTGTTAGCAGTTGGAGGCTGTCTCTGTTATGACACCTGTATGCTCAGTGTTAACCAGGTTCCAATTCACAGTGCTCAGCATGTCATGTATCCTCTTTGCACACAGAAAAGCCACTTTTACTCCCATGTGTAGTTCCAGAACAGATGTTTAAAGGTCTTTTTTTCAACAACCTTAAGGCATTATATGCTTCTGGATGATTGCAATTCGTCAGGTGTAAGCAATGCAAGAAAGAGCAGCAGTTTTTTCCTACATATATTTATTAGATATTAAAATACACAAGTATATATTAATAAATATAAAAATAAATTAATATTATATATATTTAATATATATTAATATATATTAATATGTTTAAATGTATGATATATATTTTTATATATTCATACATGCAAACAACAAAATTGTGTCATGAACACTAGAAATCAGAAAAATATATTCTTCATTCTTACTCCTATTTCAAGGACCTTTGTTTTTTATTTTTATCAGAAAAGACTTTTATAAGAAAAAATAGCCTTTAGTTAATAATTTTAATGGAATATCTCCATTTACTTAAAGCAATGAAGAAAAGTAATAAAGTGTAATAAAATAAACATATGGGTTATATTAAAAATATTTTTCTTTTTAAATATTTTAATATATGTCAATACTAATTTTACCTTAAAAAACTGCTAATCATTTCCCATCCTATTGTTTTTATACACACTTCTTGTAAGCAATTGCTTCATTGTTACAAACAGATGTATTTATGCCTCACTAAAATGCTTGTGTTTTAATAACACTGTGATCCCTTTGTGAAAATATTAGGAGTACATTTTAATAAACACAGCCTGGAGTCTGTGATATCTTTAGTGGCACAGTAAATAATGGTTTTATATGAGATAGTAAAGAAATAATCTTATTAACATTATATAAGTGGCAGAAGAATAGCTTTTGCTGTGTATTGCAGAAGTGTGTCAGTCTACAAAATCTGAATAAGTGGTCTAAGGTTACTGACATGTAAATATCCTCTATCACCTGGTATGGGTATAATTTAGATAAGAAGAAGATTGAGTGTTTTCCAGTTAAAAGTCACTGATGAAATAGTTCTTATTCACTTTTCTTTTTTCACACTTGATTCAGATCCCTAAAACTTTAAAAAAAAAAATCAGTCTGAATGTGGTCTATGTGCAGTTTCTACATTTTTTTTCAAAAGGCTTCAACTTACCCAATTCAAAAGCTATGAATCTGCAGAAATACCACACCTAGGGGACACAATTTCCTTCCTCTTTTTATCTGTTTTGCATTCCTGTAAGACTACACATTATAATACATTTTAGTTGTATAAAAATTGGCTTTTTTCTGTTTGCTTGAAAAGCTATTATGAATTCAAATTTATGCTTTTCTTAATGTAAAATGTATAGCTGTTAACTAGCTTTTGATAAGTATTTATTTTTATGTCCTTCATAAAAAGAAAGCAAATTCACATCATGGGAAGGCTATTTTTTTTCTATAATATGAATTAATTCCACTGGAAAAACAACGGAAGAGTAATCAGAGTGCCCAATTCATTTACATTCATATTTATTTATTTATTTATTTATTTATTCATTTATTTCACACATATATATAGCAAAAATATAAAGACACACTGGAAGGAGATATCCTGGTCCTTATAGTACTGATACCTACGGAGCAGAGTGCTCCTTTATGTCTGGCTTGAGGATAAAATAGCACATTCCAGTTTCAGTGCTAGTTGTCCTTTAAACTGCTTAAATTCTGTCCTTGTTCTACAGCAATGAAAGAAATCTTGGCAAATCCACACAGTCATTCATAGCTTTCATCTCCTTGTCCCTTCTCAAATCACTGCTAAAACACCCTCTGTTGACTTCAGGCTCTTGCTTATTTAGCTTAATTAGGGAAGAGTGAAACTAGAAAACTGGCAGCTTTAGGCATATTCAGCAACCTATAGGCATATCCAACTGCTTGCTCCCATTATTTTGATGAGAAATTTTTAATGCATTGACCTATTTTTATATGGTCATTTGCATTGCACAGAATTGCAGAATGGTTAGGGTTGGAAAGGAGATGGCATAGTCCAACCCCTGCTGCCAAGGCAGGGTCACCCAGAGCAGGTGACCTAGGAACGTGTCCAGGTGGGTTTGGAATGCCTCCAGCCAGGGAGACTCCATGGCCTCCTTTGGCAGCCTGTTCCAGCACTCTCCTCAACGTAAAGAAGTTCTTCCTCATGTTGAGGTGAAACTTCCCCTGACAAAAGAGGGCTCACCCTTCTGTCATGAAGTTAGGAAAGCAGTTGTTAAAGTAATTTAGTTCTCTGTGCAATTTTTGATGCGCAAATAGACGGAATAGACTTCTTAAATGGTAATGATTTTGAACGGCAAAATCAGACACAACCAATGCCATTAGTGCATGGCAGATGTACAAACATAGCAGCAGTTATTAACACAAAGTAGTGGATTACTGAGCTTTTTGCTGGTGAAGAAAAACATAGGGTTCCCCCTTAAAAGCATTTTGGTTGCATCACTAAAAAACTTGCAATTGGTGGAAAGAGGATGGATTGCTAAGCATCTTGGGTTTAAGTATGTTTGTAACTCAATGTCACAAATTAGCTGGTTTAGGATTGTGTTTGATATTGAACTCAGTGATCTTTGAAGCACTTGAGGACTTTCAGGTTTGTCACTTCGAATTACATTAAAAAATAAATTGTGTTTATTCCACACACATGCAAAGATTTGTTTTTTCATGGTTTTAATTCCTTTTGCATTAATGATGCCATATTTGGATGAGAAATTAATGGGATGAACAAACATATTTCACATCAGACCAGCAAAGCTATGCAAATTTTGCACACACAAACATGATTTCCAACAAAAAAAAAATATTTACTTTGTACTAGCTTATATACATCTAAAACAACTGGCAGAACATCAGATTCACATAACTGGTGCAACTCTTGTTCCATGTTAAGCATGATTTGTGACTAAAATTTTGTTTTGCAATAGTAAACATTGTCCCAAGGCCAATGAGATGTCAGCCTCCAAATTCCATTCCCCTGTTGAGCATACTATTTATCTAAGATTATTTAACTCTGCTTTGTTTGATATTGATCTGTAGCAGTAACATAGGCAAACTTCAAAGTCTGAATTAATTGGAGAAGTTTAAGTACTTATAAAGGAAAAAATATTTTCTTATTTTTTACTGCATTGATATGTTTGCTGATAAATTTTGTTACAAAACCTGTGATTTCTTTTTCATGTTTTTTACTTCCATAAAAAAAAAAAAATCCCAAAACCTGGGCTTAGAAAGGATTACATGTGATATTGATAACATTTCCTGGAAATGGAAAACCTGTGATAACAGCTGCTGTGTTGGCTCATTTTCAGCTGGGATTTTTGGTTTGTTTGGTTTAGGTTTTTGTTGGGTTGTTGGTTCTTTTTTGTTTTTTACTCCAGCAATTTGCAAGTAGTTGCAGCTATCTCTAGTAAGCTTACATCATTAGTAAAACATCATTTCCGTGTTTCCTGTCCAATCAGAGCACTTCCTCTACTTGCTGACTTGTTGACTTTCTGAATAGCATTTATAGTAACAGCACTTTCATTTCACTATAAATGCTTATTTGTGAAATAACTAAAAGCTGGCTGCATATGGAAGATAACTATGGGAAGAATCTATATTCTATGCTAAAGCAAAATGCCTTCAATGAGAATTAAGAAAATCTTTTCTAGGATGATGAGCTGAAATGTCTCTATATTAGTATTCTTTTTAAATTCCAAGCATACATGCCTTCTTGGATTGAAATATTCTTCTGCAATCTCTGCAGTATTGTAGCACTGTAAAGTGATAAACACTCAGCACCAGTGATGAAAAATAGGAGGAAGAGCCAAGGAAAGCAAGAGACAAGGAACTCAAGTGCTGATAGTATCAAAACATATGTCTGTGCTTATTCAAAGATTTGGCCTCTTCAGGTTATATTAATACATTCAGCCTTAATGTTTTAAAGTGCTTTGAAATATATGTGTTAATTTCAGTTTTTAAAATTATGTTTCATGATTTCAAATCAGAGTGTTAATTAAATTTTAATTTTTCAGCAAAATTTGTGCCTCTTTCCCTGGAATAAGATTAAGCTTCCAAAGGCAGTGTTGTATGTGTGGTAATCTGTTACTACACCAAAAGTTTAGATTTATTTTGTATCAAAACAGATAATAATTCTCCCTATGACATTTGTAACTCCAGCAAGTACTCCTTCATGAAACACATGTTCATATTTAAGGAGTAGCACTCTCCTCCATCACATTTGAAATAGCTGGTGGAAATCTCTACCAGCCCAAGGGGATTTCTGCACCCTTTCCTATTCTGGGATTACTCTATGCTGAGCAACTGGAGGTGTTCCACCCTGAGCAACCTGGTCTAACTTTGGAAATGAGGCTGACTTGGAGCAGAGCATTTGGACCAGATGATTCCAGAGGTTCCTTCCAACATAAATTACTCTACGAGCTCTTCTTTCCAACACTCTAGCTTTGGGACCAGCCTACTTGAGGCCAGTTTGCACTTTGTGTGTACATAATCTAGACTTATCCTAAAGAACATGTAAAACTGATGTTCACATTGCTCTGAGCCTTCACAAAGGGAACATGGGGTTCTCTGTCTGGGTTAGGAACCACCACAAGTCATAACCTCCTGGTGTCTCTTCCTTGCCCTGAGTGAAATGAACTGGAAATGTCCCACTGTTTCTTAGCAGACAGGAGGGGTTTAAACTCTTACCCTGTGACTTTTCACAGACTTTCAATTAAATGAACAGGGAGACTGAACTATCTCATCCTTCCTGGAGCTGACAATTTCAAAGCAGAGTTCTGAGTCACAGTGATAGGAGTGGTGCAAAGGAGCCTTCCTCTCTCCCCACACTGACTCATCAGGGCTTTCATTTCCCACTCCAGTCAGGAAGCCAACACATTCTATGACAATTAAATTTATCCTAACAAGAAGACTTTGAAAGCTTAATTAAGCTCTGAACTGTGCCTGGGCAGTGAACTTACATGATGTGGACCCTGACATGGATGCATGTCAGTCTGTAGCTGAAATCAGCTTCCATTTATTTCTTGGTATTGGTGATGACTCCTAGAAGGAAAGAAAGCCCTGAAATTTTCCTTAATTTTTTTAACACTAGTTTGTACTGCTTAACTGCATTTTGTTGTGACAGGCTCGATCACATTGCAGCTGGGATTTTTTGTTTTGAAGTAATATTCAGGTTAGCATGGTTCATTCCTGTAGTCATTCTACATGCTGAAAATACGTGTTGGTTTGACTAGGGTGAACTGAGCCACTTAAAATGGATTTTACCATAGTTATATTTTACCATAAATAGTACTTTCCTTGTCAACAATAAAAGTTGAGAATCATGGTTTGTGACTCATACCTTCCTTGGAAGTCACTTTACTTACCTTTCAGTATCTTTGTTTTTCAAGATTCAAAAGGAAGGAATGATGCCTGTCTTTCCAAGTAGTTTTATTGTTTTGTGTACCACAAAAAAAAAAAGAAAAAAGAAAGCTCACTCCAAACTGTTATACCAGAGCTCTTTGTTAACTAGTAGCACTTCAAAAATTTCTGCTAAGAATCATTTTTTCCAAGACAAGCTGAAATACACAAGTTTGACTATATACACTTAAAATCAGTAAGGAAACACTTTCTTCAGTAAAGCAGAAAGGAATTACATTTGAGTTACAATTAGATTAAAAATGTCCTCTAAATAGGGAACATGGGGCTGACTACACAGTCACTTCTGAAATTTCTTTTAAATGTTATTAATACGAAGCATTCCTCACATATTTAACATTTGTGGAAAATCTAATATCCCCAGATCTATGACATCCCTGCAATAACAGGTGTATGAAAACCCTACCTTTAATTTGTGTAAAGCAGGACCTTTGGAACAATCAAGGAGTAAGCAGGAGCAAGCTCTGGTATCTGTGAAATAATTATGAGCAACATATTTAAGAGAATAAAAATTCTTTTTGAGATTTGGCCATCCTTGAAGTGAAATCTAATAAACTAAAGGAATGTCTTGGACACTTTCAGGTGCTAAGAAATGTCAACAGTTAAGAATAGATCTGAGTGAGCTCTAAGGGTTGGTTTACCTTTCTTGTCGAGTCCAGGATGTCAAAACTGTCATATCAGGCTTTTAGTGCATAGAGAGAAAGTTGCTCATCCTTCTTTAAAGCAGTAGTATTTTATATTTGTAGCATTACCCTAGTGAAATTTTAAAATGAAATTACATGGAATACAAATAACACGAGAATTATCCCAAATCATGAATAGAAGCAGGTCTAGACTCAAATACAAACCACCTTTTATAGCAAAATTCAAATCCTCCTCTGTTCCCTGCCAAAGGCTGAGTTCAGTCCCTGAGGGCCTGAGCAGGGTTTCCTTGGCTACAGCAGCTGGCATTGGCAGGGCAGGGAGTGCCGCTCCTGGCCTTGGTGCGCCGGC
This sequence comes from Euphonia xanthogaster, assembly GCA_034509185.1. Taxonomy (NCBI): domain Eukaryota; kingdom Metazoa; phylum Chordata; class Aves; order Passeriformes; family Fringillidae; genus Euphonia; species Euphonia xanthogaster. The sequence continues at coordinate 31,361,992 of JAYDZK010000169.1, read as the reverse complement.
TGATTGCATCAGCTAACACAGGTCTTGACAGGTGCAAAGACTTTCACTTCACTTTAAGCACCATAAAACCTTTGGTGCATGATTTGGGAGATTGGGAACTAACTTTTTGATCCAGGAAGGGCTGGGATCAGGGATCCTGATTGTAATCCTCTAGATCTGTCAGTAATCCTTCAATGCATTTCTTCTAAACATAGAAATAACATTTGTTCTGAAATGAGTTCTTGGTGCATACTGAATTTGCCAGACATTTCACTTTGAGTCAAAAATATGACAAATGTGCTTCCTAGCATTTTCATGTTGATTTATTCTTCCTCACAAAGGACAACTTCATGAAGAGTTTGAACCAGATCCCCATTCACACTTTACATATGCAACATTTTTGTGGCTGACAAAGCTGGCTTCTCAGGCAAACTAACTTGGAAATAAAGTCAAACCAAAGAAGGGCTTGCTGACACCCTTATACTTCAATGGCTATTTTTTTTCCTAGCAATCATTATTATTAAAAGTAGATATTTACCCTTAGGTTCATTGGGCAGATCAGTCTGACTCATGCATTTAATGGACGTCATCCGCTTGGGCTAATGCATTTCATTTTTGCATGAAAGCTTTGCTAATTCCTATAACTACATAGGATAGCCATTTTAGTACTTACCAGGTGACATCAATGCTGACATAACCTTTCCAGTACTGTTGGTTGTAGCTTGTGTCATGACACTGGTGTGAATTATGGCTGTCTTGAGGATACAAACCTTCATAAAACACAGTTGGTCTGCAGGAAAAAAAAAACTGTAATGATGGTCTGCACATCACGCATTCAGTCTTCCCTTGCAGACTCTTTCCTTTATCATTGCCTCACACTCTTAGGTACCTTTTAATCAAGCATCTAAGACATAATTTTTCTTACAGACTATGTTCTATAATAAAGATTGTAACATGCAATTCTGGAAAATACCTCTGCTACCAGCATTAGCACGGCTTCTCATTGGCCTCCCCCAGACTGCCTTAGAAATGTATCACCATTACTTCCAGACAGCTGATTTTTTTTTACTACTTCTTTGAAAGAACGATGAAAGCTGTGTAAGCTCATTAGCAGAGCATGTGTGTAGGCTTAAAATTACAGATGATAGACATATGGTTGGAAAGTTGGTAATTCCTTTACATATTTGCCAAGACTTAGGTCAAGGTTCAGAGTTTCCTTTGCTCAAACTGGTGAAATCAGAAATACCTCCAGGTGTTCTGGGGAGGGCTTGCACTGCACATGTAAGACAGGTGATGAGGCACAGTTATCTCAGTTGCCTTCTGCAAGAGCAAGCCATGTTTATTCTAAATTGCACCCAATTGTGATGTGCTTTTCTTTTTGCACTATTTTTGTATAAGTCAATCCTTTTTCTAATAGTTCTTGGTGTTTTCTGTGCACTCTCATAATCTGTTATTTGTAACATAACAGTAAATTCATTGTAATAAATTTTGATGTCACAACCCTGGCTTTTCATGTTAGTGAGATTAACAGTTAATGCATTGGAAACTATTTGTGTGCTTAAAAGTAATTATCATAAAAAATTAATTACCTCCTTCCCACTCAAGAATCACAATCCTCGTATGTCACGTCAGTATTTGCAAAACAATTTAATGAAAAGTAAAGTGACATAAATGTGTGTAAGAAGTCAGATATTTTACAGAAAAATTTATCAAAAGGATGATTTTTGACCAGGTTCACCAGCTGTTTCTTTATGATCATGGTTCTTCAGTTTTTGCTGGTAACAAAGCCACAAGTTTTAAATCCAGATCTTTGGGCCTAGATCTGGGAGAGGATGTGAGGACTGGTGCAGTTGTACATCTACACAGCATCACCCTGGGGATCTAGAAGCAACAGTGAGGGCAAAATCTACCCTTGCCTTTGTGCTTGCCCTCTTTCAAATGTGAAAGGCCAGCTCTGCTGGAGGAGTTGCAATGTCTTGACAAATGGGTCTTTCTCTGGCTGAGTGAGAGTGCCATTGATTGTTTGAGATGTTAACATGGGCACATTGTCACCCTTGCCCAGAGTGGGGCCACTGGCTGCTGCATGTGGACTACCCTACAGCAGTGTGACAGCTCCCCACTACACCAAACCTGGTCTGAGTACATTTTGCTCTTTCCAAATTATTTTTTATACATGTCTTGGGATATATATTCAGATACTTTTTCAGATACTTTTCAGAATATTGCTTTAAAACCAAAAGAAAAATATTTTCCCTCTTTAAATCTCTCAGCAACTTAGTAGGTGAAGTTATTTCTTATTGTTCTTATTTTGTTGTCACAGTTGCTCATACTGAGTTTTAAAGAATTATGGCCTGTGTGTATGATGTGTGTCACCCTTAGTAGTCCATGTTAGAGAAAGTACCAGTAAATGTTACTGCGTCTGGGAACTGAAATAATTTGTCCTTTTGCATTTACTTAATTTTACACATTTTTCAGGAAGCTGAAATTGAATGATGTTATACTCCATTGTATACTCCAAAAAATCTCTTTTAGCCAGGTTCCCTCTGTCAGGAACAACATTAGTGTGTGAATATGATGACTAATGTGGAGCAATCCCAAACTAATATCTATTTAAAATTTCAGACCATAACAAGGCTAGATCAAGTTGGTTTTTTAAAAAAGTGCTTATGGAGTAGAATTTTGTCTTAAATAAGCAGTGTTAAAGATAAAGAAGTAATGGTTTTAGAGATGGACTGTGAAAGAGAGAATCCATATTCATCTTATATGAGAATGTGTTTATTTTCATTATTTTCATTTATTTTCATTGCAATTGACCAGCAATTGCAATTTTCTATATCATTATTTTGTAGTGTAAGACAAAATTGAATATAACTCTTCCCTTTTTCTTTTTTTTTTTTTTTTTCTTTTATTAACCAGTTAATTTAGGTGATGGGATAGAATACAGCCAGCAGAAGCGTGAAAATATTGGAGTTCTCATCCGAGAGACACTGGAACTCCTTGAACGCTACGGTGGAGAAAATGCTTATATAAACATTAAATACATGATTCCCACTTACTGGTCGTGCATGTAAACTGAGTTATATTAAATGGGATGATTCCATCTGTGCTCTGAAAAAACTATCTGACTCTGTATGGCATCTTGTTAGTCATGCTTTATCTTCTCTACAGCTGCTAAAATAGTGGCTTCTGGGGCACTGGAGTGCTAGCACTATTGTGAACAAGGCTTTCCAATACATAAATAGTGTCTGTTCCTTTGATTACAATGGTGTACTGTGCTTGTTTGTTCCCTGAAAGAATCACTCCTTTATAACAGAGCTGACTCGAACAGGAATCTGAGTTAAACCTTCACTTGTGTAGACAATAAAACTATAATTTTCGTACGCGATTCAGCAATCGCTGTTCTGTGTCCACTTGCCCTGAGGGTGATGTCAGAGGCTGTAACAAGAAGAGTTTATGCTGACTGCTTAATAGGTGTTTGTCATGGAAGAGAAACACCAGTTCAGCAATGCCTCTCTGGCAGCTGTGCCGAATAATGTGCACTGACATACAATAAAACTGTTGAATGTATACACCAATTGCAGCAGGAAAATTTATATTTTCCATTATAAGGCACTGTTGTTAAATTAATCCAGGTTTCTTACACACTCTGTTCTCAGCTTCCAGGTATTTACTCATGGAACTTAGGTTCCTCTTGGTGAACATAAGGCACAAGCAAGCACAGTTTTGAAGAAAAGAAGCCCAGAAAAAGAAAAAACTTGAATAAATCAGATAGAAGATACAGCATACATAAAGTATCAGCCCCTAGCAACACTGTTAATCTGGGTAAACACAGAATATACACGTACATTTTTAAAGGACACTTGGTATTTTTGTAACTGCAAGGTTGCTGCTGCTTTTCTATTGTTGTTATTATGGTGAGTATGTGTGCAAACAATGTAACTATTGTTATAGGAATCCCTTAAAATTCCTACTCAGTTAGTTTCTCCCTGTGTACCCATAACACAGAACTGATATAGTCATGGATTTAAGCAAAGCTATTGAGATTGGATTTATTGCTTTTTAAGCATTTCTATGGAATAAACCTACAAAAAAAAACCCCAAAAACACGGTCTTACAATTCTCAAAGACAACTATTTAAAATTATTGAGTCAGCTCTAAACAAACCAGAGATATTAACTTTGCCTAAAATCATGAGATTTTTTAAGCACTTTTAAAGACTTTGGGCTCATCTGGCTTTTATTATGTTTTCTGGAGCTCCTCAAATGTATGCAAGTTGCACTTTCAAATGTTTCAGTGTAACTGTTAAGAGCCTGAAATGCACTCTTTGGTGTTAGACACATGAGACTTTTTTCAAGTGCTTATCCATATCCATCTCCATATCCATATTCACACCTTACAAGGCTTGCCCAAGTGAGAGACGGAGCCCGTACGCTGCTCTGCTCTCTTGGACGCTTGCTGGAAGTGTGGGGAGCACCTTCCCACCTGCTGGAACTTTGAGCCATATTTGTCATTAGATCGACATTAGAACTTGCCTTTTTCTGTTCTGTGGCATCTTCAGCCTGAGGAATTTCTTTTACTTTCTTCTCTTTCCTGTGAATGAAAAAAAATTAAGATTTTTACTCTTCCCACCTCTTTGAGGAGTTGCACCTTCAAGTGATGCCACCAGCGAGAAGCACTCACCAGCCACTGGTTTAGGCACGGCTGCTGGAAGTGTGCCTTTTTCCCAGGCCCCAGAGGCATTTCTTTTCTGTCTGTTTTTTTTTTTTTGTTTTTTGTTTTTTGTTTTGTTGTTTGTTTTTTTGTTGTTGTTGTTGTTTTTCCTCCTGAGTTTTCTTTTACACAATTTTTCCAGGGCTACCCTCAAGTCCCTAGAGTTGAGACAAGGTCTGTGCTGTGTCCAACATACACCTGTGATGGGTAAGTACATCCAAAACTCCGCCTCACGTCTAAGGTGTCGACAAATCTTTCACCTTCTAGGAGAAAGGGAGGTGAAGCCTGGCTGTAGGCCCCTGCCTCTGGAAACTGCAGAGCTTTGTCTTCAAACCTCGCAGCACAGAATCTAGCTGGATAATGCGGGGGCCATGTCTCCTCTTCCAAAAACGCCTTTCTACACAGCTACCCTGGCAGTATCCGCTCAGCCTTCGCTTACAGCTTCTCCCCATTTGCCTTGCGTTGTCCCTGGCACCACTGAGCCATACTTTTCATTGACTGACATCTGTGGATTTGGTAACTGTGGCATTGCAGGTTTCCCATGAGTACAGACTGTGCTGGAAAACTGTGGCTCAGAGAGAGCTGAGTTATTCAGCTCAGAAATAAACCAAGCCCTTCATAAAAGGAGAATTCCCAGGCCACCTTTCACTCCTCAGCTATTTGTATTCTTTCCTTAAGAGAAAGTCCAGTACTGCTCTTTGCCTGACATCAAAAAGCTCCTCAATAGCTGGCTTCAGTTCCCCTGATGCTGGGCTCCAGCCACAGAGCCACTCGCAGGAGGGACTGTGCGGGAAAGGGCTCTCAGCCCTGGGTTTTCCCCATCCCATCATCCCTCTGCATTCCCAACAGCTCTGCTGGGGATGAGAAGTTTCAGGCTCCTCACCAGCCTTTGTAAGTCTTTTCCCCAGCCCCCTCTTTGTGCATCCCCTCCCCTTCAGCTCAACTAGGACAAGACTGCTGGCTGACAAAGAGACACCATGGAAAATGGGTATTTTGTGAAGCTGCAGACTTGCCTGGGCCTGATGCCCTCAGCCTTGTGCTCTTTCTTGAAGATTTCTTTCACAAGACATAGGTTCAACAAGGGGTGACCTTATGGCAAACCATAAGGGCAATAGAGGTCATGCATATTCACATCAGGAAAAATAAGTTTTATAGAAAAGTGCTTTTAGTTGCATGTTCAGGATGAGAACATTAGCCTCCATCAATTCAATTTCTATGTCTGGTCCATTGATTTAAAAGTGAACATTCTTCCATAACCTTATTATTTCTAGGAGCTGGACTGATAAAAAGAAGCATGATAAAACCCACCGGTTGGTAATTTAGAAACACTAAGAATAAAACTATTTTAAGATGTAATCTTACTAAGTCGAACTGTAGGCCTCCCAACCTTGACAATGTCCCTCTAAGCATGATCAGCAGCATATTTATAGGCAATTACTGCACAGCTCAGAGCACTTTATAAAGCACAAGATCAAGGACTCAGGTGCTTAAGCATACAAGTAATAGTATGTCATTCAATACACTGCTTAGCTATCTTACTATGCTGAAAAAAATATGGTTAAGAAATAGTAACTGCCTCTTGTTGACCAGATAATGTAATTGTGGTCACTGATGCTAGGGGCAAGCCAATCAACAATTTTTAATTGTAATCAATTAAGAGGTACTCTGGGCCAGGTGTTTCAAGGGGTATAAATTAAGCGTGATTTAGCTTAACAGAAGAGCTGTGTTTTGTGCCTTACTCTGGGGTCTTCTGCTGCTTTCTAGCTCTCCAGTCCTGGTAAGGTAAGGAGCACCAGTGAATGAATGTGTGAGAAGCTGAGTTGTAAGTGCTGGTTTTCTGAAACTACTGTTTAAAATATTTCCAGTTTATCTTAATAATTGTGTTAGGTTGGCTGGCAACTCTTTAGCTTGAAGAAAAAAAAAAGCATGCGGTAACATGAGGGGGGAAAAAAGTACCTTTGGCTACGTTTGTCATGCATGATCATAAAAACAAGCATTAAATAAAATATTTTTTGATGATTCCTCCCCGAAGCTGTGTAAGGGAGCTCTGTAACAGGTGTCAGAGTTTAGGGACCTCTGGCACTTTGTGAATGCTGGCAGGTGCTGCAGAGCTACTGATCCACTGAGCACTCCAAGTTGCCCATGTGAAGGTGAGCAGGAGCAGGGGTGGCTGGGGCTCCTACCCAGCCTGGGCTGGGGCTGGAGCTTCCCCTGGGCTCCTGCAGAGGGGCAGAGCCTGGCAGAGGATGGAGCAATCTGCTGCCAGCACTGGTGGCAGGGAGCCGGAGCCAGGCTTCTCACTGGTAGCTTTCCAGTGTTTCAAAGAGATGGAGCTGCCAAAAAAGTTTGAAAAGAGCCTCCCAGGAGTCAAATACAAAAGGGCTGTGGGAAGTTGTAAGTGGGAGGGAAGGTATGGGACCCTAGCTGGGAGGGTGCCTGCATGTGGGGTGCAGGGAGGTGTAGCTGCAGCCAAGCAGGGCAAAAATAAAATGTCAGAGCAGACACTATGTGCTTTCCTAATCCTGTCTGGAGACCCTCTGACTTCCAGAAGAGCATTCTCCAGTCTGAGGGGCTCTGCAGGCAGTGGGGCACATCACATTTTTCCACTCATCTGTAACATCCTGTGTTTTCTGCCTTAAATAAAAGCCGTGATGTTTGTGGGAACTCCATATAAAGCCTGCCAGCTTGCAACCTCTCAGAGCTGCTTTGTGCCTCCTGGAGACCGGGAGAGGAAGGTTTATGCCCTGGCAGGACAAGAAGTTCCCTGCACTGGCCCCATAATCCTTCCGGCATGTGAGGGGAGGGAAGGGGAGTGTGTGTGGTGGGGCATATCTTAGCTGCTCTTGTTCTTGCCTGGCAAGAACTGCCAGCCTGGCTATGGCTGTGGGGCTCCTTGCTGAGAGCTCTCCCCTCCTTGGACAGTGCATGGTGGCTTCTGGTGAAGTGGGTGGAAGCCTGCTTGAGCAGAGACAGCAAACTGCAGCCTCAGGGAGGAAAAAGTATGTTTCTTGCAGAGCAGGGAGTCAGCGTTGTGCTTCATGTCCCGTTCGTGATACCACAAATCAACAAGTACTTCATTTTTTTGCTAATGTCACTCAGGAATGAGTTGAGCAGCTCTTGCAAACCCCAGCTCACAACCCCCTGTGTTCTTGGTGTGTGTGCAGCAGGACAGGGTCACTGCGCCCAGGAGTGGGTGACACTGGTCCCCTCTCTGGGCTTCCCCATTAGCAGCAGAAGCACCTAATCTTGGCCACCCTGCTGTGGCACTTTCCAACCAGAAATGTGCCCTGAGTCCCCTTCCTTAAGGGGAAAGGAGAGGCTGCACAGGTTTTCTTTTTCTTTTTTTTTTTTTTTTTGGCCAACAGAGCCCCTCACATAGAGCAAAAGCCTTAAGCTACAGAAGGATGGGTGATGGGTGCCTTCATGGCAGAGAAAAGCTGAGGGCACAGCCATGTTGGTAAGGCTGTCAGAAGGGGCATTTTTGGGACCATGCCCTCTCTGCTGCTGCTAGTGCTGTGGGTACCCATGCACAGGAGCATTCTGCATTTTCTATGGTCTGATGACCCTGGCTGCTGGGGGCGTGGGGTGTGAGGGGATGAAATGGGAACTAATCCTAGTGATTTCCAAATACTGAAAGAAGTTAAATCCTTGCCTCCTTACTCTGCCCTGGTCAAGGTGGATTAATGCATAGAGGTAGTAGAAAGAAAGGGAGCACCTAAGCAGGGCACCATAGTGTTGGGTCTTATATGACATACCCTTAGTTTATGACATGGTCTCAGCAATCCAGACTTCCTCTGTTCATCTGCATCAGCACAATGCCTTTGGAAAAAAGAAATAAAATCCGTGGTTTAGGTTGTTGGAGGGCAGAATGGGATCAGCTATATACCAGCCTGCTGTTGTAGCTTGCTCTGCAGCAGTGGAAACATGTTTTGTGTTATGCTCTGCTTCTGTAGCCATGTGATGCACAAATTAATTTAGCCTGCCATACTTCATGTGACTGCAGGTAAGTAGATGGATGCTTTTGGTAACAAACCTCTCTGCAGTAAGTGTTGCAGCCACTGCAGCTCTGTGGCTGCCACAGGGTTGTTCTCATCTTAAATGAAATCACATTTCTCTCTGATATGGGCATAGTGATCAAAGAAACCCAGTGCACAAGCTCCTCAAAACACAAAAGATTAAAAGAAATCTCAAGGAAGTCTCCACATCACAAACACAGCCTGTCAGCAACATGTATAGCAGTGTTGGATGATGAAGCCCACTGGGTATAGGAAGGAAAAATTAACGTCTGACATAAACCATCTACCTCATGTTGCACATTATTGCCTTAATCAGAGGGCCTGGCTTTGAATGTGTGGTCCATCCAGTTTTGTATCAAATTTCAGTTTCTGTTTTCTGGGTGTAATTCCTAAGCCCTTCCCTAAGGAGCAATTACCGAAAAGCAGCTTGGCTTACCTAACTCTCGCCCTAGAAGCAGGGAATGATATCCCAGCATCTGGCCATCTCCATCTTGTGCATTAGTCTCATTACTTCATTTTCATGTGTTTTTGCTTCCCGCTTCTCCTGGGTCCCTGTGGTGCTGTGCCGAGCTGGAAGAGATGCTGAGGGATCTGTGTGGGTAGGGGGGAAGCTGATGAGAAGAGACCAGGAGTGAGCAGCTATTCCGGCAAAGGCTTTTCTTTGATGGTTTATGACTTGGAAAATGTGAGTTTTGGGGAACTTGCGTCTCTTTCTCCCAATACATTGCAGCATTATGGAGGAGGCCCTATTGCAGAGATGTTTTGCCTCAGCTACTGCCCAGGGAGCAGCTCTGTGGTGGGAAACATTAATGCTGCTGCAGGTGGGTGACAGGAATGAGAGCAAATGGTGGGAAGCTCTTGGCTTCCCACCATTTGCTCTCATTGTGAGCACTTAAGGGCTGCATTTGTTGAGCTTTGGGGCCTCTGCAGCTGCAAATCACCACCCCCTGCCTCTCTGGGCCACCATTTGCTCCCCAGCTACAACCTGGGCTCTTTTTCTGACTGAGAGTTTTCTGGGTTTTCTTTGGCAGAGCCTTCCTAGGCTCTGCTCCTGAGAAGGGCCAGACAGGTGCCACAGTGCTGGGATACGAGGCAGCCTGGGACTTCTCCCCTCACTTCCTATGTGGTTTCCAAGGCCTGCTTGGGGCTGCTGAAGCTGCTGGAAGGGCAGCACACATTCAACAGCCATCTTCTCCTCCAGGCACTGCCATCTCTGCCCCAGTGCACTCGTGACAACATCCTGCCTTGCTGGATGGGATGTTGTCACCATCAAAGCTAGGGTATCACCAGGCATCATGGAGCTGAGCCTTGCTCCTCCTAGCCAGTGGCACAACCTGCTGAGCCTCTTTTCCCTTTTCCTGCATGGGCTGTTGGTAGTGTTTTCCCAGGCTGGAGCAAGCCTCTTCCCCAGCGCATGGTGGGCAAGAGACCCTGAGGTGGGTGGTCTTCAATTCCCCACCTCTTTGGAAAGCAACTAAATTCTAACAGGGGTAAGGGGTCGGGGGAAGAATAGACTCTAGAAGAAATAGTACTTTAAACCATACTGTAAGCCCAAAGATAAACCCTAGGTCTCCTTCAAAATGCTCTTAGTACAGGGAGGGGAAATACCTGGAAGCTCTTGTTCAGCCCCACATTTCACAGTGTGAAAGATTCCTCAGCTATTAACTGGAAGAGCTTCATGCCTAACACTTTTTTTTACCAATACTGAATCATCTATGTCTCTTACAAAGGAAGAAATTGCTACTGCACTGCCTCAAGAATCAAAGTAAAGGGAACATCTGCTCTGAGCTTCTTGCATCTGATTATTGCTTGCTATGCATTATTACTTACAGTAGTAATGTGACTAAATTAAAGCTTTCTTCTCTTTTGTGTGCTTTTATGCATTGCTTTGGTATAAAATGTGTGGCTTGCTTCAAATCAACCTACAGCTGAAACTATGTCCACATAGAGCTGAGCCCACATGTACTTAGATGCAATTAAGGGCACAATTGGAGCATTCTGAAAGATTGCCTTTAAAAGGCCTTTTGTTCACTCCCCCATAGGGGCTGGGTGTTATAAGCACGTTAAAATGCAACAGTAAGGGGGGAAAAAAAACCCTCTGTGAAGAATTCTGTAGAGGCACAGCTATGTTTTCTGTAGCTTGGCAGCTGTCTGTATCCAAAGGCTGGGGGATGACTCGTGTTGTGAGGGTGATGATAGTTTTGATAGGAATCCCCCGCATCACAAGAATGTTCCTAATGAAGGAGGAAAAGCCCACCAGAAACATTCCAGGGCTGTGAACCTGCAGGCAGCTGAAGCCAGCATCTGAGCTGCTCTGCACAGACGACAGCAGCAGATCCAGCTGCTTCTGCAGAAGAAAGAGTTAGTGCTTATTTTTCTTTTCCTGCCTTTCTGAAGTGCATGCAGTCTTACCAGTGAGCTTAATTGATTGAAAAAAATATCTGGAAAATAAAGCTCTTGAACTTGCATGCCATGAAACCTACCAGCGTCACGTGCATAGCAAAGGCCACGTATCTGACAAAATACCACAACATTTCACAAAGGAGGTTTAAGAGCTCCAGTTGAATAAAGCTTTCTCTGTGAAATATTGTTATGGATCTACAAAGCAGTTAAACCCTCCTTGGGAAAAAAAATGTACATCTCTCGCAGTGTAGTGGCAGCAGTCTAACTACCACTGAGGCCTCATTAATAAGGTTTTTCTTCTTTATCAGGAAAAAAAATCCTCATCACAGAAAAGAATTTAAGTTAGTAAATTCTGACCATTTTCTTTTAAATTCTACATACATGTGCGTGTGTGTGTGTGTGTATATATATATATGTATACACACACACACACAAATACATATGAAAATCTGTGTAACAGTGTTCTGGCCTTCTTTAAGGGATGGATTCTCTTACTTAAACCCAGTAATGAAAATAACAGGGTCTAAATTAACTTGATAAGTCTGTTCTCTATCAATAATTTTACTACTGCTATAGTGCAGTATTGATTTTTGTGGTCTGTGCTACAGCAGCTTTTAATTATAAGACAGCCTTGGTACCACGTGAAGTAGGAAAAATGGGCAGTTGCAAACTCTAGACTGTTTTTTCATACATATTATAATGTCATGGTTTTTTCCTTTTCAAAGAAAGAAAGGTAATATTTCTTTGTTTTCAGTGGGGTTTTTTAAAACCTTTTACTCATTGAGCATTTTTTAGCTCCTTGAGATGATGGTTGCATTGCCTTTGCTCAACAGCTTCCCTTCAAAACCATGAATATTTTCAGCTCTTTATTACTATTGTGTAGGATTGCACTGTATTTTCATGTCTCCCATACTGCTATAATTGTATTTGGGGAATGGAGATGGATAGTCTGCTGAGTGTGCGATTGGTTTCTCCACAGCCCTCACTCACGGCTGTTTTCTATAATTTAATCAATAGAAGGCAGTTGTACAAACTGTAGTTTTTAATTTCCAATTTCAGTTTCAAGTTTCTCATGAAAATTTAAATGTTGGGTTGTTTTTTTTTTTTTAATATATAAAGCAATTTCATTTGCTTTGCCTGAGACATTTTGTGGCAATTGTTTCCCACTCCCTCCTGTGAAACCATGGTACTGACTCCTGGGCTGCATGGTCCATGCAAACACCTGCACCTGCCATCTTGAAGGCTTGGGGAAGCTACTCTTACCTCATAAACATTCCAAAATGAACTTTGAAGGGCAGATGGTGCCCCTGAGGTGCAGAAATGTCTGCAAACTTGGCAGAGAGAAGGGTGAAATGAGCTGTGTGCTGGTCCCAACTTGGAGCTGGGCTTTGGAACCAAGGATGTGAGATGACCTCAAAGCTGTGGCCTCCAAGGAGGGCAGTGAAAGGACCTTTCCCAGTGCCATAGGGTGCATTCAGTGGCCACCTTGGCCAGCAGTGGGTGGCCCTGGTGGTGGTCAGGCACCTGCAGAGCCCAGCCCTGCAGCACCGACCAGCCTGCTCCTGGCAAAAGCAGATGCTTGCTGTGCCCAGTGTGCACTGAGCTGCCAAAGTCTCTGCACATCTGCTTCCCTCCTGCCACAGCAGATGCTCGCTGCAGCCGGGAAAAGCAGCTGGTAATTGGCATCAGCCAGGCTTGGTGGCTGGGAGGAGGAGGATGAAGCAGCAGCAGGGCAAGGGGTTGAACACAGTGATATTTTTTTACAAGGGAGATGCCTGGGCTGCTTCCTTGCATTAGCTTTGCTCCAGGCAAGAACAGGAATAATATGTGTGCTGCAAATACAGGGAGACCAGGGAAGAGCTGTGACTGCTCACTTCTAATGCTCAGCAAAGGGCCACTCTCTCTTATTCCTCCGTGGATGTGGTGGAGCATTATGGTGGGCAGGGCAGGCCACCACAAGCCCTCTTCCTGGGGGTTTGGTGGCTCCCCAGGGTCAGCCAGCTGAAACCCAAAGTGCTGCCGTGCACTCAAAAGTGCTGCTATTTCTGCTTTTAGCTGAGCAAACTGCAGTCACACAGAAAATGTGTGCTGGAGCAGAGGGTGAAACCCAGTCACTTGCTCTAGCAACTGCTGGTGCCATTCTGGTGCCAGACCTCCTCCTTGCCTCGGTGTCAGTGAGAGGGAAATGCGGAAGCAGGGCCGCGTGACTGCTCTGGTTTCAGTTCAGCACGGACAGAACTGGCTGTAGCTGCACAGAGCCACAGCTGCTGCTAAATACTGCCCATTTTAGCCTTCAGGTTTGCCTTAATGAAGTCAAAGGGACTATTCACAGGAAAAAGAAGAGCAAGGAGCTGGCTCTTGAACTTACCTTAGACTTAATGTTGTTGCTGCACAGTGGGTTGCAGGGGGGTTTTCTCCAGTACATTTTTTTTGTCTCCTCCAAGCAGTGCTTTAGAAGGTCCATATTTGCATGTAACCATATTTCCCTGTTATAGCTCTGGGGTCTTTTCAGTTGTATTCTCTGTGTCACTTTGGTTCATGCAATTTTAATCTGTTTTACTCATTAGCTCTTAACCTGCAATTTTCTATTTAAATTACTTTCTACAGAAAATGTCAGGAAGCTGGGGAGCTCTGTCTCTCACATGATGTTGTGATTTGATAAAAAAGTAGTGTGTACCTTTCTTGAAACACTGGCTAAGGTTAAAATCTGTGGGTCTATTTGTTTAAGAACTTAGGCAAAACTGCTGCTATCAGACAATAATAAGAATCATGAAAATTCTATGAAAGGAATTTCTTTTTATTGTGAACTTTACACCTCTTCACTTATTTCAGTAAATGCCCAATAAAAGTGCAATAAATCCAATACTGTAAATGCACGTGGAGAGGGTTTGTACTTCAGGCTTTGCAGTTTCCTGGCTTTCCTGCTGCATGCACTACCCAGCCTTCTGTGGTGCCAAGGGCTGCCTTTTGGGACCTTCCCAACACAAGCGTGGAAAAACCCAGTTTGCCTGCAGGATGTGCTGCCCACTTGATGCCATGCTTGAGAGAGGGAGGAGAATACCACAATCACAAAATCCAGCAGTGGCTGATGCCCAAAAGCATATGGGAAGGGCGTAGGGCAGGGACTGCACCCCTGGGAGGGAGAGGGGACGAAAGGGGTGAGGGCTGTGCTGCCTTGCCCACAGGAAGTGGCTGAGAGCTTTGGTGTGAAGTACCACAGGTAAACTCACAGATAAATGTAGAATTTGTGAAAGAAATTAAGCTGGAGGGGAAACGGGACCAAACTTTGTGTCAGCAGCCGCTTGTACTGAAGTAGGCAATAGCCTTTAAACTTGAATTTAACAGGGAGAAATGAAATTGTATTTTTATGCCTTGCTCATTTTCCCCTACAAAACCCAATACAAATAGTAAAAATGGGAAGGGAAAAACTCCAAACAAGCCAACAGGTAAATTAAGGTTGAACCAAGCTGAAAATAACCCTCCTGTAAGACTGACTGTAACCTGCATCTGTGATATGCCCTTCAGCGAGGGGAAAGATGTGATTGCACAGGCAGGGAGATGGTAGGAACCACCTCAGCAACCCTTATGTCTGCAAGAGCAAATTTGTGCCAGTACCTTCCCAACTGGCACAACTGCTTCTGCCAAAATTTCCTGGGTACAGAGACAGTTTTCCTTCCAGTCCCAGCAGGAAGAGTAGACTCTCCTGAACAAGATTAATAGGTCAACACCCAAATTTTAAATCTCATACAGGCATCCAAATGTGACTGCTTGGAGGCTTTGCTAGCTGAGTTGAGAGTGAGTGTGAGGCAGGGTGGGATGTACAGGAGAGATCCCATTTGGACATGGACATCCTCTGGCAAGCTAATGAAAGCTCAGCCTACAGTGCCATAAGATTTGCCCTTATAGCCAGAGACTGAGTCCAGGGCTGTTTCCTGAGATTTTTGTCTCTGACTTCTCTTCTGGAAAAATGAAACTTACCTCTTAAGGTCAAAAGGCAGAGTCCTCTTTTCTTTCCCATCCTCTCTTGTGTTCTCCACTGCCTCACTCACCCTGATTTCTAGCTGTGTACTGGAGAGCAAAATCAGCCTTCCTAGCTGGTAACATTATTTTAATTTTTTTTTTTTTAACTCACTACTATGTTTGTTTGAATTTTGATCACATTCTCCTGATCTCAATGATGACTTACTGCTGCTGACTGAGTCAATAACTACAGCAGCATTTTGGACACCAGAGAAGCAGCTGTATGTTCTCCTGAAAAGGCAGCTGGTACATAGACCCTGTATGCTGGGCTTTTTTTGGCTATATAATGGCCTACTTGGGCTCCAGGTGGAAAGTTGTCCTGTGGGCAACTTCATGGTGCTAAAAGAGAAATATACAGCTGTTGTTTCAAGGGATGGATCCAAGCTTACCTGCAGCTGGGCAATAATGTCTCAACAAATTATGCCTCAATGAATGGTCTCCTTGAGAGGCAGCAGAAATAAACTGTTCTCCCAGCAAGTGCTTCCTTAGATCTGGCACCTGGTCCCAGCCTGTCTCCTCCTCTTCTCTCTGTGATTTTTAGCTCAGCACAGCAGGGCATGCTCAGAAATCCCTCCGGGCAGGGACAGAGACCTCTACAAGCAGGAGAAATGGAGCTGAGATCCTCAGAAATTAAGGTTTGCGGGCAACATGAGCATAGGAAGAAGTGCTCAGCATCAAAGGGTGATGGAGTGAGAGGAGGAAGGAGTGACAAAGATTAATGAGAAAAGGAGCAAATTTTCTAGAAAACCTGTAGTGTATGGAAGGCAAAAGGCAGCAGAGGAAGAAGCTCAAGGTGGGGAAGAAGCAGTAAAATAAGAAGTAAGATGAAAATTAACGAAAGAGGAAAGAAAAATACATATCCCTGTAGCAGGTGGACATGGGTGACTGAGGAGGAGAAAAAACTCCTGTGCTTTCATTGCTGTAACAGGAGGATGTGGCTGCTAGATCTGCTCAAACAGTACCTGGGAGCTGCCCATATGCTTCACCAGAAGGCACTGATCCTGAATATGTTCTGTGGGACACCACAGTGCTGAAGAGACACTAAGTGCTTGCAGTTGTGATACAAGACAAATAGATACTTATTCCTGTGTAGTAAAGAGAATACTGCTTAAATATTTAATTGTATTTCGGTTTACAGTACTTTACCAGTGTTGAAGCATCCAAAATATGCTCACAAAATATCAGCATTTTAACGCTATAAATTATTCTGGTTGATTTTCTCTTTTCCCCCTCTAGAAAAAAGCAATCCTTTGACAACAGGCTCCCTCAGACAATGCAGCCTGTGATAGTCTCATTACAAACTATCATCTTCTCTCACAAGATATTCTCTCACATGTTGAACTGAACTACTGAGAACGTAGTAATTGACCATTCATAGATGCAGACTGGTAGCTAATAGCACCCTCACTTACCTTCTCAACACTGAGCACATTTAAAATAAATTCAGGATGTATGCATGCGGAAAACTCAATTGCAGCCTCATCGGAGATGAACCAAAAATGGAAGCACTCAGAAGTGCTAGTGAAAAATCCAAATAATGACCCATAGTAGATCTCAGCCTGAGAGGATAACACATGCCCTGCAATTACCTTAAAGGGGCTCTGTCTGTGTGGTCCATAAATCCATGTAATTCTGAACAAGTAGATGTACCATATAACTGGGTGCTGAAGCCAGACAAGAAAGCTTCTCCCAGTGTGGCCTCATGATCTGTGTGATGTTTCCTTTTCTAGACACATCTGGACTTCAGTCTCCATTGTATTACTGGTAAAGTAAGCCAATGCAGCTACTGGATAGGATAAGTATAGTGGAAAGACAGATGAAGGTGGATGGGCCACTGTTTATCTACTGAGGCTGTCAAAGCTTCCAGGGTCCACTTCAACAGGGAAATATTATAAAGGGCCATGTTTTAAAAGTATTTTTAAAGAATCAAACAGGTAAAAAAAGTCTATTTACACCTCGTGGATACCTTAGGGTGTGCTGGATGCTTCAAGTCACTGACATTTTGTTACTAGCCCTTTGAATTTGTCATGGAGGACCCGTGATTGCTGCTTGGTGTGGGGCAGTAGCGTGTACGTGGTGCTGGTGTGTTACATGTGCACAGCCCCAGGTGGCCAGGTAGAACAGGAGAGCTATTGCAAGCTCTGTAGTGCATGGAAATGGCAATTTTATGGATAACACTATGCGATGATTTATTAAAAGCTGTGATTCTCCAGCAGCTTTTATTGTATCATCATAAACCAACCCTCCTGTACAGTGCATTAAGCTGGGTAATTCTGTTGGTTCTTCACCAGGGCTGACAAAACTATATGTAAGATTGCATAGGGTGGGCTGGTAAGCTCAAAGTGCCATCTCTCTAAATGCATCATCAAGAGAGGAGAAAAAGCCATGTGGTCAGCACAGGGTGGGTGGGTGCTCTGCAGGGCAAGGGAACCCACTAAGGAAGGGTAAATCCCACTGTGTGCTACATTAGTCAGTGCTGGTGGCTTGCAAGCCTGGAGTGACTTCTACTTTGACACCAGTGACAATAATGGCAGAACTTGTCACTCGGGGTCTGACCATTAGGGCAGGTAATTGGCTTCATTTGTTCCTGCCCATGCTCCCCTGCTAATTTGCTGCAGGGCATTTGGGTTGTAGCTTGACCTCTTTATGCTCTAATTTTCCCTTCAATAACATGTGAATATTAGATGTTCTGCTGTGATGCTCTGTTAAATGAGTGAACATGCATTAGACCCAGTGGGAATGGGGTGTGCAGCATTATTAGGATGTATACAGCTCTGTGTTTTCAGAAATGTTTAAATTCCACCTCTTAAACATCTTTTGCAAATGGAACTTGCAAAAAAGCAGGGCAAGTACTGCTAACACAGCTTTGCCACACACTGTCAAATGCTTATAAACTCTATTTATAGCTACAGTTAAAGATTTAGACATGCAAGCGCTCCATTAAAAGACCACATTAATGAGCCCTTAGAGAAAATATCTCTCAAAGCCTTTTGAGCTTGTAACTGCTCAGTTGTTCAGGGCTTCTTGCTTGTTAACATTCATAAAATATAAATACTGTATACTAAACACCAGCACTTTGTGGATCACAATGACTTATCTCCCCAGCAGCACCGCAAGGTGCGAGGGGAGAGGCGGCAGCGCTGGGGCTGCCAGGCTGCACGGGTCACTCACCCACCGCCTTATCTGGGGCCTGCCTTTGCTCTGCAGAGCTGACTGGCACACTGACTCACAGGTCAGTGTCTGTGAGCATCATTTCAGGGGGAACAACCAAACCTATTAGCTGAGAGTGGCAGAGCGGGGCCTCCTCGCAGCCGCAGCTCCGGAGCATAGCGAGCATTTGGAGCAAAATCTAATAGGTAAAAATCACTGGAGATTTTTTTCCTTTTTCCTTTGACATAAGCTAGCTGATGAGAAATGTCATTTGAAAGAGAAAAAAGTTGCTATATTTGATTTGTCATTATTTCCCCATTGTCCCTTCCTGCCCATGATTATACAGTTCCCATTTTCTCTCCTTTGCCTCTCACAGAATTCCATATTTTAGGTTGTGGCAGATGCTCTTGATTAAATGTTTTTGAGATATGTTTTATCTGAAACTGTTTTATCAAGTCTGCATTGTGTAAACAAAAATCCCTGGAGCCCATTTAAGAATAATTGTCTGTAACCTCTAATATTGCATTTCCATCCATCCACAAGTCACAAAGCACTTGAGCAGTAGAGAAGGCCATTTCTGTGTTTATATCTGGCTCTCAGCAAGCTGCAGAGGCTGAGGCAGGGCAAGATCAAGTAACTTCTTGGATGCTATTTTCTGGCACGTGTTAGCAACTGGTCCATGTCCTTGTCTTTGTGTTTTTGGTCCTGTAGCCTTCCAAACAGAAGGTGCTCTCTTGGAAGGAATAATTCTGCTCACAAAATGAAAAATAAGGACAGCAGGCTTTAAAAAGCTTCAGGGCAGTTCTTACTGTTCAAATGTGTCATTGATTTCAATAGTGCATTAGCAGGCTTGTTAAGCAGGATCTTAAGTGCTCAGCTTTATTTTATGGTGGCAACTACCTGATTGTTCAAAATATTAGCATCTTATTGTAGCGGCAAACTGGCTCATGCCGTAAAGTGCCCAGTGCTGAGGCTGCTGCGCCATTACTGGGTGCCTGATAAAACAGGGTCATTTGTAATCAATTGGTGATGTAGGAGGGCAGGGCTGTGATACTTCGTGCTGCTCTCCTCATTACCCTCCATCTGCCTCGGTCTGTGTGTTGACAGAGCATTGCTGTCTGTCCCATGTCCTGTGCACAGGCTCCTGCTGAGTTCTTCCCTCTGAGCCCCACTGCATTTCTGTCCATCTGTGGGTGAGAGTCACATTGGCTGTGCCAATAACCTGGGAGACAGGAAAGAAAATCCTGTGGCCCAAGGGGTGAATTGCTACGCTGGGAGATCTGAGTGGACCAACAGAGTCAGTACATCAGCCACACAGATGGACATCTCCATGTCAGGCAAATCTTGACTCCACTGACCGTGCTGACTGACCTCCACTATCTAGAAGGGGAGCATGATTAGATCCCCAGTCCTCATGGTCCTGTTCAAACATGCAACAAATCCTTGTAGTGTGGAACAACTTTAACAGCGAACTCCGAAATTCAATCCAGGGCACCTGTCTCACGTGTTGTCCCATGTATTGTTAGCTAAATCCTTTGTGGAGCTGTGGGTGAGAAAGCCACCAGGAACAGGCTGTGCCCTGACTTCAGGGTTTTAGGTCAGAGCCTGAAGCCCTGACCCTCATCTCCTGCAGGCATGGCCAGGGTCAGCTTCTCCTTTGGGCCATTTTGGCAGAGCTAGTGTGCATCTTCAGGGAGCAAGCAGGAAAGCAAAGGCTGGGGAAAGGGCAAAGGGTTGTGGGGGACATTGGGTTTGTAACCCACCCGCATTTTGTATCTGGCTCTGCAGAAGTGGCCCTGTGGGGTTTCAGCAGGGGAAGTAGGAGAGTCTGCAGGTCTTACAGACTTCCAGGAGCAGGGGACTTGGGGCTTACAACAGTGACTGCCTCTTGCATCCTCTGGGGACTGAGTGCTCAGGAGGTTCATCTCTTCACTTTTTGCATTTGTGTAGGAAGCAAATTCCCACCACTGAGTAATTAAATACTTTAAACCACTGCAAAGCAGATGGGTCATGCCCATGTTCTTCATGCTCTCAGTGGGAAAACAAAGCTAGCTGAATAAGCCTGTCCAGAGGCTGCCTTGCTGGCACTGATGCTGGCTGCAGGCTGGCCTGGGCTTTAGCTGTGTTAAGTACATGTATGTTAAGCTTCTGTGTGAAAGCAAAAGGGAGAATGAGAGGGAATTATGTGGGCAAGTGGAATGAACAAATTGGTGTTGGCGGATGCAGGGCTTGTGTGCTGGACAAAGGGGCTGGAAAGTGTTAAAAAATGGAAAGCTTCTCAGAGGAAAGCGGCTGGGCTTCTGAGAACAGAAAAAAGTAATAACTTAGAATTAGGAAAATGGATTTTATTTTCAACTGAATTAAAGCACTTAAGTTCATTCACAAATGCAAATCTTAACTTCTGTATCCTGGTTTTGGTCTCCATAAAATATAAATAATAGCACTTTCGTTACTCACAGGGTGGTGTGAAAACAAGTTCATTCACTTCTGGGAAGCATTTGTGCTACATGGGAAGTATAGCAAAGACTATGAATATACAGCTAAAGCTGTGGGCTGGTGTTGAGGCACTTGGCATCTCCCCAGATATGCCATGTATCATGCAAAAGAGCCAAGAGAGGAGGGTACAAAAACACAGGCCAGACTTAATGAGTTCTGAAATCAGGAACATGTGACTCCCCAAAATTAGAAGTGCAAAAGCTTTGAACTCTCAGAAAACATTGAGAGTTCGCCACACTTCTCAGAACACTGACAGGGGCATATGTTTTCTAAAAAAAGCCAGCAAAAGGCAATGAAGAGGTAGGATGCATTGGGGAAATACTCAAAGATATAGTCCATGAAAATCAAGAAATCTGTATGCCATTGAGAAATAGTTCTGCTTGAAGCAGGGATGACCACTGTGATTGACTGGGGGAGCAAAATGTGCAATAAGGAGAGAAGAATATGAGATTTATAAATCAGCAGGGTCAGTGCTGCAGGAACAGGTAGAAGAGCTGACTGTGAAAGAATGCAAGAAAATGATCCAAAAAGCTGAGACAGAAAAATAAGGGAAAATATGTGAACATGATAAAAGCTTTTATAAATTTCCTATGTAAGAAGCTGCAGGTAAGCTGAGGATACAGCCATCATCTTCCTGAGCAGCAGGGTGGCTACCTTGACGAAAAGGGGGATATTGCCTGGAAAGTGAATTACTACTTGTATCTCAGTCTTCAGTAGGGAGAGATGTGAAGTCTGTCACAGTTTCTAGGCATTTTCCAAGGACAGGAGAAAAAAAAATTTTAAAAAATCATTAACTCTAAAGGCTAGCAGGGAGTCAAACAGTTGACTAAACCCACCTCGATAAAGAGCTATTTAAAAAGTGGGTTTATCCTAAAAAATAAATGTTAAAGGAATGAAATCATTCAAGATACTTAAGCTGGCTATGGCAGAGGTACCAGAGGAGTTAAGAGGAGACACTGCTGCATCTCAGATTTTAAAGGGAAATAATAGAGGAAGAAGTGTCTATTAGATCTAGGGAGCACTTAAGACAGCTCATTATCATTACTAGACAGATAAAAAGGGACAACAATGCTTTATTAAATAAAAGAAGAAAAATGGGGTTAAGAGGAATAAAAAATTTATTTTAGCATCCTCAGATTTTACAAGTACAAGATGTCAGTGCTCTGTGGGACACCACTGAGTAAGACGGGCGATAGAGGATGGAGTTTCTTGATGCTGGGCTTGATCTCCCAATCCAGGTGATAAATATGTAGCAATTATTTAGGGTAGGGGTGGGTAATTGAGTGACATGCTTATGTATTGAACTCTGTTAGCACTGTACATCTGTGACTTGGTAGAAAGAGCACAAGGAAGCAAAGACGAAAAAGAAAGAAGCAAAAGGGAGAGCAAAGAGGAAGAAGGCTTTTGGAAGCAAAGAATGTTTGCACTGGTAGATGGAATTTAACCTGAAAAAATGTCAGACTGGGAAAAAGAAAGTCAAGGTAAAGGTGCCTTAAGGAGAGAGCTGGGGCAAATCAGCATAGCTAAAATATCTGAGGATAGCAGCCAAGTTTCTGTTTGTGTTCCTTTTTAAGGTTCAGAGAATGAAAGAACTCAGCGTGAATGTTGCAACATCTAATTTTTATGTACTTTGATGGAGTTCATAACCTTAATGCTTGCATTTGCAGTGCTTGAGGAGACAGAGCTACCCAGCAATGGGACCCAAAGCTCATTTCATGCTAAGCTGGTGACTGCCCTCCAAGAAGGGCTGCAGATCCCCAGTGACACAAGGTGGTTCAGCGCTCTTTCTGTGCAGTGTTTGCTGTGGAACAGGAGCACAGCTGGAGCTGGGCTGCAGGCACACCTTCCAGCTGGCTTGCTGCAACCTCCTGTCATGGAGGTGATCAGAGCCTGTGGCTGGGACATGGGGACATTGAGTTCAAAGCTTTCCCTCCCTCCCTGGAGGTGTCTCAGCCCACAGATCTCCTCTGTAACACCTTCTTCAATTAGGTCTTTTGGATTCCTCCTAAGGAAAGCTTTTCTAATTTTTGTGTTGCAATTGGTCCACAGAGAGGACAAGAGCTGGGCCCAGCAAGACTGTCCTACATGGCCCAGGTTCCCTCCTGCTGATATTCATATTTCAGCATGATGTGGAAAGTGGGTAAGATTGAACGTGTTCATATTGAAGTTTTGGGTTCCAGCATTCATCTGCAGAAGGAGAGAGGCAGAAGAGGACTAAGTAAGAGAAAATGGGAAGCCTTAAGAGCATGTAGACCTCTAGAAGAATTTTTGAAGGGAAGAATATTCAGATACATGAAGGTAGGAGAAATTGAAAGAAAATGCTAGAGTTCAGCTTATTGCAGTAGATTATGCCAGATTGACTGATCTCTTTCTTTGATTAAATTGAATTTTTTGTCCTAGGTAAAGGAAATGCTTAGTTCTCTTGCTTAGGAAATGTAGATGTCTGGTGAAACTGGGTGACCTGAGAATTAAAAAGGGAACTTTGAGACAGAAAATGATTTGGCTGGTGAGGAAATGACAATGGGTAAGTTTCAAAGGGGAGGTAATGGAGTGCAGTTAACAGAGGAGCTTCTGAAGAATCATCTTCAGGACCTTGGTACTAAAAAGGAGGTAATGACATTCTCTGCACCCCCTGTACGAACCGAGAGGAAAGGCTGATACGCCTGAGCTGATCACAGAATGCTTCTGTGTCGATGGAGGCACTCAGGCAGTCCCAGTTGGACACTGCAGGTAGATGCTCACAGTGAGCTGGTGTGAGTAGCTTGTTACTGTAAATGATATGGACACCAAGGTACAAGGGAGATTATGGGATGCCAGGTGCATTCTTGTGCCTGTTTTCATAAATCTAGTCCCAAAAACTGGCAAAATCCTTACTAACTCTAGGCTGTGACAAAACAAATAAGGGATCCTAACTTCTCACCTAACTGCTGTTGGCTTTTACCTGTCTTCAATGCAAATTTTTTTGTATTTCCATGTGTAGCTGGCAAGAGATGAAGGAATGCAAGAGCTGCTTTTCTATGGCTGCAAAGCCTCCTTGAGCATTAAACTCTTCCAGCTGCCTAGACCTCTAGACCTTTGCAGTAACAGCCTTATACTTTCGTCAAACCTGGACTGGTCTTGTAGGAGATCTTCAGCCCTAGTGAACCCAGGCAATAACATGTCATGTAAACATGAGGCCAGTCCTACACTTAAGTATTACACAAACTTTATTTTGAAATATGGTTTAGTCCTGATGGACTTACATGGTGAAAACCAGCCCAAATTTCTTAGTACTGAGGCAATTTTTATCTCTGAGGAGCTGGGCTTTGTTAAGACAGTCATGCATCCTCAACTTATAGATTTAAATGCATTATAAGACACTGCTCCATACCAGCTTCCGTTTTCTCCTTCCTTTTTTTCCTCTCTTCTCATTAATTTCAATCATGTAATAAGGAAAGCCCAGTTATGCTAATTGGTATGACTCCTCCTCAAGGGCATTGTGAAGCATGAAATAATTCCATTCATTACTGACAATGCAGGGACATGAGTTTTCCCTGGAGGATCTGTTTCATCTTGTGATCTGGTGGCCATTCAGAACGGTGATCGGATTAGGGACATAGTGTTTTAAAATTAATTGTTTGTCAGGGAGAAGCTGGAAGATGGTGAGGAAAGAGGAAGCTTAAAATGCCAGAGATTGTTTGATTTCGAGGTTCTTGGAGGCCGATGCATCTAATGGGTATTTATCAGGCAAACCCAGCTGCGGAGCCATCATTTGTCCCAGCTCTAATTTTCTTTTTAAAAGGCAGCTGAGCTGGTGTTTGAAACATGCCACAGACCGGCAGAGAGCTAAATTGATGTAAAGCTGGTCAGATTCGTTTCTCCTTTTTTATTTTTGGGAGTCAGAATTTCATTTCCCTAAAATGCAGTAAATGCTTGGGCATGAGCTCCCAAGCTGTCCAAAGATCATTTTGGAAACAGAGACACCTTGCTGGGATATGTCTTCCCCTCTAACAGGTAGCCCATAGCCTGCCAAGCAAACACTGCAGTCCTAGAACACAAACACTGGGGATTCTAGCCGAGAGGAAAAACCAATCTTTTTTTTTTTCTTTTTTTTTCTTTTTGCTGAGCTAGCAAAAAAAGCATCTATTTGTTGTTTTGCTGCATTTGCAACATTTTCATTAGCAAAGGGCTGGGGTTTTTTTGGAAATCAGGCTGCTTTTGTGTGAGGAAGTGAACCTCCTGACACTATGTCATTTCCCTTGTTTCCAAACAGCTTCTTGTCTGAGCACACAGCCTCCACTTAACATCTGGCTGTAAAAGAGCAGGGAACTTTCTGCCAGCCGTTGCTCTGCTCTTTCCCTTGCTGTTCTCAGATGATGTTGTCAAATCTTTAGTGCAGTTTTAATTTTGTTGGATTAATGTGCATGCTTTTGGTTATTGTTCCCTCCATGCCCTGGATAGATTTACTGGTTTAGTGACAGCCTTCCTTAGCCCTGAGGAGTAGGTCCAAGCCAGCAGTGCTGCACGTTTGCATGGGCGTGTTCATTAGCTAAGTGCAAAATACCAACGAGTCAGACACATACATTGTTCCATCTCTTAGGCAGCCTCTGCTGAGCATTACTCATGAAAAATAATCAGTAAAATACGTTGCAGATGAAGGCTGTGACAGGAGAGATAACCCTGCCATTAAAGGTCCCACAACGCAAGCTCGTCTCCCTCCCTCACAGAAATGGAAACGTGGATAAGGTCTTTTAACTGAGTCAAGAGAGATCAATGCAAAGGCAATAATTCAAAAATGGATGCATTAACCAGAGAGCAAGAACCAATATACTCCAAAGTTGAACCATGGCTCTGGAATTAGATGTACTGAGGGGATATGCACCAGGTTACTAAAAGCAATTGAAATCATAAACAAAAGACTGGAACAAAAATAATTACAGGTTTTTATTTTAATCATGTCATATGGTAGAAACTGAGATTTATGAGAGGCATGGGAGTAAATTAGCTTCATGATCAGGAGTGAGCAACATTTTTGCTGTTTGGGTTATCTACAAGCCAGCCATCTGTAACTGAGGATGTGACTGGCTTTATGGAAAAGGAGCAACAACAGCCAGGGATCATGAAGTCACCTTCTCCAGGCTCCCCTGTGCTGAGAAGAGCACAGGCTCTCCTATTGCACATGAGTAAAGGCTGGGAATACATGTTTTGTACTTCTACCCACATGTTTTCAGAAAGAGCAACCCCAAACCAAAAAATGACAAAACACTGAAACACTTACAGGTTTGACAAGCATTTTGGAAAGCTTTGTGCAGTTGGAAGAATGACATAATACCAAGCTAATATGCATGTGTGAGAGCAAAATCCCCACTGGAAGAACTGTGGAAAAAAGCACAAAGGGAGGGAAATACCCAGTAAATGTGGCATCTGACAAGTGCAGCTGCTGCCACTGTAGGTATCCTGTGCCTACAACAGAACTGCTAAAAATAGCGTTTGATAGGAGTCTAGCCCAGGATTTGGAGTCAGACACTGGCTTTATGCAGCTCCCACAGTAATTGCTGGGAATGTCAGTGTTTAGCAATGCTGGAAAAAAACCCAGCAGGCTATAATAGTGTCTAAATACATTCAGTGCGTGATCTTCTCTGGATTTTACCTTGCTGAAGAATAGACGGAAATCCAAAGTTCCCTGGAGTGTGTTCTTGCATTCCTCAGCCTTGTTATCACACCCACGATTGCTCTTTCCACGCCTTGCCCGTTGCGCTGCACTCTCCCTCTGTTTGGGAAGGTGGTGGTGAGCAGGGCAGTGGTGCCAG
The DNA here is from genome assembly GCA_034509185.1 of Euphonia xanthogaster. Lineage (NCBI taxonomy): Eukaryota > Metazoa > Chordata > Aves > Passeriformes > Fringillidae > Euphonia > Euphonia xanthogaster. Next base: position 31,335,429 of record JAYDZK010000169.1, on the reverse strand, counting down.
GGTGGACACTGCCCGCATGCTTCAGGGGCCCTGGGGTGCTGCAGGCTGCAGGAAGGAGGGGGATCCAAGACATTTCCTTAACTCTGGAGCTGCCTCCTGCAGTGACTGAGAGCAAAGGCTGTGGAGCGCATTTGATCCACCTGTCTGCTGGCAGGAATTGCTGTTCCCAGGGACTGATAGTGATCCCAGCTAGGCCCTTGGTACAGGTAAACCCTAAGATTTACTTCCATCCCTGTAATTTTCCAGCCCACTGTTGGGGATATCTGGGAGTGTATGTTTTATCACTGGGATACCCTGCAAGAAAACAGAAGGGGTAGAAGCCAAAACACAAATCAGATTCTAGAGATGCAGCTACACCTTTGAATACTCACTTCACTGCCATAGAGCGAGGAGGAAAATCTTAGTAAGAGACACTTGAACTTCTTAAGAATCTTCTCTTGGCAATAATGACCTCTCATGCATATTTATGTACAGCACTTAGCTTTATAATGGACACTTGAAAGACATTTAATTCATTTTTTTGCCTAGGAATGAAGCTATGTGGAGTATGGCAAAGGTGTTCTTCCAAAGTCCAAATATTAAAATAAAGAAATGGTCCTGATATTTCCTGCATGCCAGCCCAAAACTACCTCCTGGGAGTATGCTGCTTAAGAATTCATGTATTGGATGAAACGAGTATGTGTTGGCAAGTATATATACATACCCCCTAAGAGTCAGTAAAAGCAGGCCGCTGCTACAGGACTTCAGTCAGGCTTTCCTGGAAGAATTTCAGACAGGTCCTAGGGCTTGGTTAGGTCTGTAAAACCTTTTTGTTGCACAGAACTTAATGTTATTCATTATGCACTGAAAGCAAAATCATATGACTACCATTTCCTAAGTAACATAATTATCTTATTGATTCTTATGGGGCAAAACACTACTTTTATTGTTAATTAATACTGCCAAATCTGGTTATGCAATTCTGGATATAGGAAGTTCAGTTTAATGTGTGTTTATGTGGAAAAGTCTAAAAATAAATGCTTTAACCTTTTTTTTTTTTCCTTTCAGAATGTGAGTATAGATATTCCTTTGTGTGATCCCTGTTCTTAGCACTACAGGAAATACAACCTATTATCACTTTTCATCAGGGAAAAAGAAGTGGAGATAATGAAACAGAAAAATGCCCTGTGAAAAACATATTTAATAAGTTTTAAGTATCTGAACCAAAATGCACAGGGCAAAGAAACGTGATGCTGCTGTTACAACACCAAAGCTATTTTATGGGAAATGGAAATAATACTTGCATTATTTCAATGGCTTATACTTTGATTCTTATTTTATGTGAAAATGTATCAGGAAATTCTTATGCAGGGGGCACAAAAATAGTGTCTTTTCTGTCCCATGGAAAAGACGGTAAGAAAGATTCATTACACTCTAGGACATATAATGACTTCGTGATTCTTTCAGTTCTCAGCCAGTGCTCTAATGAAATTCTAGCCTGCTACATCTGCCATACTACACTGTTAATTAGTTTTCTATTTATTTAGCAGATCTAGAAGTGGAAAGCAATCTATTGCCAGTGAATTGTTTGACTTCTATGCTAAGTAGGCTGCATTCCAATCCTCTGATGTTGAAACTAGCATGAATCCAACTTTCATCTCATTGCCATGTCAAATTAGCACCCAGCAGATTCTACATACAAAGACTTTTTTTTTTTTCCCCTCATTCATTTGTAAAGGACCTTGGAAGATATTGGAAGTCAAGAAAGAGAAGCTGAGCAAATTTTCTTCAATCTCTCTCCACCCCCCTTACATGTTACAATGGATTAAACGTAGAAGGTAGAGAGACTGTGCTTTGTTTATATTGAAATGGGAATGTTATTTTAAGCAGACCATGTTCACTATTTGAAACAAAAAAATACTGATGCATATTCTGCAACAGTTTGAGTAAAATACTATCCAGTCTAGGAGAAACCCAGAGTGCCTTGGCAAAGTTCTGACATGACTTTTGCACATGCTTTGCCATTTTCTATTTCTGTCTGAATTCTGTAATATATTGCAGCATCCAAACACAACACTGTGTATGTGACTTACTCCTGTCCTGCAGTGTCAATAAAGTCACTGGATTGTGAAAGTATAAAACCAAGCCAGATGGAATTAGAAAATAAATTGGCTAGAAATGAAGCCATTAATCCTGTCGTACTGCATTGTAGGAGCTACAGTGTGTTAGGGGGAGTGTGAAAATACAAAGGTACACCCTGGCTTTGGAGTTTGCCTTGAACTTTAGCGTTTTCTAAAATCTAGATACAAACTCTGAGTGTGCTTTTTCGGATCAGCTGGTCCAAATTCTTAAATTATTGTACAATTATTAAATTAGTGTACAATTGATAAGCAAAATGCTGTGCCAGGTTTTAGCAAAGTATTGACAAACGTGATGTTCTGCAGTACTGTTATTTGTGGAGCATCATTGATTAAGTTCTTGTAATAGTCAGGGTGTTGTTTTTGAGTAATATATGATGTAAATTAGAGAAATACAATATATAGCACAGGACAGCAACATAGAAAATCTGAGTCCAAGAGCACACTGGTGGTAGTGTTCACAAAAGAATAGCTCCTTTCAAGAGAGAGGAAATAAATCTCTTTTACTAGACCAAGTGATATTTTTGGAAAAAATGTTTTTGAATTTCAGGTCTGAAACAGAAATAGTAAACTTTAAGTGCTAGTTGAAAGCCAGTCTATGTGAGTTGAACTTCATTGTGTTAATTGATTAGATAGTTTGAAATTCATATAAGAAAAGCTTACTAAAAATTAAAATGGGATACTTAAAAAGTTTGAAGCCAGGACTAGGCTCAGAAAAGAGCAGAAATTAGAAGATATGTGAAAGAGGCAGCACAGACGAGAAAGGGAAAAATGTGCTTAGTTTTGAGCTGTGGGAATGTGCTCTCAAATCAGGACAGAAAACCAAAAAGAGTGAAGACAAGTGAACCCAGCTCTTTTACTGATTTAAATTAATGGCTGTCTTTCTTTCTGCTCTTTGGAGTAGTGGGATTCATTTTTTTTTTCAGTGATAGATATTTTCTTGACTTTGGTACTTTTTCTTTAGCATGTTCCTCCCTTCCACCTTTAGAGAGAGCAACTTAAAAGACTGGTAATTCTAACCCTGGGGGGAAAAAATAGCCCAACACAGTGATATACTTAATGGTGACAAGAATTCCCTAGTGCCTCCTGGAGGCATCCATTCCTACAGCTCAGTGTTTCATCATGGTAGAAAAAGAAAGGAAACAAACTGCATGAGTCAGAGTAATTTTCCTAAATTTTTTAATGTTGTTTTCCTATGTTTTTGGCATATTCAAAAGGACTGAACAGTACTCCTTAACAAAGCATGCCATTAAGTAAATGTTGCATGTTAATAGTTGGGTTTGAACTTTTGATAGTCAGAAAAGGAAAGAATATGAGCCAGGATTTATTCATCTTTTCCAGTGTTCACAGAGCTGAATGGACTGAAACAAGTAGCTGAAGCTGGAGGCAGAAATCTGAAAGCTAAATTTTGCTAATGAAGATCTGTGATGTATAAGCATACCTTCCAATGATTAGGAATAAATCCATGAGTTTCATGAGCCTTGAATATACCTGGTCTGCAACTTTTCCAAATGGATAGATTATCTGCATAAAAATACTAAACAGTTGCCAGAAAAACTCGTGCTTATTATGAACTGCTCCTAATCTTCCTGTAAGTTGCCAGAGCTGAATCTCAGCCAAAACTCCCCTTGTTTCTGCCCTGATGGGAAAATTTGATTTTATCATATCTGTCCCTGAGTTCTTGGTGTGTGTGATATGGTACATCCCCTCTTACTGGTTGCTTCTGCCCCAGTTCAGAGGGGGGCAGAGAGCTCATCCTGCAAACAGCTGCTGCAGCACTTCTCTTTTGATCAAGTTGTGTCTTATTTTCCACAGCAGTGTAAGAAAAGGAGTTTGTCTAAACTCCCATATGCAACCAACAGATGCTTGTGAGCATGGATGTTGTATAATCAATGAATGATAACTTACAAAATCTTTAAACTTGCAGAAAGACTTCAGAATTTCAGCAAATTTCTGTCTTGTCTGGCTGCTCGTTTCGATTCGTTATAGGGGAAAAAAAGCCAGTTGTGCATAAACTCCATCTGTTCTTATGGAGTAATGTATGTGATTGGGAGGGATATTGGAGCAATGCTGTTGGAAAATCAGAGGAACTGAATATGAGATTGGGATTCCATTTGATGCACATTTGATGCTGCAATAATAAGCAATTCAACTTTTTGCAAAAATATTGCAAGAAAAAATTAAGTGTTAATGTATGCCTTTAAAGAAATGTTCCAAGTTATTTAAATTATGCCTTCATTTTGCAATGCTGTGTAACATGTCTATACAAACTACAGCTCTAATCCTTGCTTATGTAGATGCTGCACTGAATTCCTTCTCTCAGTATTCAGTAGAGCAAGATACAGAGCTTACTGAATAGTGGAATGAAAGACTGAGAGTGAAGGTGCCACTTCATAACATGACTGACAACTCAGTTTAATTGTTCTTCTCGTCTCTGATACAAAGAGAATTTTGCAACATTTTGTAAGATTTAGTTGAGAAACACCCAACATATAAGTCAAGACAGTAAAATGTAATTTTAATTGTAGGAAAGATAAAAAAGCATTCATGGAAGGATAACACAGGGCATATATTTCTCCTAATTTGTACTCCTTACTTTTCCACTAACTATACTCTATAGTAGAGGTAGCTGGGGTAAGATATGGACTTAAATTTTTGGTGTGCTACAACACAGCAGCCAGCAGGATGTATTACTGTAACAGGCAGAAGGAGTCACCCCAGAAACCTCTGCATTTCTTTGGGTCTGATGCAATTTTGCAGAGCTGCAAAACAACTCTGGTGAAATTGTGTTTATGCCTGGAGACTCAAATGGTTTGGAGGGACAGCAGAGAGAAGATGGGGGAGGAGAGGAAGCACTGAGCTCTACTTTCCACAAAATAAGGCCTCTGGAAATAAGGTGGTGCCAAAATCTCTGCATTTGTGCTTAAAAGGTCCTTTCTAGTTTAGGCAAGAAAGATCCTTGCCCTGACAAGCTTACAGGCTAATTGAAACCTTGTGTGTCTGCACAACATAACAAAACAGAAAGTGGAAATTCTATAAGATTGTTTGTGTCAAAATAGACACTTTGGTTGTACCAGCCAGGAGAAAAGGGTGGATATTAATGCAGGATAAGGCACCATGAGGCACATGGAAGCCAACCGAACGGCTCAGGGAGAGCAGCTCTGCTCTCCCAGGACAAGCCTGGGTAATCAGGCAGGAAAGAAATGGTGCAAAAAGCTTAGAAAGCCAGGGCTAGTGAGACATATGGAAAGAACAGCAAACTGAGCAGATTTAATTGTCTGCATTAGGTGTTTGAAGTTGGAGAAGCAGGTGAAAGTAGTAAGGAAGATGTAGCCACCTGAGAGGCTTTGAAGATATCATCTGGAACTTAGAGGCAGAAGGAAGGTGAACTGTGAAGAAGTAGTAAATTCAATTTAAGAAAAGCTAAGGATATCTATTTTGGACGTAAGCATGGCAGTGGAAGATTAAGGTAAGGGGGGAAAAGGAACTTGAGGATGTGAAGTGTTTTACACGGACAGAAGAAGGAACAGAGGCATTGGAAAAGGGAGGAAATATGCCCTTTGAAGGTGGGATGACACTAGGTCTAGTAAACTATCTATGCAATATAATAAGCAAAGTAGTAGCAGAAGATAGAGGGTTACCGTTTCTCTTAGTGACCTATATGAATGCAGTATCCAGACTCAAGAATATTATTTACAGATTTGCTAGTAAAGGAAGCACAGGTAAAAAAAATCATATGGGAAGATATTGAATTTTACTAGTCAGCCCAACAGTAGCAAAATGGTGAAAGTTTCAGCGATGTGTATCTGAGTATGGTCCAACACAAAAATATAAAGTAACTTTTAAAGAAAAAGTGGGTTAACTTTTGAGGGAGGAACAATTCTCTGGCTCTCAAGACATTGTGTGCTTTGCACTGTATTCAGTGAATGAATGCATTCTTAAAATGTCTGCAGTTACAAACTTTATTTTCCACAGCACATGCCGTCATGCCTCTGGCACTCTGTTTATCACCTCCTTACTGTGGCTGCTCTGTCCCATCCACGACAAGTGCCCTTCGCCTCCACCCTCTGAATTCCTCTCGGGTTCATTTTGTTCTTTGCTTCAGTTCTTTGCATTTTTCTACTTTCATGTTACATTTTTGCTGCTGCTGATGTTGAGAGGCACCAGAGCTATCTGCTAACTCATTTCCTTCTCTCTGTAGCTCCTGATTCCCAAAAGCACTGTTGAATGTTTCCCTCCTTGCTTCAGGAAAAGCTTTCTTCTGCAGGTGATCTGGCACCCACAGCATTAGTTTGCTCTTTTCTTTCTGTTGCAGGTCACTCTCTATTTCCTTAAGTGAATCACAGATACCAATGTTTTTCTGGCAGCAAATAAAAAAATATATAACTCCCACCTGCTGAGATTGAGGTTTTATCTGAGAAGAGGTAAAGTCATCTCAGGGGTTTTTAAATTTTGGAAGACTTGGCCTGTTCGGGGTGATGGCAAGGGAAGATGCAGAAGAAAGCTTTGTACGTTCTGATCCTGGAGAATGTCTTCTCTGCATGTTCCTTTTTTTCTTCCATTTACTTTTGAGAAAACAAGCTTTCCACCAACAGAGCCTTTTCCCTCCAATATTTATGAGGGATAGAGATCAGGAGTGAGAAGTACCTGAGTTAGAGCATCTTTCTTCCACTAGCTTCATCATCATCATCAAAGGCCCTATTATGCATTGGCCACTTCGGAATTCTAGTGGATTGGAGGGAATTATGCACCATTACAGTCCAGCACCACATACCAATTATTTAAAAGAGGCTACTCGGGTAGGACATCATGTAGTATCCAGCCTTTTTCACCGAGCATACTGTGACAGCCTGGTGGACACATCCACTGCCTTAATGCAGCAAAACCATTGCTAAAATGCAGGGGGTTTTTGATGTGGTACAATCAGTAATATAGCACTATATATATAAAAAAATCACTTCTCTTCTTCGATAATACATTTGATTGTCTCAGTTCATAGTTGCATGTTTGTTAACTTTTTAAAAAGTGTTTCATGTTTTTATGTCCTTTTAAAAAGGTAGTCATGTCATGAAAAAATACAAAATGCTGACTTTGAGACTCAGTTCATTTGCAGTTAATCATACTGCGAAGTTTTCTGATGTTTTAAGATCTATTATTTCTGCTGCTGCTAATTCTGGGGTCTTTTATTTCAGCACACTTAAATAGCTGATGTAACAGAAACAGTAATACAGATGAAATCTTTCCTTTTGATGGTACATATCAGACACTGTTTATGAGACACGTTTTTAAAACCTTCCAAATACAATCTTTGGAATTAAAAATATCTTTTACTTTTTTTGCCTTTTTTTTTTTTTTTTTACGGAAAGCCTTTTTCAAGGGAATATTCTAATTTCAGTCATTGTTCTGGAAAATTAGGGATGAAATCCTGGCATCACTGAATCAAGTTATTCATTGATGTCAGGTGGGCTGGAAGATTCTCTCTAGTTTAAAGAACAATGTTGCCTGGTTTCATGAACTCACTGCATTAAAAATCCACTACGGCATTTATGCTCAAATATTCTTACTTCTGAATTACAAGAACCTGAACAAAGGTAATTATTTGCTTCACATCCCATGGCAGCAGAATAACTGAGGTCATTTATTTTCACACAGGAAAGCTGAGCCCACTGATACTCAGGAAACCATTCTGAGAAAATCAATATCAGTACAGATGCAGGTGAGTGTTCTCACAGGTTTCACTCATGTAGGAATGCTCATTCCCCTCTTCCTTGCTGGCAAGAAAGTAATTTTAGAGTAAAGAGATCTCCTCATTCTGCAGCCCTGGGCTGCTTCTCGGGGCAGTCATGGTATGATGTGAGATTTAAGGTCACTACTTTATTTCACACCTATTTCTGGCTCCAGACACAAACCTTCCCCACCCCCCCTAGTCCCGTCCTGTGCTTAGAGACACAGTAGTGGGTTCTCATTTCTTCCTGCAGGTCTGTCTTTGCGACAGCTTTTCTTTCTGTCATCACCTCTGAAATACAACCAGCAAGCACCGTTCAACACAAATCAAACACTCTGTGTCTGAATTGGAGCAGAAACCTTTATGAGAAGGGATATTGGAGTTCTGTTCTTGGAGCTTTAAGCAATCTGCACCAGTTTTCCATGGTGTAGATGGCCAGAAGGGAGTGCAAGTGCTTCTGTGAATTTGCTTTGTTTGAAAATGCTAAACGTATGTACTGTGCATTTCTTGCTTCAAGGTTCCCTAAGGCACCAAACCCAGGTGGGAACTCACCTGGTCAAGCTGAACATGGTGCTGTCACCAGGCAGCTGCACAAGGCGAGATCCCATTTCTGACCCCTCAGTTTCTGTTTCTTGCCAAAGGTAAGAACAAACAGACACAAAACCTCTTTAGGTGGGGATATCTGTCTTTAAATTTATTTTCTAATTCACTGCTAAAACTTAAAGCACCTGGTGCATTTTGCTGCTATGTGGCCTTCTGTGAATGAAGATACCAACAGCCAGAAGCTGTTTCTCAAGTCTCAAAACGAATTATTCTAAAAACAAAGCCTTTAGTGTGTTTGTTTGACTAAAGCTAAATGAAATTCAGATTTCTTTTGAAAAGAATGGTCTGCTAATTGGTGTTGACTTTTAAATGTTTGAGCATGTTTATATCTCACACTCCCTTGAATGATGTTTCTGAAACATTCCCGTTCATTATTACAGTCTATTAAATCAGACTTATCAAAAAGGAAACATTTATTGATATCTTGAGAGACGTGAATGTCTAATTAAGGTTGTATTGCTGTGCATATTTTATATTAAATATTTCCTGCAATTTGAGTTTAATCAGGTCTGAAGGGCCTTAATAAGTGTTTGGCTCAATCACTTATATTTTGCTCCTTTCCCTGGACCAAGGGAGGAGGTTCTGTATGAGTTTGCAAAGGCACATAATTTACCATCAGGTGAGGAAATTCTGCCACACTCTGTAATATCTATTCCATACATTTGTTCCTGGAAATGTTGGCAGCTGCTACTAAATGCACATCCTTGATGGAGTGAGTAGATCCAAAAGAAGCCTGGAGTATTTGTAGATTGCCATTTTGATGTATGATTAGACAGCTGCTTTGCATATTTTGTGGCTATTTTACTTGGAACTATGATTAATAGAAGAAAGGAAAAATATTTTTAGGTCTCTGAATTCATGGTTTCCAATTTACAAGGTTGGTTTTCTTTGTCTTATACTGTTGTGCAAGGTCCCTATTTCTGGATGTACTGTTATCCTGTGCTGTTTCCTTAACTATCTTTCTCCTTTCATGTGCAGCTACCAGTGTCAGAGGGAAATTCACTGCCAAGATGTAGCCATTTAAACACCTGTCTTAGGCATAGGTTCTCTTTTTCTTGTGCTATCCCTCATCTTTATTCTTAACTTCATCCTTCATTAAGTAGGGTTTTCTGGTGCTGTCATTTAAATGATATGGTATGTAACCTGATCTTAAAAGACAATTAAAAATATTATCAGAGAATAGCTTTCTTTGTTTTCCCTGCAAAATACTATCAATTTTGAGTGAAATGTCATATAATATGCCTATGTCCAGGTTTTTGAAGGAACCATTCATAATGCAAGAATAAGCTTACCCATCTGTCAAATATATATATATGTGTATGTATATATATATGTATATATAACATATCTGTCATAAAGCTGTGTAATAGACTGTTATTTTAATTCTGCTGGCAGAGGGATGCAGTAATGCAGAACTCTTTTACAAAGTATATTTAAAATTATATATACATGGATCTTCTGTATATTAGTATACTGACAGACTCACACTTACAGAAATAGATATATATTTGTGTAGGGAGACACAGATTTTCTTTTATCAGACTTTTCTAAATTTCAGCAATCTCTTTGTTGCCACTCTAATTAATATACTATGTAATAACTTCCAATTAAAGTCGTGATCTGCCTGTAATAGATGGTTTACATATAATAGGGAGAGATTACTTTGCCAGTGATATCATGGCCCAAATAGATGTAGCAGGTAAGGAGAGGAAGAAAGGAAAAATAGTTATTCCCCATTAAAGTGGCACTTACTGGTAGAACTGTCCCGTGGTCTGATCTAACTCCTGGGAATCACATGTGCACAGAAATTCAGCAGTGCCTGGGATTGCATCCCAGTGGCTGTGCTGCTCAGAAGAGCCTTGGGACAGTTTTCCCCCAAGGCTAACTAACATTTCCCAAAGACTTTGCAGGCACTTTTTGATAAGCTGCCATGCTGTGTTGGGTGCAATATCAACAGTGTAAACATGGCCAGCCCAGGGTGAGCAGCACTATGGTCGCAGCTTCTGTTTGTTAAACTTTTTAGATGAGAGGCAGGAAAAAAACTCCATCGAAAGCTGACATTAAATTCAAATTTCTTTTGTCTCATTTCAGTGTCTTTCTAGATCATTACACTTAGTCAGATGACATTATTCTTAAAAATCACTCTAAAGTGACTAAGGCAGTGTTTAAAGAACAAAACAAGTCCTTTTATCTTCCTCAGACAAATATCACAAAATGTTAATTGATTAGTTTCCAGCTTTGACTTTTTTTTTGTCAAATGAAAAAAGCTAAAGATAGCTGATTCAATAATAAACTTGTAGAATGCTCCCAAATTAGATCATGTTATTATCGCTCAACTTATGAGCATTTATATTTGCAAACTTGATAACAAATTCAGTCCACTTAGTTTAGGAACACTAAATGATCTTTAGGAAGGAATTATGCTTGAGGTTTCTGTAAACTTCTTTCATTTATTTAATTCCTGATATTCAATAGTTTTTAAAAGAAAAATTCTCCTACTTTGACAAAGAAATTATTGACAAACAAATTAACAATGGTTCTTGCTTAAAAAATATCAGAAATTGAATGGAGGGCAAATTATTATGTTTTGAAACAGAATATTTATTTTTGAAATAACAGTATAGGCTCCTCAGTTTACTCTGTTCTCCTTCAAATGAGTCTGCAACTTTTGCCTTTTAAATAATCCCTCTGTATCTATAAAGTGTGAAGATTCTGCTGGCAAAAAGATAAGAAAGGAGCTGTCAAACAGATCCCTCTTCTTCTGCCCTTCCCCCTTTGCATGGAGAAATTCAAACAGGAGAAAGCAGGATAAGAACAATACTGTGCTTGAAGAGTAAAACTCTCCCAAATCCACTTTCCTCCTTCCTAGGTCAGCCCATGCTGATATTGGAAGCTGTTTGCCTGAAGAACAGCCACGAGCCTCTTGATGATTTGTGAAGAAATCTGGAGTTGATTTGTGTAAGAGGAAGGAATGATGCTCTGTTTTATCCTACCAGCATCTCACAGCCTTTCTGCTATGACACTTAAACCTTACAGGAGTTCTGTGCCCAAGGTAGTAAATCTTTGTGTCAAGACATGGGCTCAGGTTCCCTCATCAATTAATTAATGAAGGTAAAGTGTCTGAAGGATATTTCTGGAAACTAGATTGGCTGGGGAGTCCTAAAAGAACTCTGCTTATGAATCTGAACTATGAATTTCAACACTGCTTCTGTATACAAGAAGAAAAAAGCATGCATCACCCATAACTTGAGAAAATTTGCAGACCTGTTTTGTTGGGGTTTTTGGTAGACCTGTCGTTTGAGAATCTTCTCTAAGGATATATGTTAGACCTCTAAGCACTTTGGTAATTGTGGCTTCAGCGCTTGTACCTTTCTGTCTGCTATGACCTCTAGGTCTATCTCTCAGCAGAATTTGAGGCACCTGTGAGTACACAGAGAGAATTTTTGTGTTCTACACCTAATTCAGTTGTTTAGGCACCAAAGACAAATACTGTAATCCTGTTCATCAAATTCACAAAAAAAAAATAAAAAAATTGTTTTTCAGATTTCCTTTCAGTTCAGTGCCACCCGTGGGGATACACCTCCCATCTGTGAGATGACTCTGTCACACTAGCATGGAGACAGACTTCTCATAGCCTAGGCAGGTGGCAGACTCCATTTAGAATGCTGTGATTCAGCTGTAGGAAATTTCTTTTTGGGAAGGAAAAAAAAAAGAAGGGAAATTTATGCAGGATGCCATTTGGAAAGATCTCAGCCTCAAGATTAGGTGGACTCATGAAAGTTCTTTCTTAAAAACACATGGCTGCACCCCACTGCCTTCAGATATAATGTGACAGTGCTTCAGAATCAGCCTCAAGAAAAAGGAATATTGCACATTTTTGGTGTTCACCACAAAAGTTGAGTTTTGAAAGAACTTACCTGCTATTTACAGTGGTGCGTATTGTGGGTTTTTAATTTTTTTTTTTCTTTAATCCTTACGTATCTTGTGATTTCTGAATTTAAACAAATTCAGAGGCAAAATACTAAAACGTGTAGAGACAGCACAAACAAATAAAAGGGAGGTTCTATTGCTGGAAATCTTAACCTGTTTGGTAATCCTGACAGTGCTATAATTTGGGTCCTTATACTCAGTTCCATTACTTTTTTTTCTCCTTTTTCTTTTTTTCCCCCCTTTTCTCCAGGAGTTAGGATTTTGCATTGGGACCCAAAGTCTGGATTTGTTGTAGGACTGTGATCAAGAAAGTGAGGAATGGCTGAAGCAAAACCTCCAAAGGCAGAAGATCACTAGGTAGCCCCATGGTCTTGCCTTTAAGAATGCATTGGTGTGGTACTTTCACAGGTGAATTTTTGTGTTTCCATCTTCTGGAAAGCAGAGACTGTTCTAATAGCTTAGAAATCTGTGGATGCAGATTGGCTTCAGTGGAAGAAGCAAAGCAGTCAGCATAGGTAACTGGCTGATCTCCTGTATTCTGTTTAAGGAGTGTGAGCTAGCTAGTGCCCAGGCCACAGGTCTCCTTGGTCTTGGCTTTCTGGCTCCTCACACGGGCCCCTTTCCACATGAACCTCTGGGCCTGGAGAAGGCAGCTTGTCCTCACCACCAGCACGCTGGCTGGAGGTGCAGCTGACAGGCACATGATGCCCAGCTCAGGCTTATGATCTTTGTCTGTTCCTAAATTTTCCTGTGCCACTTCCTTTTGGGAAAAGTAGAGATAATTGCTTTCCTCATGATTAACATAGCCTGGGCACAACAACCTCTCTGGCTTTGGGGACTTTTTTTTCCTTTTTGTATATGTGTGGGTACTTACTTGGTATTACACATGAAAGCTTTTTACAGCACTCTGATGTGCCTGCTCCCTGACTTGAGCCCATTGCACATCCACTTTTCTCATCCCAAAAAAAGGACCTTAGCCTGTGTGCTGTATTTTATCTCCTCTCTTTGGGAATGTTAGCAGGTTAAAGAGACCCCCAAAAGTCCTTGCTCAAGCCAAGGACTCTCTGAATTTTTTTTTCTTTCCTTACAGTCCTCCATATAAAGACTTTTTGCTATGCCTGCCTCTACCCCTTCTCCTTCTTCAAAGTTTATTCAAGTATGTCATCTCCCTGATGCTCTTTTCTTCCAACATTTACCAGCTTGATGCATTTTTTCCACTCACCTATTAGTCCACTGCGTGCTGTACATGTATACATAGAAGGAAGTCCTGCTTCCCTTTCCGGCAAATCCACCCCCAGAGGAAAAGAGGCACATCATTATACAGGTGGGCAAATATCTTTGGCTAAGGTAACACATAAGTGCTTCAATTTGCCCAGGATGGAGAAATCCAGGCAAATTTGAGATCTCACCAGTTGACAGACAAAACTGAGATTTTTTTTTTTTTAATTCAATTTCAAGGAGTTTAATACTTCAGCAATATCTAATATGGTACCTGTGGTCACAATTGGCTATGTAGACTTAGAAAAAAAAGGCAAGAGGGAGAAGATTTATGCTAAAGGATAACAGCTTAAACAAAAATGATGCAATTTCAATTATTAAATACTAATTTTTTATTAGGTCATATACAGCTTTACTGTTTTGGGATCTACTAAACAAAGTTGTTTCACTTAACCCTTGAGTAACACAGGCAAAGTAAGTGAAAACAGCAAAAGCAGTGTTTTAAGATCAAAACCAAGAAGTTAGAACAAATGAAATATAGATAGCTTTATTGGATTTAATTACATAGGAATACCTAGAACACAAAGTACCATAAAAGATAAACATATTTATTAGGACAATGTTTTATGACCTTCAGATATGCATATTGTTAATATGAAAAACTGAGTCTAGGCAGAGTAATACTATTCCACTTGAAGACCTACTATTTTGCAACTGCTTCAGTAAGTTTTTTAATGATAGTACAAAAACGCATTTTAAAATCTCTTGTTCTGCTCCCTGAATGCAGAAGAATTTACTGTCCCACTTGTGTGAGCTGAAGCCCTGTCTGGCACAGCTATGTGTGTACTGGAGAATAAAAAGGGGTGGAAGGAAGGCAGAGATAATCAGAAGTTGAAGAGGCAACTCTTTTTGAGAATGTAAATGTAAGATAATTAATATGCCCATATTTCAATAGTAGTATTTTAATGCCATTTACTTTTCCATCTATAGAAAAAAATGTTCCTTAAGTTACTGTTTTAAATGAACCATTCTGAAAATAAATTAATATTCTAGTAGATCTGGCTATAATCTCAATATATTCTATTTAATAAAAAAAAGTTCAGTTCTCATAAAAATCATGTCTTATAAAAACTAAGTCTCCTGAATAAGTGTACTGAACTCAGCAAGATCATGGCAAAACCAGTGTCATTTAATTATCTGACTTGGAAGTCTAATTAAAGTATATTTAACTGCATCTTGTATCACACTAAAAAATATGTTTATTACGACTGGTGTTAAAGGAAACTTGTACAGGACTGAAGCTTGGTCTTTTATTACTGAAAACACAAATCCAGTTAAGACTTCAGACAAGCTCTCATTAACATGTTTTATTTCAATTTTATTCAGAGCTGAAACAAGAGCTTCATTTACAGCTGAGGAAAGCAAAGATGAAACTTTGTTCTTTCTTTTGTGCTCAGCCATACAATTTATTTTTCTCCTGGCAATGGATTTTAAATCTCTTTCCTTTTTTTTTTTTTTTTTTTTTTTTCAATGGGAACTTTTT
>JAYDZK010000169.1:31310175-31320193 GCA_034509185.1 Euphonia xanthogaster | reverse complement strand
TTCTCCTGGCAAGGGATTTTAAATCTCTTTTCTTTTTTTTTTTTTTTTTTTTTTTTTTAATGGGAACTGTTTTAGTAAGCACTGACATTAGAGCTGACAATGCTTTGTGTGGCTTTCTTTCCTTTTGCCTGGATTCTGTGTCTGTGTGTGCAGGCATGCATTCATTAACGTAATTCCTCAACATTCAACAAGAGTGCATCATAAACCAGAGGAAAAAAGCCTCATAAATATTTAGATCCTCCACCTACCTTCCAAAACTAAAGTGAAAAAGAGTATTTAGTGTGGACTTGCTTTGAGTTCATCTGCATATGAACTGAAAGGGGGTACAAAAGGATGAAAAGGTGGTGGAAACGAGCATACAAACCCCACAGTCTCCAGGGGGCCATTCATCTTGTTCTTGTCAATACAATCTCAGTCTCACTGCTTGGCTGTGCTCTGCGCATGACCCAGACTGCCTTTGCAAAGGATGTGCCAGCTTTAGCCTCGTTTGCTTCTAGCGGGTAATTTTGCCAGAGGAGAAGAAAAATACTTCACATTTAGGAAGCTGGAGGAATTTCTCTACCTGCTTGTGGTCCACACATTGACAGGCAAACTTAAATCATTTACATAAAAGGACAAGCAGATTATATGAAATGCAATTTTAGGTAATTTGACAATTAATGAGAGGTAATGACATCATGATGTAGCTTAAAGCATGCTAGAAACCCATACAACTTGAACCAATATATTTACATATAAAACTCCACTATTTGTAACAAACAACACTGTGAAAAATTACAGATGAAAAGCCAGACCACCAATAAAATTCAGGACTTAATGAACTCTCACAATTGAACAGTCACACAATAGTTTAGGATTATGTAAATTGTTTTTATATATTTTAATTTTTAAAAATGAGTGAATGTATAATACATTATTTTTTATGATCTAAAATAAATAAATTTTGAGTGATTACATTATACTACCTACATACAAGGACTTCTGATCTACAACTGCTGATTGTAGGTATTCTTTTCAGCAAAAAGGGCATAAAGACCACTAAAGTCTATTATCAGACAGAATTACTGATATCACAAAAAACAAAATTCTTGATCACAAACAGCCAAAACAGTTGTTTGTTTGTTTTTTTTTTTGGTGAGGACAAACTTACAACGAAATAGGTGTAACTTACTGAATTAATCAAACTCCACATCAGTCAGATGAACTGAATTACAGCAAAGTTATATAAATCCTACATATAAATACTTCATGCAAAGTTGTCCTTTCAGTCACAGAATCACTTATCTAATTACACTGCTAATCTTCTATTATGGACTTGTGAGAACAGAAAAGTCCAAGCACACTGTTTTCAAATTTACGTCTATTTCAGTCTCCTCTTTAAACAAACTCAGCCGAAGTGGGGTATTTTGGTGGGTTGGTTGGTTGGTTTTTGGTTTTTGTTACCAGACATCCTCAAAACCCTGTCAGTGACCACACCAATGTGACATCAGGTACAAGCAGGAGCATGCAAGCTGCTCTGACTCCCCAGCTCATCACCTGGTGCCTCTCTGACATGCAGGGCTCCGCCCACACAGGCAAATTGCTAATGAAGCACCAGGATGTATCTGCAGCCAGAGGGATAATTGATTCTGCTATGAACCTGTAAGACAGGTGCGTACAAGCTTCAAAATGGGACAAAAGATCAATTATGCCTCTAGTAATGAAAATCAGATGGATAGCTATAAATAGACTACCTGCAAGGAAAACCAAGGTTGGGATGTATATTTTAATTGACTTGCTAAAGGGAAGACAACCTTCTGGCCTGAAAATTTGCCATCTAATTGGCTAGGTCATGACTTCTTAAAACCAAGTAGAAAAATTTCAGAGATGGGGAAATGCTTTAGGTCAAGCAGTGCCTTCCTTCCACCTCTAGCAGAGAAATGGTTTGCCAGCCTCCCAAATAACAGGAACTTCACAGACCTTTCTATAGTGGGACAAAGGAAGGCTAAGTTGGATTACTTAATACGTGTTTTCATGTTGACCTTCTTTAATCAAAACATTACAACAATAATAAACATTACCTTTTTTTCCTGTATAGTTCCTGACACAGCCTGTTGTTTTCTGA
Source organism: Euphonia xanthogaster (assembly GCA_034509185.1). Classification (NCBI taxonomy): domain Eukaryota; kingdom Metazoa; phylum Chordata; class Aves; order Passeriformes; family Fringillidae; genus Euphonia; species Euphonia xanthogaster. The sequence goes on along the minus strand of JAYDZK010000169.1, from coordinate 31,318,089 downwards.
GGATGCTGTCAGACCAAGTTTTTATTTGTTAATACACATACAAACAGTATTGTTATGAAAATTGAACAGCAGAGTATGTACCCTCTGGGAAACTCATTTTTGCATTTCTCTGCTCTACTGACAGGATAACAGCTTTTTAGTCCTATCAAGATTTGAGATGTGTAGGGGATGCACATGCTAAAACCAGAGACAATTGTCATACCGGTTCCGTCAAAAAAAACCCTGAAATCAAAGTGTAATCACCTTTCCTTAACAATTTGACAAGTTCTTAAATACCTAAAAGGTGAAGAAGTTATATGTCCATAAAACTTTCATATATTCATTTTTAAACAAATACAATACTAGAAGAGATAATATTTCAGTGTGCACTCTTATTTATGAACTGTACAGTAATTTCCATAAAAGCCACCTATTAGAGAAGGGTCCTTAAAAGCTTCTACGAATTATAAGAAAAATTCTGAAATATTGGAATCTTCTCATGTTCTAAACAAACAGGACTATCTAGACTCACATGAATGGATCTGTAGAGAAGTAATTTGAATCTACAAAAAATGCATTTTATTTCCCTTCCCTGTATTTCAGTCATAATCTGAGACCAAGCACAAAACATTTCACACTAAGAATAGTCAAAAAAAAAAAAAAATTAAGAATGGCCATCAGTGTAAAGTGGGATTTCCTGACACTGCAAATTTAGCTGCAGTGATTTTTCCATGTATTTTGCCTCTACACCACAGAGGTTTTCAGCTTATTTCCCTGTGCATCTACTCTGTGGTCTGGCCAACACAATGGCTAGGTGAATGTAAAATATTAACACACTTCTGAAAGTCAAAGCTAGGGAATGACCGTATTACCTTCAACAGTCATTTTGTTCTTGTCAAAATTCTGAACCCAACTTGTTGTTCAAACTATGCCAAGAGCAGAAGTGGTTAACAGAAAATGTTTCTGTATGTTTACAGTGAGATGCAGCTGATGGCTCAACTGTTTGCAATGGCCACTCCAGACATCCAAGAGTTGTAGAACACATTTGCACAGAGCAGGCAAATGCCATGCAAAAACTGAGACTAAAGGGAACTTCTGGGAATTCAAGTGGAATACCACAAGGCAAGTGAATCCTATCCTTTCTTGTGCTTATGAACTTGTAACAGTGACTTACTAGGATCACGCAATGAATTTGTTCTAAACAATAATCAGATTTAGCATTGGCTATATAGGATGATACCATCTTGTATAAAGTGACTGCAGCTCAAAATGAGCCAGACCTCCTAGATAAGCAAACAACCCAGCAATGTCCACCTTTTGGCTCTGAGCCCAAGAGTCATGTTTTACTGATTGTTATGATTTGGCCTTTGAGCTCTGGTGACAGTCAAATAGGGACTTACAATGCACCAGCCTACAAATTCCAACAAAGACAGCATGAGATCTGGGATGCTTCCTGTTTTTATAAGGAAATTCTGAATTTATCTGAGTGCTTAACCAATAATTCTCTGCACTTTTATAATGTCTTTCATCCAAGCAACTTGAAGTATTTGACTACAAAGTGTTTCATGGCTTCTGAAGAGTAGGAAACGGTGAAATGGGTTCCAGGGCATATGATAATTCAAATATATATGCCTACTATATTCCAGGAAAAATCTCCCACACTCAACAGAAAGACTGTGGGTAGGAGGAACAAATGAGAGACAATGAGTCATCCACAATCAAAACAGAGTTTAGGCTTTCTAAAGTGAAAAAGGACTATTAAAAAATACTAAGAAATTGAACATGGTAGTTTCCTTTTAGAGAAAAGGCACAAATAGCAATGGACAGATTAAAGGAGAGCCTCTAAGAATAACATAGCAGGGAAGCACAATGGTCTTTGTGTGGGTAATCAACAACCACTGTAGCACTGCTCTGTCCTTTGCTTGGGATGAACACTGTTGAGCAACTCTGTCTCATCTCCAGAAGCTTTCAACACTTGCACTGCTTAGTCCCTTTCTCTTCTCACAGCTTTGTAGCCCCACATATTTTGCTTCACCATTAAAACAAGGATTTACATTTAATAAAGACTTGGAAAATATAAAGTATTTTCAGCAGGTAGAAAAAGAGAAAAAGATGACTTCTAGTAAAAAAACCCCAAACTCTGGCCTTTTCAGATTGATTAATTACATTTTCTTAGAAGGCCAAGCAATACAAATGTTTCATGCTTATTACTGCAGTTTTAAAAAAGGCTCAAGTTTTCTTATCATTTGTTTAGATGTTTTCTGTCCAGTTAAATATATGCTCCTTTTGTAAGAAGTGCTGCTCTCTAAGTACTGAACATTAAGAACCATATGCAACACATCACTAGCAATCCCACAGTGTAAGTCAATATACATATGCATTCACATTTCACACGTTAAAAAGAAAAGTTAAATTAATGCTTCAGGTGCATTTTAAATTCTGTTTTAGTCATAATTGAGAAGAATGGCTAATTTAAATCTATTTACAAAGTTAAGACTGAAAACATTCATATTCCACAGTAACCAATACACTCTGGTATTTTACCAAAACATGGTGTACCTGAAAAACAAAACTTACCTGTTTCTTTAGCTGTCAGCTCTTTGCCACTGTGGTGGCCAAGATAAATCTGCCAATTTCCCAGATATGAACTATTTATTTTAATTTTTTTAATCCTACTGTTTAGGTGAAAACACTTCTCACTATGGTGAAAAGTAAAAATACTGGTTATGTATCTTACACATAAGTATGACTTTCAACACTGTATTTTTAGCTACAGGTAGCAAATTTTAAAAAGCTGCTGAGGGCACTACTGTAGCTGAGATGACTGCATCCGTTAAAATGCAGAATGTTATCCTGGACAGTTTTAAACTTAGCTATGTAGTTCAAAACAAACAGAAGGTAAAAAACCCCAAATATGTCTCAAATAATGGTCTCTCAATATTCCTAATTTCCAGATATGAGAATACTGTGATTTTTTAAACTTGAATGTGCATTAGCTGGACTTCCACTGGCAGGTATTATATTAAGCAATGGTCAGTTCAGTGACCCATGGATCTGGAGAGCATTTGCAGTAATACACACTCACTGCTACTCCCACTTTGCAATGTGGGGCATGGGCTGGCTACCAAAAGGGACAGGCCAGAAACCACTTGAAATTCCCCTCTATGTGAGCACAGAGCTACACAGCTAAGGTAATAATTTTGTGACAGAAATGGAGAAGTGTCATATCCTAGCACACTAACTGAAGTCATGGGGCTAGAAAGACTGGGAAAATATTGTATGGTGTGTTTCAAGAAATTAGTTGGCTTATTTTATTGACCTAGAAAGAGCATCAATTACTGATAATCCACCTGTAAAATGCACTAAAACAATGGAAGTGTTTATAAATTATAAAGTGTAGGAATGTTATGAGTTTAGAGGCAAAGCATACCTCCAAAATACAAGATTCAAATATGTTCTGTAAATAGTGTTAACCCCCCCTTTTAAGTGCTGCTATGAAGATGATAAAGTGGATACATTTTATGTTTACAATGCAGTACCTCAATTTAGTTTTCTCTCTGTAACTGGTAGCATATTTTGTCTTTTCTATGCCTTGTCAGATTGCTTTTCCTTTCCTCCTTCTAACCATTTTCTGCCTTTCTCAACAATGCTGTAATAAAACTGACATACCCGAGACCTCATTTTCATCTCCTACTGGACAGTGAGAAATGAAACCCATTTAAACTTTGTTTTTAATGCATTTTAGAGATTTCTCAAGAGCACAGCAGAAGCACCACCCTCTCTAGACAGACACACCTTTTCTTCTTGCTAGAAGGCTATCTTTTCTAGAAAAATGTCTGCCTAGCACTCAAAGTAACTGCATGTACAGCCATTGGAAACCCATGGAATTTATCTACTCAAAAGTGCAATCTCATAGGCAGTAATTCTATGATAATCTTGAACACAGCTGTAATACACTCTACTATATATTGATTTACATCTTTTCCGTGCTTAACTCTCTGGCAGGTAGATAAGGTGAAGCCAAATACAGAGGTACCCCTGCCCTCCCTAACTACTCAGAATTACACAAAATGCTTAGTGTTTTATCAAGCAGAATTTAGTCCCCTCCATCCTATCCATGTAACAGCGTCCTGTACCCATGACTTTAGGTATATGAAACACACACCTTATCAAGAAAGCTGACAGGTACAAGATTTAGGTCAAAAGTGGAAAAAAACTTTTGTTTCACTTAGTGTTGTCTTTTCTCCCCAGATTAATGACTGCATAATTAACACACAACCACAGGAACAAAGAGAATGTAGCTCTTCCTACTCTTGTGTAAGTGGATGAATCACAAAGGTATCTCTTCTGGCTCCTTTATTCCAGACTGAGGAAGGAAGAGCCAGTTCTACCAGGAGCTGATACTGCAGCTTACTACACCCTTCTTCACGGTTGTTGTACAGCTCCTAGTAGCTTTTAAAGTATAAGAAATACAAATCTGAATCCTTCCAGACTAAGGTGTGCTTAAAGCCTTCATCTTTCAGCTCTTCAACAATCACATACCAAGCCTACTGAACAATTAAGAGGCATTATCTCTTTCAGGATTACACAGAATACTCGGACATGTCCCTTTTGAACACTACATCATCTGCTTAATTCTTTGAACGACTATAGCTTCTGCTTGAAAAGTTCCCTGTCAGTTTGCTTTAATGTCAAGGGAAATGTGTTTTTGTTGTCAAACACAACACAGAATTTTCATGTAATTGGTCCTTGAGATTTTCAGTTTGGCTCTAGACCTTACTCTGTTAAGGCATTCATCACTGTGCAGAGATAAATGTATTTCAGATGTTCATCTGGTTTTGGGCATGTTTGATTACAGTACTATACTCTTTGTACACCATGAATGATTCTATACTGAATCACACACACAATATATTTTTTTCAAACTACTGTAATGGGTGAGTGAAGAATTGCTTCTTTTCCTAAAGAAGAGTAGTACAGCATATTAATACCTTCCTGTTACAGACAGCATCACAGAAGGCTGATGATGTCCAACAGCCTGTGCCTATGATTTGGCCAACAGAGACACTGGAAGTAACAGCCAACACTTTTGAAAGAGCATGCTTCCCAGTAGTCATTAGCCTTTGCCTCTATTTCCAAAGGTGTTATCATCTATGAACATTACAGCAGTAATTGAATTTGCTTTTTATGATCATTGCAGGCCTTTACTGTAATACACAGAGGCTGCTGCTGGCATTATCATAATTCTTCTAACTTTGAGATTAGATTAATGCAATAAAACTTCACCTTAAAAGAGAAACTTGGAGAGTACTACAGGTTACACGATACAAGAAGGGCTACCTAGATGAAAACACAGCTGAAGACAGGAATTTCTGCTTGTGTCTAGATAGAAGTTGAGACATTGGGTAGTTACTGAAAGAACCTTACAAGACCACAAGACCTGGTTATCTTGAACAGACTAAGCAACCTCTACCTCCCTGCCCCCTCCCCTTCCCCGATATCAACACCACACAACCTCTCCCCCAAATCCACACAACCTGTTTACCCAGGCATGTACCACGTCCTGCCCCCAGCCTTCCTTCCCCATGGGAAAGCTGCAAAATTAAGAGAGTGCAAAAGGATTTCTACTGTTTTAATAGATCAGGCTGTAGTCATGCCAGTCTTGATGGGAGCTATGCCTTCTCACAGCTCTTTAATCTGAATTAATTCAACTTTATTCTCTCAGGAATTCTTAAAACACCCTTTTATACAATGTGGGAGTATGGGAATGTAAAGGGAAAGAGCAGAACATAATGTATGCTGAGAGGGGGTTTCAGGTAGCGTTTTTGGTTTTTGCTGTATACTTGCTAAAGAAAGGCAAATCAACATGGTATCTATCTGAAAGCAATGATGAGCTTTTTGCATTTTATTAAAACATTCTGCTTTTCCAAGGGCTTTTTTATAAAGACTTAAATTCCTAGTTTTGAAGTATCTATGGAAAAAATGAAGGATGAGAACTTTTCTTGTCATTTATGCCTAATTAAACAGGCAGCTTCATCACACAGCATTGCCTAAATTTCTGTACTATTCTGACTGAGAAAATAATTCAGCTTAACAACTGAGCAAAGTAGAGCTTGAATTTTGCATTGCAGTGGCATGAGTGATTCCACAAGTGTTGGTGTGCACCATCTCAGTTTTCACGAAATAAGCGCAAGATACCTTAGGACAATCTATATTGTTCCCATTAGTAGATTACTGGTGTTACTGCACAACAACTTGTGCTGGTATTTCTTACCTTGTATTGTCTGCCTACATTTGAGCACTGGAAACTCTTTATGTGCAGGAAGCAATAATGAAGTGCTATGGGAACAGCTGCACCAAATCTGCTGAAAAGTCTCCATATGCTATTTTTACTGTGAGAATCATCAGTCCAGAACAATTATTCTAACATCATCTACATTCACCTAATTTTAAGAGGAAAGCTTGCTGTTCAGCAGATGCCCTTAATCAAATTGAAGTATTCAACAGCACGGTTTCTCAGGGTTAAAAAGAGCCTTCATTCACCAGCTAAAAATTAGCAGGCAAAGGGCTACAAAAATGCATCATTCTCCAGACTGGTCTACAAGAAACCAAATGATAGCAATTTTTTTAAGCATGTAAAGTTGTATTTCAGCTTGTCACAATCTTAAGACAAGGTTAGAAGAGAGCAAACAAAATCATGTTACTAAACAGAAATCGCATTGTTGTGTCATCCATAAGCATACTGCGGTGTGCTGTGGGCAAGCTACTGATGAACTAAGAATCTATATTTAAAATAATGGTTTGTAACACTGCTATTCTTTGATAACAAAGATAGTATCTTCTTACTGAATATACAACTTTTTAAGGATGGAAGCAGAAAGACCGACTTACCTTACATAAGCTGTTAATTTCTACTAATGTAAACAAAACCCTGAAATGACATGAAAACTCCGAAGTCCAAATAATGAGTTCTGTCTACCTGTTTAAAGGGGCAATATACAATAAACACCGGACATAATGCAATAAACCAAGAACTACTAGAGAACTACACATTCTCTGTATTTTTGTCGATGCACGTCTTTCAGGAAAAGCAGAGTTAACACTGCTTGACAATACCCAATGGCACTGTACATCTGTCAAGATGACGTGTGTCTGTTTCTTTTTAGTTTAGGAAGCATTGTTCATTGCCATTTACCTAACATTGAAAGTATCTCCAAATACTGTGCAGTATGTATGGAAATGCATTTGAATTTTTTACAGATTTCAAGCAATAGCTAGACTTTACACCCAGTCCTACGAAATGAGACTGTTTTCAGCGAGCTACGTGAAGAATGCAGCGATTTTTATCCAGCTTTGTTACAAAAGCTCTGCCAAGATACCGCGAACTGTCTCAAAGCTTCCTGACAGCCTCCTAAGTGCTGAACACCAAGTAAGACCACCGAGTAGATGCGTGGGGAAGGAGGAATACGTACAAGCAACCGCGTCGCGCTGCTTTGCCTCTGCGGCTACAGTGGATGGAGCACGTTAGTTTTGGTTCTGGCTGCCGGACACCGCTGCTCCCGTCACGTCTCCCATCCAAACCCATCAAACAAGCCACGGCTGATGCCAAAACGCGGCGCTGCCCTACAAGCAACACGGGCGACGCGCAGCCCTGCCGGGGAGGCTCGGGCGGAAAGGAGCTCGACGGGCCGGGATGCGGCCCGGGCTGCCGGCCGGGGCAGGCGCTGCGCACTCAGGGGAAAGGGCCGGCCGGGGAGGCTCGGGGCAGCGCCAGGGCGGACGGACCCCGACCCCCTCCGCGGCCACCCGACGCTCCCGTGCCCCCGCAGCCGCGGAGAGCGGCTCCCGGCAGCCCCGCTTCTCCCTCCTCGCCCCCCCGCGGAGCCGGTCGGCGGCTGGCTGCCAGGGCACTCCGGCGGCTTTCCCGCGGTTCCG
>JAYDZK010000169.1:31287252-31309000 GCA_034509185.1 Euphonia xanthogaster | reverse complement strand
CGGGTTTTCTCTTTTTTTTTTTTTTTCTTTTTTTTTTTTTCTCGGTCCCTGGGACTCAGCGGCGGGTCTGCGTTTGTCTCCGGATTTGAATCCTCCTCCTTCTCCTCCTTCCTCGGGGAAGCTCCCCTCCCCGCCCCCTCCCCTCCCCCACCGCCTCCCTGCCCGCCCGGATCCAGCCGGGCGCCCCGTGCCGCGGTCGCGTTGCTCGGCAGAGCTGCTGCGGGCGCTCGCCGTCTCTGCGCGGGCTTGGAATATGGTTGGGGAAATGGAAACCAAGGAGAAGCCGAAGCCGAGCCCCGATTACCTGATGCAGCTGATGAACGACAAGAAGCTGATGAGCAGCCTCCCCAACTTCTGCGGGATCTTCAACCACCTCGAGAGGCTGCTGGACGAAGGTAAAAGCGCTCGCCCGGCCGCCCCCTCCCCCGCCCCGCCGCCCTGCCCTGACTCTTTCGGCCCGGGGATCCCGCTCGGCTCCCCCGCCCCGGCCCGGCCGGGCGGCGGGGGCGGCCCGGGGCCTGTTCCGCTCTCCCCGCTGCTCCCCGCACGCTCCCGGCCCCGGCTGGGGAGCCGAAAACAAAGGGGAAGTGCGGGCTCTCCCCGCCCTGGCCGCCGCCGCCGCGCGGTGCCGGGGGACTCGGGGAGCGAGTGGGAGGGGAGAGGCAGCCCCGGCCGCGCGGGTTCCCGATCCCCCCGGAGGGCTTTCCCCCTTATTTTTCCTTTATTTTTTTTTTTCTTTTTACCCTTTTCCGCACTATCTCCTTCCTTAAACCGGGGGAAGGGTAACTACAGCTCAGAGGGGAGGGAGCGAGGAGAGGAGCTCAGGAATGCGCTCTGGGGGAAGGCAGGGAGGAGGGGAAAGGCTGGCTGGCGGCTGGCGCTCCCCTCCCTCCATCCCTCCCTCCCGCGGCGGCGGGGGACACTGGGGTCCTGCCGGCGCCCTCGGAGCGCTCCGCCGCCCGGCCCCAGGGCCCCCGGCGGGGGGGCGGGGGGTGTTTGGTTTCGAGATTTGGCTGTTCTGGAAGCTGCTTGGACTTGAATGACTAAGGCGGAGGGGGGCTGAGCTCTTTCTTCTGCTCCAGATCTACCCCACCCCGAACTGGCCGCAAACTAATTATGATTTTCCTATATCGCAAGGGAAGCGAGCAAATTCTTGTTTCAGCTATCCTTACCTTTTAAAGAAACTGAACTTGAAAGACTCCTACGTGTGACTTTAGTGAAGGGGGAGAAACAAAAAAGGATTACGAAATTGCCTGGTTTGCTCCTGCCAAACGTCCACCCCAGCCTCGCACCCTGTCCTGGCACGGGGCGAGGCCCCCCCTATGCCCCCAATTTTTTCCCTAATAACTTTGTTTAGGGTTACGGTTCCACAAATAAGTAATCACGGTTAAGAAATTAACAAGAAAAGTACGAGCTGGGAACTTCCTGTGTCCCATACTTTTTCCCACTACAGTAACAGACCCACTGTGTATCAAAAATTAGGTGAAACACTTGTTCTTAGTATGTTAAATTAGCCTTGTACTCGGGTTCACAGGTTTGTTTTTCTTGTCGAAGGCATTTCTTTTCCTATGGCTTTAAACCTAGGCTTTCTGGAGACTTAGACCTGTTTGTTTAATCGTATTTGATAACTTTGTCGAATATGGATATGACCATAAATAATTTATACAGTTTCAACTTGTTGGGATTCTTAGTATGAAGTACTGATTTTCGAGATTTTGAGTTAGGGTTCTTGTTTGCGGATGTATTCCTCTTCGCTAAAAGAAGTTTGGGAAGTTGTTGACCTCGGAAGATGAAAGAATGGTTATATTTGGTAGAACAACTCCCCGCCCTCTGCCAAGACTGTAAAAATGAGATAGCGACTGTAGTAAGCGACTGTAGTATGACACAAAAATAGCATGTCGAGAAAATGCTGCCTTCTGAAATAAATGACAGAGGAATTTAAAGAAAGCCAAACAAAGGGTGAAGAATACTGAAATATGGATTGCAGGAAGCATTATAATGGGAGAGTCTATTTTTGTTTTTAAGATACTTGGAGGAGTTTGAATTTATATTGGAGCAAATGTGGACGTGAAGAGCAAAACTATTTTAGGACTTACATTCTTGGGCACCACAGTGAGCAGCCTCTTCGGAATAGTTAGATTTACAATAAACATCAAGAAGGAACTTGACTGAGAAGACTCCTTTATAGCACAAATGAGCCTTCCAGAGGTTTGGTAACGGATTTTTAAATTCGTGAATCTCTTCAACTTTATGTTTTTGGCCGGAGGAGGCCTGAAGCTGTTTTTTTATTTTCAGAGAACAAAACGAAGAAAAACATTTCCCGATGCAAAAAGGACACCGAAAAAGGAATTCCCTTAATACTTATATCTTGTCATATATTTTGAAATACTGAAAATTCTGGAAGCTTGTTTGCAAAGTATTGGAGTTCCAACACGAGGGCTCTCATGACTCTTGCTGACAAAGTTTAAGGACTGTGTTGGAACTATTCTTCACTCTCTTCTTCAAAAGAAAAGCAAACAAAATATAATCTGTGTTCCTAAATGGTCTCTGGAAGAAACCTACTATCCCTTTAAGCTTTTCTGCTTTTCCTGTTTACGTTGGCAAATTGGTGGAAGTATTGTGGAGGCAGAAAACTTTTTGGAATGTTGAAAAAAAAGTTTCATGCAAATCTAGTAAATTGCTTTAAGACTTCAGAATTTGAACACTAAGGGGCGCCAGTTATTTTTTTTTCTGAGGCGTGAGTCCGCGAGCACCTCTATTGACTCGGGCAGTAAAATGATCAAATCTGCTAGAAGACAACAGAGAATGACAAAATACTGGTGGATTTGTGCAGGTATCTGTATTTGCATGGACCTCCACGTATTGTATGCTTACAGGCAGTATTACATCGGTGGAATAGGCAGTAGCAGTGAACAATTGACAAGTTGGAACAACTGTTTCCCTGTAAAACACCTATCCTGGTTACCAGTGGGGGCTCTGTTAAATATCTTGAACTGTATGCTCCACTGACGTCCTCCAGCAAAAGCGTTTAGTAATAGCGAACTGCAGGTTTGCTGGAAAAGTCTGCAGGATTTAATGTGCTTACTGAAAAGTGTATTATTATGAGGTTTCATCAGTTGTTTCCTGGCACCCTTGAGAATACCAAGTATTTGGGGCAAGTGCGTGTATATATAGGTATATATAATCTAAAAATAAAGCTACAGGGTTCACATTCCCTCTTTGCCCCCTCCACCCTGTCATTTGATTTGCTTCTTCTAGTTTGTTGTTGTGTGCTTTAGGTAGGTGTTTGGTTTTGGTTTTTTTTTTTTAAGTTATAATACAACCATTTTCCTGAAGGTTTTGTTTATGCTTGAGGAGAATAATATTATGATCAGCCATTGTCTTAAATTTTGTGTGCTGGTCAAAATGAAGAAATAAAGTCATAACCCTAAGAATTCAAACAAATAAAAGGTGGGATTGCCTTCCCTACTGGAATGCTAGGGTAGTTTTTTTATTATTACTTATTTATTGTTACATGCCAGTATTTAAAAACAGAACTCAAATGGGCTTCTGCTGTGGTTACTTCTTGTGTTGTATGCAGCAAGAGATAGAGAGAGACCTGTGGGTTTAGGTGAACAGTACATCTGATCTGGTTCAGTTACAGAATGTACATCTGCTTTTTTGTGGTCCATTTCTATGCTGCGTGTATTATCCAAAGCATGTTTTCCTTTCTGAACTCTATCCTACTTTTTGATCTCAGAAAATTTTAGTGCTTAACTTGATAGATGATCTCTGTCTTGCAGCATTTAGTTTTTGAAGATTAGCTTAAATGTAAGAAGTGCATTGAGGAAACAGTATTTTTTTTTTTAAGAGCTACTTTCATAAAATGTGAAAGTTACAGTTTTGTTTAGGTTACAGTTATTTTTCCATATGTGTGCTTTTAACTTGTTATGTGTAAATAAGTCTTCTGTGGATTAACAAGGATGTTTAAAGAGCACATCATAATAACTAGGAAGCTGAATTGTTTTTATCAGACTGGTGCAAACCTGTGGGAAGAGAGGGCTTTTCCTGAATGTGGAATAGGCTGTATTTCCTGTAATTGTTTGCACCATCAAATGTGACCTGCTTTTTTTTTTTTTTGCTTAAGCTTTTGAGATACTAACTTTTATGATGTTAACCTGGATTTATTTTTTTTTTCTGACAACTTATATATTTTAATGCTCCCCTTTGTGGACAGTGAATAGAGCTGTACCTGTTTTCTTGCACTGTTTTTAAAAACTGAATTGGACATTTCAAACTCAGTAGCATCTTGACAGATTGAAATTAATGAGGTACTTCAGTTGTATTCTTTCATCAGACTATGAACAAATGTGCCTGAACTATTAACTGGAATCTGAGGAGTCTAATTTGTAAATTTACATTTTGTTTTCTTGAACCTGTAAGTGCACAGATTCTTGCACCTGATCAGAATGTACACAGATCAGGCCTGTGGTCTGAACTGTTTTCAAAAAGAGATTGAAGAGGACTTTATAAAGAATTCTTTTTTCCTTGGTAACCTATCCCTGAAAATCTTACATCTTTCCTTCAGAACTGTGTTGAAGATGACTTAAAATCCTGTCTACCTTTAAATATAAGTTTAACCATGCATCTGGCTATCGGAGATAAGTCTAATTTTGTGTCAAATAGACTGCCTCTTTCTGTCTACCAAGATTAACAAAGCTAGTGTAAATACTTCCAAGTAGGCAACATGAGGATAAATTTTTGGTGAATGTTGCTCTCTATGTTTAGTTTTCTTACTGAGAAAAGTGCATGTGAACTTGGGGAGCTTAGTGCCCAAGAGTGCAGTTTTTGCGTCAGTCTGGTTGTGTTAAGCAAAACGTTTGCGTGAAGTAGAGCTGAAGAACTGTGTTCTGGTGTTGTAAAAGAGTTCTCCCTGGAAAGTTATCTAGATACTTTTGTACATGACCTTATTGTTTGTGATTATGTAAATGTAGGTTGTGCTTAGCTAGGGTTTTGCTGACTTGTCAGAGTTGATGGAAGGGCACTGGCCACATTAGCGTGTCAGTTTTTTCTGTTGTATCAGATCTTGCAATGGACCCCCATTAATTCATTAAGAATGTGCTTCTTAATGCAATATTCAGGGATGAATATTCTTTGGGATAAAGGCCGTACAAAAGGTGTTTGCCCAGAGAGTCTCAGACTAATTTTGAAACTTGGTGTATTAATGTTAAAATTGTCAAAGCAGTGTGCCACAAGAGCATGGAGTATTGTTTGTGTGCTGCTTATCATTAGTACTCTTTTGAATTTGGTTCTTTAATTATCTCTTACAACTTAATGGTCTGAGGTGTTTTTCTGATTTCTGAATGTTGTAATGCTTCTAGAACTTGTGTTCAGAAACCTTGTAAGAGCTATTTTGAGGTGTGGGTGTTTAGTTGTTTTTTTGGCGGGTGGAGGGAGTGGCTTTAATACCTTGGCGCAGCCTCTTATAACACCAAACCAAAAGCTCCAGCGCACTTAAGAAACAGTGTGGCGGATTTTTTGGCTTGTGGAAAAATACTTAAACCGGCGACAGTTCAGTTCTTTTTAAATTTCGTTATTTTTGGAGCTGTATCTGCAGCATTTATAGGATTGCAGTCACCTGGCATGTAACTAAAAGAAAAAAGAGAATTTTTTAACTGATGCAAATTTTAAGTTAGTAAAACAGTTATTTTAAGCTCATACTTTGAAAGTGGTGTTCCCTGTTGCTTACCAATATTTTAATTGTTACAATATCTGTATTTGGATATATTTTTTTTAATAAGAGTCATCCTGTTAGACTTAGTTCTGTACAGGAGTGGCTGACTTGTTGAACTGGGAGTGGGAGAGGCCTGTTTGAATTTAATGTTTTTGTTTAGTGAAACTTGTTCATTAAGGTTGCAATTGAGTTGCGTTTTCCTCCTCTGAAACTGAATGCAGTCATTTCTAAGATAACTGGTGTCTTATAAAAATCCCTTGCTATGGTTAGAAACAACTGACCAAGTGTGGATTAGATTAGGGAGTGGCATGCGGTGCTTTTGTGGTGCACAGGGGAAAGAACTGGAGATGTGTTGGTTAATATTATAGTAAAATGGGAAAAAAACCCCTAAACCAGCCACCACCAACTGAGAAAAACTCTATGGATTTTTAAGAGGGAGTTTAGAATGTCCTGATTATGAAAATGAAGTTTACGTGAATCAACAGATAGAAGGAAGTTGCTGATGTTCGATGAGTGCTGTGGGTGTGAAGAGAAGGATGGACATGAAATGGATGGCCACTTTTGTGGGTTAGTCATGTTTTTTGACCAAGTTGTCTGTTTCAGTCATTCTTAGATTAAAACTTTTTTCCTCTGAGTATACTGTAAATGCCAGGTCAGGAATGGGGTGCTTACAATGCTTTGAATTGTGTAGACTTTGTTAGAAGAGCAAGTACATTTGAATTGTCTTTAATTACTGTCTGTAACCATAAAGTGTTCTCTGTTTTTGAGAATGCACGCTCATGCAGGTATCCTATTAATTAGATGTATTATTAGATGCTGGTATATTTCTGTGGCTGACAGGATAGACCTGTGTTAATGTTCATTACCTGATCGTCCTGACAGCTCAGGCTGATTGAAGTACAGCAGGAGTCTGCCATGGAAACTGACGGTTTGTATTTGACTGCTTATATGGAATGTTGGGAGGTGGGAGAGGGCGGAGATGGGGGAAATGCCTTGCCAGGAAAGCTGTTAACTAATGAAATGCCCTCAATAAAGACTGACCCTTGTCTTTATTGAAACATAACTCTCAACTTCTCATTCCGGCCATGTGAGTTTTCCTGTATTGATTTTGATCAGAATGCAGACTCTGAAAATCTTCTGTTGATTTTAACATTTCATTGAAATTTAATAACCCAGTGCTAAGAAAACTAGTAGGAGCAGTAAAACTGCTGGTGTTTTTAATCTCACTATGCAGTTGGTTAGGTCAGTACGAGTACCACATAAGCTACATCTGTGTCTTGCTAGCAGGAGGATCTGTGTCTGTGAGGGACACTGAAATTACTGTTTGAATCCTGAAATAGGTAATAGATATAATGTTTATAGTCTGAATTATATACCTTTGCTTTGCTAAGAAAAAGAGTGGGGTTCTTGGAAGTTAGGCAGTGTTACATTTTTACTTTTGACTTCAGAAAATATCCTGTATAACCCTGTACAGTGCAATTAAAGTAATGTCCAGGTTTTTGTTTCTTTTGGTTGTTTTTCTTGGAAACGTTTAATAGAAGTGGAGTTAGCTTTTTAATGGCAGAGCTTAAATTTTTTGAGACAATTTATGCATGAATGAACAAAACAGCTGTGACAACACTAAAGAGAAATAATATCTGGCTTTGTTAGCAGAACTGCCCCTCCACTTTGTTATTCTTGCTTCCATTAGAAAGTGTCTTTTGCAGACTAGCTGCATGTCTGAGAACAGTAAGACAATGCAAGTTGGAGTGAAGTTGTGTTACTTTAACTTCTGTTGTCTGAGTTCGGCACTAAAAGTTGCAGCTTTTTTAATCTCTGCAGTTATTTTAGCAGTGTTAGTGGTTGGAATGAGTGTGGTAGTGCTAAAAGGGTTTTTTATTTATTTTATTCTTGTGGTTTGAAGTAGTGAGTAGAAATTGAAAATACATTTTCAGTTACTTTTCATTTGAGAATTGATTTTTTGTTTTTATACTTGGTGTCAAATAGTAGATTTTGCTTTTCAGTTCAGTGCAAAAAATCGTTCTCTTGAAGGGAAATGGCAGTAGGTAGCTATTGATGTTTTAATGTTTTTGGTGGTGCATAGTTGAGTAGCACCCTGGAAGTAAATTTTTTTAATTGCTTTTAAAAATATTTTTAACTGTTTTGTTGCTCCACTTGAATACTTTTACTTTACTCCTTTCTGTAGTTGGAGGGGTTTTCTGTGTTTCCAGCACAGGCCATACCAGAGCAAGGTTTTGATATTGTGTACTATAATTGCAGTGCTCCAGGAAGTGCCCATGCAGGAAAGTCCTCAGGATACCCTTTTTTAGAAGGGATAAACCATGAAGCAGTTTGTGTGATAACTCACTGAAATCTGAGGGTATTCATAGTTGGAACAGTTAACACTTCAGTGACGTGTAACCTTACAAACGTTGATGTTTCTTTAAGGCTTGATTTCAAAAGTAAAAGCATCCCGGCATGACAAACAATTAAAATCTTGTTACTTTGCTGGGAAGTTACTTCTAGGTAATCGAGTAAGTAATGCATCAGAGTGGCTGGTGATGTCAGAGCAGAGGCAGGGGAAGATAATACAATATTTTATACTCTTATCTGGTAGATCACTTTCTGGCTTAAAAGGTCAGCTGGTATTCTGTACCGGTCAGGGGTTTTTTGAGTTTGTTTCTGTGTGGTGCTGGCCTTCTTTTCAGATGGATCAGAGCTGTGATCTCGCTCCCTGTGTGATCTCAGAGCAGCTGTGTTGGCACGGTGGCTGAGGTGGCTCGATACTGAAGATGTAGAGCAGTGCCTTGGGGAGGGAAATGCATTTGCTTAAGCATTTACTTAAAAGTCTGAAGCTCCTAATTGATGTCAACTGATTGTGCATCTGGTCCATTCAGAATTTTAAGGATGTGCTTACTTGCAGACTAGCTGACACTAGATGGAAGTCAGACTTTGCTGATTTCTTTAAACCCTTTAGCTGTCGAAATAATGAACCTTTGTGGGTTTTTTTCCTAATTCCAGTTAAAGAACTGATTTAGAAATCTCTGTAGCCATTAGTTGATCAAAATGTCCTTTCTTAGCTACGGTATATTTTTTTTGATTAATGTGTCATAGATGGCAGGTGCCTGAAATTTTAAAAAATAAGCAACAGATATACTAGCAGAAGTATTAATACAACCCTAATGTTCTGGTTCGTAAGCTTAAATGGCAGCTAAACTAAAACATTCAGCTCATGCTGCATAATGCTTCCATTTATTTATCAGACTTTGAAGCAGTAGCAAATCAGTTAGTATTCTTCTCTATGCTGCTTAATCTAATAACCTGCAAATAATTATGTTAAAAGTTGATGCACAATTTTCAATTTTTATATGCAGAGCAGGCCAAATCCACTTCTCTTTGCTGTGAATATATTAGGTTTCTCTGCAGGAACCGGGAGGAGGAGGAGAACACAAGGAAAAAATTCTCTGACCCGATGCTGTTTGCTTTTCAGCAGTGTTGCTGATCGTACTGCATTTAGTTCGTTTCAGTTTGTCTAATTTTGAAGGAGCACCTCTCCAGCATAAAGCAACATGGACAATTTCTCAGAAAGTTGTTGCAGTCGTCAACCCCCGCCCAAACTTACAAAATAACTTTGCCTAAATACTCCATGCACAATCTGTTGTCAGGCGTGTTCCCGTAGCAGTTTGTTTGTGTGTTAAAGTTGAAGGTTAAAATGCTGTAGTAGGCCCAGCTGTCTTGTTTAAAGTGTGATGTTTTTGCTGTGAAGATTGGCTGTGCAGGGAGAACGTGGTGTGTGTTAGACATTGGTAGAGACAAGTTGTTGATAGTTCTTTAATTGCTTAAGTATCTTATCATCTATAAAGATAAGTATAGTCAGAGAAGCTCATATACAGTCAGTTTATGAGGGAATTACTGCTGCTTTAAATCACTTGAGGCTTTTATGGAAATCTGATACTGCCTCTGAATCAACCTGAAGCAAAACTTGTTATGCACATTCTTTTGTTCCCACTTTTCGTGTAGTTATGTTAACTTTGTGCCCAAATAGACTTGAGTAAAATCTGAGCACAGATGATGTGGTAGGGATCAGAAATGAATTCTAATGAAGATTCTATCGGGAAGATTGATTATATGTCTATTAAAACATCTTCAGAGGAAGAATGATACTTTAGTATCTTAGGTATAAAATAAGTGACTGTAATTGTGCTTAGAAGGGAATTATATTTGGCTGTTCTACTAACATGTTTATAGAGATTAGAGTCATATTTTGAAATTTTTTGCAGTGGTTTTGTGTTCATTGCATGGGTAAATTTTATTTTTCTGACAAGCATAATCCTTTATGAAAAAAACCCCTAACTACCAGAAAAAAACATAACCTAAAGATCAGATCCATCTTAGAAGGGAGAAAAAGTATAAAACTTGCTTGCTTGAGTAAAGATTATTAAAGTTACAAACGGCAAAAAATTTTTAGAGACCTGTGGCATTTAAGATGTATACTGACCTTTTGATGGGGAGGAGGGGGAGAACATCTCTGTATCATCTTAATTACAGGGTTAATTGAGGTTAAATTCTGTATGGATCAAAGTATTTCCGACTTCTAATAATTGAGGTGTAGCTTCCAGGGAAGCAAGGGGACTGTGTGGAAGCTTTGTCTCTGGGTGAGGGGGTACATAAACTTAGTGCCTATTGATTTAGTAACTGTATGTTATTCATAACTATTCATGAGGAATCATGTTGGTTCCAAATGGGAGGTTTTAATGCGCACTGGGGGCATTTGGTAGTGTTGAGTTTTAATACTGTTAAGTGTCTTCAGCAAGGTGTTCTTGCGTCAGCCTCGGATTAACATAGGATGCATAACAGAGCCATTCATCAGCCAGGCAGCTCTGAAGAGTGTCAGCAAGAAAGCCGACGGTGATGAATTGGAGAGAGATGGATGCTGCAGTAGATGGCTGCTCCAGCCAGCGCTGGGGTGTTGAGGGGTGGCAGGTGGTATTTAGGTGTACACTGAGTAATTAAGTGAGGAGGGAGCGCGTGCTTGCACTTGGCTGAACAGAGAAGAAGCGCGTCCCTTCTCCAATCCAGAAAGGTTACTGAATTCAACAGCTTAAAATGACAGGTGGACGACTGGTTTTTCATTCACTGAAAAAGATTTACATCAGTCTTTAGTATTGATGAATGTGAGATATTTTTTGAAGACAGACTTGTAGACTTCTCTTGATCTCTGCAGTTTCAGCAACCTTCTTTGACTTCAGATATTTGGATAAATTAACTTTGAGGCAGATTTAGTTTATTCTGAACTTAATTTTCCTTTAAATTCTGTGTTAACCTTTCTTAGATGTCACAACTTTGAGTTGCTCTGTTGTTTCAGTTACTGATTGCTTTCAGTTTTAATTTTAATTTTTTTCCCTCCAGGAGAAAGAAGAAAATCCCCCTCCAATTCTCAACTATTTTCTATCAGCCTAATAGCATAACTAAGTGGTTTTTGTCATGTGCACAGGTCTTTCTAATCCCATTTTGTATGGTTTGTACTAGAATTGTTTTTGGCTGCTTTTTGTTATATCAAACTGTTGAACACTTGATACGTGGAGAACAGTTCAACATCACATTTTGTACTTTATTGGGACTTTTCACATGGATTTTTTTGCCTGCTGACTGACTTTAGGTTACTAAACCTGTATGTACCGGCTTTCTGAGCCCAATTCAGTACTGAAATCTGTATCAAGCATTTCAGTATGTTGTATAGCAGCCACAATTAATGCAGTGTAGTGATATATTATAGCATAAATTGCTGCACAGATTAAACTACATTTCTAGTATATTTTTCTGGATTGAGCATCTGGGCTGCTGAAAGTTTTTAGCAGCTGTTAATAACTAAAATATGTTCATAATAGTCTGAAGTATATTGCGATGTCTTCTTCCAACTTTCCTTGTATGCTCTTAGTCTTAAATTTCAGATAAAATACAGGATACTAATAAAGCACTAACATTTAAGGAGCTTTTTTCTTAATCTAGTCATGGGTGAGTAGTTTCTCATAGGATGTAATATGGTTGAAACACAACTTAAGCTAGTGTAAACTTTTATCTTTTCCCACACCTTCCCCTGCCATGGAAAGTTGGGGCTTTTTATTCCCTCCATGGAAAGTGAAGGAATAAATATTGCTAGGAATGAAATATGGATAATTTCCAGGCTGTTGAGCTAATTAATGAAACTTAATGCCACAAATATGGGTGCAATAGTATGCACCTATTAATATTGGTATAATGAAAAAGTTAATAGAAGGGACAGAGTATGTTTTAAAAGCACATTACTGTATAAATTACAGCAAAAATTTTATTATATGCTGATTTTGAAACTGCTAAGTTAAACAGATCATTATGTGAAAGGAACAGAATAATCATATTTCCTTGAGCTCTGAGGTGTCTTTTTGCTCAGAAAATGTTACTAATTTAAAAAAATAACACCACGATTTACTGAGCCTTCAGATGTTATGAGATTATACACTTACACCTGAGAGAGATGGAGATATTTATATTGAAGTTAGGCTTTGTACAATCTAATCAAGATTTCCTTTGCACATAGTATCTTTTTCCAACACAATATATGCCATTTTTTCTCATGCTTGTCACACTGAGCCACTCTAGCCATTCCTTGCCCATACCTTTTCTGACATAGCAAAGAATTACAAAGCAATCCTATTTTGTTTTGCAGCACTGTCAGTGAAACTGTGCAGTCACTGGCACAAAAAGTAACATCAAAGGGATTTTTTTCATAAACTAAAGGGGTCGTCTTTGAAAAATGCATGAAAACAAAATAGTCTTTGACATGAGACCTTTGAGAGCACTTTGTCTCTGAAGTAGACAGCATCTTTTTTGTTAGCAAGGTTAATGAAGCTAAGTGAAAAGCAATATGAGTTACCAGAATGGTGTTTTTCAATCTACTGTTTGCAGACTCACTGCCATATGAAGAGTTGCTGCAGATAACAAAAAGGAAATCTCTTACTGGGAGATTTTAAATAGGCCACACTACCCTTCACTTTTTTGGGAACCTTTTGTTTTAATGTGAGTGAAAAAGGTTGAAGACCACTGATTTAAGGGCATTTGTATTGTAATTGTCCTTGGCCGTGGGCTGAAGTAAAAATTTGAAACAAGAAACTTCAGTGAGATCACAGAATAAAATTGTGTTCACCGTTAAGTGGATTTAAACTTGTTTCACCTGTCTACTTTTATTCATTTTTTAGGACTTCCTGATGTTATATATTTACTGAGCTAGTGAGTATGATGATGTTTTCCCCAGTTGAGATGTAGAGAATCTAATTATATTGATCTATAGAGTCCAGTTTGCTACACTGTAGCTCCAAAATGTTAAGATGTTAATTACCGAAAGTACATGTAAGAGCTGTAACCTACTAAATTCAAGTTGGTATGCTGTTATTACAGAACAATTTCAGTAGTAAACTGTCTTTAAGGCATCAGAACCTTTCAATTTAAATGCCATTAAAATAGCCACACTGTTGTCATTGTCATGAACAAGGATATTAAAGCCAGTTCCAGATGCTCAAGTACCTTTAGCTTCAGGTAAATATTTTATGAAATGTTTCGGGTTGTTATCCCCACCCCTCTCAACTTTTTCTCTGCAATGGACAGCTTTATGAGGTGATCAAACCTGTTGTTCAGTGTTAATGATACATGGGTTTGGGAAAAAAAGAACTTATAACATGTTTAATACATAGTAGTCAAGCTACAGATCCTGCAGATGTCATTAAGTCTGTTCTTTAAATCAATCCTGAATATAAACTCTTAATTTGTGAAGTCTTTTCTGGGAGATTTAAGAAATAGATGGAAATAGTGTAATTGAAATCTCTGCTGTGTTAGAAGCCTGTAAAATTGTACTAAAAATGGCGTGCATTAAACTTAGCATTCAGTTTAAGTATCGAATGTTTAGTTTCTGTGGTGGGTTGCACTTTTTTCGACTTGTTGTTTGACTTTTTTCTACTTTGTTCCTAAAAGCGGCTGTTCTTCAGTGAGTTTATTTGTCAGCTGAAGAGAAAATTGATGATTCTGTAGCTACTCCATAAAAAACTTACATTATCTTCAACATTCTTATTATGCAAGTAGCAGATACCTTGGCTACCAGACTGTTAAAATAAATATTAGCTTTGTTTTAATATTCTCTGTCTATTTCTACCATGTGTGTATACAGACATGAGTACACTCTATCTCCTGTGCTCTCTCCCTTCCCCCCTTCCTTTTGTGGCGGTGGTACTTGCTAATACCTCTCCTGTATAGTAGTAGAGAGTGCTTAGTGAGTTATAAATGTTGTGTCTCTGGGCAAGATTTAATATTATTAGAATTACTTATTTTTTCAAATGGAATTAAAAGTTATTTACCAGGTTGCTGAATTATAAAGCCAGAAGGGCGGAGGGGAGAATCTACTGTACTTTAAAGAACTAAAATGTTTTCTTTGTGAATGAAGAACACGTACATTAGAAACTCCAGCACTATAAATCTTCACTTTTAAGTGCTTTTTCTCTTAAAAAAAAATAAAACTGTCTGGTTTTAATAAGTAATGTAAATAGATTTTTATTTTCAACAAGAAGCAAAATTCATATTTGCATTTCTTAAAATGCAACATTGAAATTTACTTATGGAACATGATGAATGTTGCATGTGTGGTTTTCTTTTTTTTTTGTGCTGATTGTTGCCTATCATCTGATGTCTATTGGTGTCTTGTAGAGGCACCTCCCGTTATAAGAAAACATGTTTAATTAATTCTACAGATTATGACAAAACAGTTACCCTTCTTTCATAGTAGTTTCAGTTAGAAAAGTTCCAGTTTTAATTTTTGCTTTAGTGGCAAGAGGTAAACACTGATGCTGCATTATCTTATCTAGTTGATAATTTCATTTAACAGTCCCGGAACTTGTTGTGCCAACTGATGAATGCACCAGGCTGTGAAATAATCGGAACTTCAGCTTGCAAATACCCAGCTATTGTTTTCAGCGAAGTTGAGTTGAAATCTGCTTTCTATGCTGCATTGCAATGGAAACCAATTAGTTACAGTGTGACAAGATACCATTTTTTTATTGCCAGAAGAGAATTTCTGGTATTCAGAAATGTGAACAAATGTTTGCCTGTTTTTGTTGCAATTTAAGTTAATTTTGTAGACAAATAGGACTAAAGAGCCTTTGATTGTTTAATTTTGAATTTTAGAGTCCATATTCACCAAATGGCTTCTCAGGTGATTTGTCTAATTTACAGTGATGCTAATGCCATGCAATATGTAATTTTTATTAGTCCCTGAAGTCTAGATGGCACTTTAATTTCATATCATTTCATGGGACCCATCTGGTACAGTGCAAAACATCTTAGTTGTGCCAGGTTTAGTAATTTTTTGTACGTGCCCATAATTTACTTACGTTTTAAACTTCTGACAGCTAGGTATCAAAGACTGATGGTTTAACATATTTTTCTTGCATTTTCCAAAGGCGTGTAAGAGTTGACCAGAACAATGTTCTTTTGAATGTTATCTTCACTTAATGTGGCCACATAAAGTGAAATGATTTAAGAAGACAGATTGACTATTGAGATACATCAGCTTTGTATGAGATACTGTTTGCTTACCTGATTACAAAATATTTTTGAAAACTGGTACACATGATAAAAAAATGCACCTTTTCGAGTACACCATTAGTTAAGATAACAGAGTAAAACTTAAATAGGCTAATGTGTGAAATTGTCATGCTGTGCATATAAGTTGGTTACCTCTAATACAATTAGATTACCTTTCAGTGTGACCAATACAGGTGTTTCACATGCCAAAATGACATTTTTGTGCTTCTTTTTTGTTGAATACTAACAAGTAATATTTTAATCACTTATTGCATATGATCTTTTATTAGTTTACTGTAATTTAAAGTATTTTATTCAATGAAGCCCAAACCAATATGGATTTAGCTTCCATGCTTCATAAAGATTTGGCATGTGGCTTTTACTTAGCACCTGCTCCTATTGATAGCCATCATTTTGCTGCTCTGTTCTTCCAAGTAGTATATGTATATATTTTTTTTTAAGGTACAAATTTGGTATTATGTCCTGCGTAGCTCAGGAAGCGCTTATAAAAAGGAAACACAGTGAAGATTGGGCCTTTCCTTTTAGTTATCAGAGGAGGACCTTAAAACATGTAGCATAGCAGGCATTAAGTTTTTGGTTTTTTTTCTGAGTATTCTTCAGGCTTGTCCAAAGACTTTTAAGAAAAAATATATCATATGGATATGGGAAAAAGCAGTGATAAATTCTGAAAAAAGTTTGTGGGAAAGAAAGGGACATTTACAAAATGAAAATGTATGTAACAAAAATTTATATAGAGTTCTTGCTCAGAAGTGTATTTTAGGAAGTAGTGCAAGGTGTGTGTGAAGGTGTCATCAGTATGAGGGCAGATTTTGTTCTTGGAAGTGTTTTGATTAATCCAAGTAGGCAAGTTTAATGTCAACAGTTGTTTTTAAACCGCTGACTTTTAGAAGCACTTAACAAGGGAGGTGTAATGGTGGCTTTTGCTGAAAAAGTTGCTCTAAAGGTGCCACGTGTGAAGAAGTTCCTCTGAGGTATACCTGCTGTTAGGGCTTTTCCAGGTGAGAGATAGGTCCTTGCATTACATTGGAGACGCTAATGTCTGAATGGATGTGATGGCTGCCTTGGAGTGATGCTGCTGTTAGCAGTGAAAAATGTCTTCCTTATGATTCTTGTGCAGCAGGCTGTGGAGTGCAGCACATTTTTATAATAAAGGTGATGAATTTAATCGCAAACTGGCAGCCAAATGGAAATTGCAGACCTTGATACTGGGAGAAAATTGCCTATAAAGCAACTCCTGAGAGAGCAGGCTTTAAATTTATCCACCCATTTCGACATTGAGGAGAACACAGGAATTGCAGGGTATTTTGCTTGGGCTGTTTAGTTCAGATGGATGACACTTTAGTCTTCCTTTATTTAAGAACTAGTTACAGTGTTGCCCTTTTTTTTTTTTTAATAGAAATAAAAATGTCCTTTCTGCTTAAACTTTACACAGCAAGTATTTTGGAAAAATCTGTTCCTTTATTTTCTTGATGCTTGCTCCTGTTAGAAAGTAGGAACTAATATGCGTAATTAATTGAAACTTAGCAACTGCCTCACAGATTTCCCCTTATGCCAGATTTAACCCTAATATGATAGGAGATTTAAAAACCACATAGCCTTGTATTTGAAGACTATTTGCATTGAAGCAGTTCCATAAATAATTGAACTGGTCTTGAAGTCCCTCTGGAAGTCTGTAGCAGTATGTTAACATAATTTCTGATCGCATCACAGCATTTTTCAAACCTGTTGGTACTGATACATTTCAGCAAATCTTAACCCATTATATCTAGTAGTGCGAAATGCTGATGCTCTTCCTATATAATAACCAGGAGCTAAATGCACAAATACGATTCCTATGCATGGTGAGCGCTATATTAAAAAGAGAAGACAACATGTTGTTTAAGAAGCTTAGTAAAAGATGGCATGGTTATCATCCGTTCATAGAAGGAATTGCAGGTAATTAATTCAGGAATAGATACTTGAATTGGACACTGAACTGAATGTCCTCACCACAGCACTTTTGAACTGCCCTTTTGAGTGCTTTGAGAAGTGATCATTCAGGTGGGAGTAAGAATGAATAGCACTGGATTTTGACATAGGCTCCAAGATGAGGAGAATAGGAATGCTTAAGACATCAAGTGTGGCATCTGTTAAGGTTATTCCTTAAAATGTTTCATTGGTCCAGTTTCTCCTCTTAAATGACATCAGAAGTAAGGTCTGTGGTAGAATGGTTCTCTTGGTTATATGATCCGTAAGGTAAAATAAGGCCTAATTTCTTGGCCAACATGAAGAGTTTTTATAGCAAGTATATGAAACAGGAGCTGCTTGTTTCTTGTTTGTGATTTAATTTTGTTATGCCCTTTAGAAAATCAAACGTGTTAGCAGTTTCTGATAGATTTTATTGTTTCTTTATTTTTTAAATTATTACTTCATTTTTTGGGTTTTTGTAAAGTAAAGCTTATGGGAGGTAATACTCTTATTAACAAAGACATAAGGGTTATTAAGTCACTGGGTGATGAAAACAGTTGAGCCTGATTTTAGCAGTTGTTGGAAGTCTGTCCCACACTGTATCTGTAGTTCATGAGTATCTCATGCATATTCTTTTGCTGAACGTGTAGATTTGTAGCAAAAGAAAATAAATGGTTGGCAAGTTCTTGACTGTCTGTTACCATATTGGATTTTTTTTAATATGTCTAGAGAAAATACAAAATAAAGTTACTACAGAATATATTTCCAATATAAATTTCTGTATTTTCTGATAATGGCAAGTTGTGGCCTAACTTGCTTGAGAAATGTGCAGTAACATTTATAATCTTGTTATGTTCATGTTCTAAGACTGTAGTAGGTTCAAACGAGCACATTACTGAGTTCTGATACAGGCATCCAGAGTTAGCTGGTGTAACTTTTACCCCTGTTCCTTTGCTTTTTATTGCCCTCTGTCTGGAAGCATGCAGAGGCACCTCTTGAACTAGGAAAGACCAAGTACAGGTGTAGAATAGAGATGAAACTGGAATGTGTTTACTTACTATCGAGAGTGAAAACGTCCAACTTGTTTACCACAAAACAGCTTTAGAAACTATTTTTGTTTTGATTACTGGAATCACCTTGGAGAAGAGTTATGGAGAAGAGTTTTGAAGTAATTTAGCAGCTTTGTGATGCAAAAAGTAGATTCTTGTTGGAGAAGGTGTCCCTTTTTCTTTTTGCTAATTCTGGTATTCAGTGAATTCTTCAGTGATCTGTTTCAGCTCAGTAACCTGGAAGAAAGCTAATCAAGCAAACCAGAATATGACTAAGAATAGTCTTTAACTCGATTAGTGAGTTGAATTGGCCTAGTAAGACAGAGCTGGTGTGAGAGGTGTTAAGAAACTTCATTTTTCAGCAGCAGTGTGTTGTCATGATTAGTAGCTCTTCTTACCCTCCAAAGGAAGGAGAATTGGTGTAGCAAACCCAGCTTTTGGATTAATGCTCCAAATACGTAATTTCTTCTGGACTTCTGAGCATAGTTTGGGATATGTAGTTTTCTTCTTCCAAAGCAGTGAACTTTCTTGTATTGTCATTTTTTAAAATTTATTTCTTACAACTTTCTCAAGATCTGCAGCTCTTTTCTGGGATGAGTGGTATGTTGCCTTCTTAGCTATGCAGTTTTTTTTCTTTCTATAAAAGGAACTGGAATAATTTCATACAGCTCCCTGTTACTGTTATTTGCATCTTCCATCTGGTTATCATTAACCTTTTTTTTCCACTGTTCTTTCTTCCTGTTGATTAAATGTCTTTGTAGACTTAGGCTTCTGTATTGCCATTCGCCTTTGCTAAGTTTCAGATTTAAAAATCAAACAAACATAAAACCTAAAAACCAAAATAATTCAATATCCTCCTAGAAATGAGTTGTAACGTGTGTTACAACTAATGGTAAGGTGTAATAAAACTACCAGTAGTAGCATTTTACTTTCAGTGCAGTGTCTGGTTAATGCTCAGTTATCTTCAATCCGGTGTGGATTGATTTTCAAGTTAATTTTTTCCTGCTGTTTTGTTTTATGCATGTATCAACACAGAGAAGACACCCATTCTAACTTTCTTTCACTATTTCTGTGTGAGTGTGGTGTACTTATGCACCTATTGGCCTATTTCCAAAAACAGTGATTACATTGGTGTTTCCCCTCTGTAGTTGTGAAATGGGTTTCCTTTTGCAGCCTTCGTTTGATCCACTGTGGTTTTCATCTTGAGCTGTAACAAGGGAAATTGGCTTGAGTGGCTTTCTTTATGCCATTCATCTGCTCTTGTCTTTATCTTTTCACTAAACTGGTTTTCTTAGGTCTGTGCTTGTAACCAGATATATTATGCTGTCTACTTCCATCTCATTTTTCTACTTCCCCTTACTGATACCTACATTTTAAGCTTTCAGAAAGCTTTTTCTGGAGGTGAAGCAAGATATTCTCTACAGTGAACAGTACAAAAAGTCTTGATATTATTATAAACTGCAATGAAGACAGTCTGTCTTTTGGCTTTCTTATTTATTGAAACTTGTGTGTTCTGTACTGCTCGCTTGGTAATGATAACCATTGTTTTATTTAAACATACTCTGTTTCTTATTTTCAGTTCTGTTTCTTTAGGGGTCCTAATATTAGTTGTTTTTTTAAATGTCTTTGTTATCCCTCTCAGAATGACATGTGCTTTATTTTGAGTTGTTACTGTGGAACCTTAGCATTAGGTATAAGAGAGCACATTTTTTTCCTCACTCAGTTTGCTTTTATGTAGCATTGGATTTAATCTGCTGCATTTTTTACTACAGTTGTCCTGTAGAGTCTCAATCTGTACTAACATTTCATAGTTTTCATAAGTATTGTTTACTGCAGCCTTACTGTTCATAGTTTAGTGGCTGTTTTGCTTTGTTGACTGAATTTGTAAAGCTGTTTTCAGTTTCTCTCTAGTAAATAACAGACCTTAACATTTGTCATTAATGAAGACTTTTGGGTAGGGCATCTAGTCATCCCAAGTTAAGGAATTGACCTGTGCATTTGATTGTGCTAAAATCGGTTCAGCTGACTGGTAATGTCTGTTGAGAAAACTTCATTGACATCTTGAAGTCCAGTTTTGTTCCTGTTGTTCTTGATATTTCATTGTGATGTTTTTAAAACAGAACAAAACAAAACAAAAACAACAAAAAGCATCTTCTCCCATGCAACTTTATATCTTTCATGTTCTTAACCAGACATAGAATAGTGTTAGAAGCAGATATTTGCTTAGAGCTGTTTGTTAAGGTCAGAGTGTGATTCTGTAAAATTAGGTTTGTCTTTTGATTACTTTCTTTTCCAAGAATGGAAAAGGAATAGGAGGAGTTAGGAAACTGAATTTACTTCCTGGTTTTACTAACTACTGGCACTTCTCTGAGTTCGCTGACTTTTGGCAGAAACAACATAAATTTTAGTAGGTTTCTCCAGTGCAAACTGTCTGGTTCACAATTTTGAAATAATTTGGTGAGGTTGTGGTGAATAAGAGAAGCAGGTTGCTTAAATACGCTGTTCTCTTAATTTCATTGCAGAATGTTCTTCTATATTGATATCAACTAAAAACATGAATTTGGGATTTCCTCCCAGTATAGGAAGTGGTGAGGATGTGATGAGGTGCTTCATCATGCAGTCAGCAATATCTTCATGTTTCACTTTAATTTCAGTACTGACCTACGGGCGAGGTGTTGCAGGTGACAGATTATTCCCAGAAACATTGCGGTGGGTTTATTTATTTATTTTTTAAATTTGCTCCTTGAAGAGGAGTTGGGGGATCATGGGAGATGCCTAAATGGAGTGCAGAGCTCCCAGTGTTCAGTCTCCTTTTGAAGTGCACAGTTGCAATTTGCAGTTCAGTGTTGAACTATTTTTTGTCAAAGTTTTAAAGGAATCATGAGAATTGATTCCAAGGCTGTTGCTTCTTCTCGAAGCTAAGAAAATATACCAGCTAAGATGTTTTCATTTGATATTGGCCACAGTAATGAGGGGAAACTAATAGAATATTACTCATGTAAACTTTCCCTGTCAAGCTGAAATGTATCCACCATGCATCCAGGCTGTTTTGAATAGTAATTATAACTGGTGTTGCTGGTTGTATTTCTAGTTCTTCACTACAATGTATGGAGCTTTATAGACTTTACCCAGAGTGCTTTTTGGTACTTCCAAAAATGCTTTAACGTGTAATAGTGTGGTTCCATGCTCTGTAGGAAAATCACATTGAAATTAGTTTTGACAGTGTCAGAGCACCCCAAAAGCTTTTCTGTGTTTTTCTGTGGGACTTTTTTAGTGTGTTTGAGTTTCATTTTGTTTTGCTTTTGGTTGTTTTTGGGTGTGTTTTTTGGTTGGTTTTTTGTTTGTTTGTTTGATTTTTGGGGTTTTTTTTGTTTGTTTGTTTTGTTTGGTTTTTTTTTTTTTTTTCTTTGCTTTGTTTTGTTTTTTTTTTCCC
>JAYDZK010000169.1:31272571-31287152 GCA_034509185.1 Euphonia xanthogaster | reverse complement strand
GCTTGTTTGATTTTTGGGTTTTTTTTGTTTGTTTGTTTTGTTTGGTTTTTTTTTTTTGCTTTGCTTTGTTTTGTTTTTTTTTTTTCCACTATGCAATGTAATTGAAAGCAGTCAAGCTCCTTACCAGATGTTCTGCAGGTCTACTGGCAGGAGGGGATTGCCTATTTACCCTTTTTTTTCGTTATCCTTCAAAGATTATTAAAAAAAAAAGTTTCCCCCTACTGCTAGTAAGTGAGAACAGGTGAAAGAAGGGTTAGAGAGAAATAGACAGAAAGTGAAAGAAAATGGAAGCCTTAAAGGCTGTTTCAGGATTTAGCTGCTTTTTTACTCAAAGCTTATAAAAACAAGTCTGGAATGTTAATTGGAGGAAGAAGATGAAACTTTTCTACTCCTGCTCAATACAGTATGTGTTAAAATTTTATTTCCCTTCTGGTAATGTAGCCTCAGCTATATACCATTACTAGTTATGCATGGCTGGGATTTAATGAGTGATGGCTCATCTGCTTGGGTGGAATATAGTTCTGGCAATTAATGTTGGAAGCAGTAGTGTAAGCTGGTGTGTAGTTGAGGCCTCATCTCAGTTCCATTTTGATACCCTGTATTTAAAGCTGAAATACATCTTAGCGTATTGGGGGCGTGGGGGCAGATAGCAAGGGTGGAGAGAGAGGGAGAAGGGTAGGGAGGGATGTTTCTGTGGGATACTTGGTGTTTTTTGAGTTTTACTGGGAGGTGGTTCTCCTTTAGATGTGTGAGATAAACCATGAAACAAAATTAGAAGAGTGACTTTTATCTTTCACTGTAGTATCTGGTACCAAACACTATGGCACTGAAAAGAAATACACTATTAACATGGTATCAGTAATCCTTGTATTTCTAGTGAATAAACTGAAATCCTTTTGCAGTCATTCAGAGTATGGGTGTGTTTCTGAAGAAATGGATGAATTATGTAATGTAAAGCTGCAGATATGATCTCTGGAATGTGCTGTACTATCATTTATATTTTAAATAGCTCTGATACAACTTTTGATTAAGTTTGCATTATACATTCCACTAAACAGCCTCTTCTGCTGTTTTAACTTTGCAGAACTACCTGAAGCTTTTCATGCTAGGTGTGTGGTTTAGGCTTCAGTTAAAGCAGTGAAAAACTTTTCAAGAACGAACATGGCAAAAAAGTCCTAGTATTTTAAACCAAAATGCACTTAAAAATTTTTCTGTGAGAGATTGCTAAAGTGAGTGCTTTTATCGTTTTGTCTGGAAGTCTGCCTAGATTTAAGTGAGATTGATCGTGTTTGGATTTGAGCACTTAGATTTGAGCACAAAGAGGTTATCCTGTACCTCCATGCAACCTCCGTTACTGAGCTGTCTTACAGGACAGGGATGCTTTACTCCACCCTGAGAAAGCCATGTAATTGCAGTTGTGAGTTTCTGTGATTTGAGGAACAGACTTGGGAGAATGGGAGGAGTTTCCTGTGTTGTAAGCAAAAACATGGCTTTCTTCTGAAATCTGAAACTTTTATGAAGTTATTGTTTTTTAGACCTGAAGATGCTGTGTTGGAGCACAATAGTCTGGAGGTGTAGCCATCCTTTGTGGTTTGTGGACTCTTTGGAAGAATGCAGTGAGAGTGAGGTTGGGTGAAAACTAGAACTAACTGAAGAAAGAATTGTAACTTCTATAGGTGGAAAATGGGACTTGAGTGTGGACAAAAGACAGTTTGAGAGTAGAAGGTTTGGGATGAGGAAAACACAATGTGTCTGCTAGAGGAAACTGTTTTCCAGAGCCTGGAGTAAACCCAAAGTTTTGGAGTCTTGCCATGTCTTTGCTGTCAGGAAATATCTGTGAAACCCAGAGGCAAATTGCCTCATTCCTCCTATGCTGTGGGACAGTATCTTCTGCTGCTGCCAGTTAATACCTTATTTCATGTGGCAGAGGTCTTTGGATGGAAAAATGCCAGCTTAGCTGACTGGTTGAATTTAGCGAGTTACCAGATAGGAGTACAGTTGTTTTGTGGCAGTAAAAGTGATCCATAAGATGCACACAGATGAGAACTTTCAGGCATGCTTGTTTTGGAAGATTGATGTTTCTTGTACTGGGGGAGGCTCAGGCAGCATTTCTCTGAATCATTATTAGGTTTTTTTTTGTTTGGTCAGGTCTTGAATATCATAGGGGAAAGATCACATCTTTCATTGCTTTATAGTGTTTCACAAGATTGTTCATGAAGGTCTACTTCCCAGCAGAGTGTGATTCAGACTTTTTAGAAAATGCCTCTTGGTGTTGAACAAGCAAATGTTAACATAGACAATAAGTTATAGACCAAGACAGTGCATATTTATTTACATGGAAAAAAGCATGGGGCTTATTGTTGAGGGTGGTATTTTATTGATGTGGTGTCACAAGGCAGGGCCTGAATATGCAGTGATAGCAAGAATGTTATTGATTAGTAATTGTGATTGAGGATTAGAAGTCTGAAAAAAATATTTCAGTTAATAATGGCATTTTTTGCTGTTTTGGAACCAAGAGTATATGATAATATTGTCATAGTTCCCAGGATAGTTACATTGTGCAGCTCTAAAAATATTAGTAGTAGTTTATCAAGGAATAGTCACCTCTTCACATTCCTGAAGAGTGTGCAATTGTTATTTTTGAGGAAAGGCTGTGTTTTTGTTTTATTATGTTTGACTGGATTGCTGTTGTGAGAGTGTACATAACCATGTCACTTGGAATCTCCTGTCAGATGGCCTGAGTTATCCATGCACCTTTACAAGGACATCTCCAGGGTAGTTCAGACTTGTACTGACCCAAATACTCTGAGGGCCGTTTTGACTCTGGCTGCCTCACCTGTCAAGGCAAATCTGCCTAATGGAGAACTGATGTTATATGCAAATCAAATACTGTGTGGAACATGGAAAAGGAGGATGATTACAAGGCTCAACCTAGTCTGTTTTATTCTGATTACTTCTAGAGTAGCACCACTAACCAAATACTAACTTCTGCTTATGTAGTAGGCAGGCCAGCTATATTCTCGTTATTGTGAGTGAAAGCTCTGTTATGATTAAGGGGGTGAACTAGTTGTGTGTTGGTTGAAATGAGAATCTGCGTCATAGAGCAGGTAGCACTGTAGTTTTTGAAAAACAGGTATCTTTTTGCATGTAAAGGAACAAAAAGAATGTGACTCTTCTTAGACCTCTGAGAGTCAATGGGATTTTGTTGTAGTATAAAAATACTCTTAATGGAAGGGGTTTTTTTTGAAGAGTTTTTTTCTTAACAGAAATGAAACTTGGTACGATGATCTAAGTGGGTTTTCACATACTCAACTGCAATTAAGTTGAACATTCAATTCACTATGTGGAATCAAAAATAAATAAAAAATAGAACAGGACAAATAACAGTTAATACCTTTCACTGCAGTAAAAGAAATGTAAGTAGCCATGTTCTTATTTCTCACTTTGTCAGAGGATGATGATGGTAGCTGTAGTTGATTCTGTAAGGTTTTGCTGGCTCTGCATGTTTAGAAAGAGTTAGTTGCCTTGCTGATTTCCTGCTGGTTGGTAATGTGTTGAGTCAGATGGCTGAACTAATGTGTGGTACAAAAGGATGGATAACAATTAGATTAGTATACTAATATGTCACTTCATTTTAACTTATGTTCAAGTCTGAAAAAAGTACTCAGCTTTAGGAAAAATTACAATTGCCAGCAGCCCACTTTTTTAACCTTGAATTTAGGTCTCAGTCATGTGAGATTTAGTTTGATTGTTGCCAGGTTTCACTTCCCTGGAGAACCATGCTTACATAGGTATATTTATCTTTTAGAAGATTATTGAGGTGTATGTATTTGCAGTGAACTCAAGCACACTGGTTTGTTTTTTTTTTCCTCTACATTGATGAAAAATGATCAGCTTTTCAAAGCTGACTGGTTATCTTAATCACTTCAACGTGATATTGAAGTTGTTTAGCAGTTGTAACAGAGGAACTCAGTGACAATGTTTAAGTAGCTTTTTTCTTTATGTATTACCTAGCATAAATACAAGCATTTTCAAATTCCTTTGAACACCTTGGTTAAAATAGTTAATGACATTACTAAAATTTTTTTACTAGTTACATTTCTCATATATAAATTTTTGTCACTGGTTGTGTTTATGTAATAAATTACAATTTGCAGTAAGGTAAAACCTGTTCCTCTTAGCATATGTATTGTCCTTAATAGATTTTTTAAAATCATGTTTTGACAACCTTCTTTTAATCAGTTCTACTTTTGGCACAGCTGTTGTCACTTTGTTTTAGCTTATACCTTGAAAGCTTTTCTAGGAGTACCTATTTCATAGAGTTACAGAATGGTTTTGGTTGGAGGGACCTTAAAGATTATCTAGTTCCGAATTCCTTGCCATGTTTTAACCAAATTTCTTTAGTTAAATTTTATGCAGAGTACTCCATGGGAAACCCAACTTAGCGTTGCTCTGCTTCTTGAGCACTCATAGTGTAGTTTAGTGCTGTCTGTTGTAGACTTGTCATATGTATTACAGACTTTCATGCTGTTTTTAAAAAGTTCTTCAATGTGTTTGAAACATGGTGTAAGTAATAAAAATTGGACTTAGGTATGTTGATGGAATATTTACTGCAGAACTAAATTTTGGAGTGTTTTCCTGCGTGAGTACATGCTTGATTATTCTATATCCAGCTCAAGAGTTTTCAGGTGTGTTGGATATATATAATATTTTGACCCAGGTGGGTAATGCTTAATTTAGGGTTGTAGTTTGATCAGCTGTGTTGTCAAATTTCTTAAGCTACGGTGTTGGTTATGTATTTGGTTAAATAGAGGTTAGGATTGAGATCTTGTTTATGTACTGACTAACTCTGGGAAGTCTTCCAATACTTAGAAGTTAATTTGAACTTGCACAATGCATCTTTGCAATGTAATTTATATCAGAGCAGTGCAATAATTAATGTATTTAATGTTGTGGATGACTAACTTGTCAGTGCTGGTACTTGTCAACCAAAAATGGTTACTTTCTTAGTCTTGTGAATAAAATGCTGACAGAGGTAGGTAGGACAGCATTTACAGCAATGCTGTGTGATAGGGAGCAGTGTGTATAAAAGTGGGATTGAGTTACTGTTGTACGTGATCAGCTAAGAAAAAGTAAATTGGGAATGAGAGGCACTAGTCAGTCCTATTCAGATGGATTATGTTCCAGTTGAAGTGATGAAAGCTGTCAGGTTGGCCTCTTATGAAATTGTTCTTCAGAAATACATAGAGAGTGGCATTTCTTACAGGTACTGGAATAGCTTTGATTTGACATGCTAGCAGGTTAGAATTGGAAATGCTCACTTATTAACTAAGCCAATTATCTCTAGGTGTGCTTGCTTTCTCACATTTTGGTGTTTCCTACAGTAGTAGGTAAATTCTTTAGTTGATAATCAACAATCAGTTTGTTTAGATGTCACAGATATAAAACCTTTAGTGCCTAAATACAAGTTTTTATGACTATAAAGTGCTTTCATCAGCATCTCAGTAGCAGTATAGTTTATATATATTCTTTTAATAAAGAGTGCATAATGTCAATAGTTCACAACTAATCAGCTAATAATGACTAATTTTTTTCTCCCCTTAATCCCATGAAGCATATGGGGCATCTAGTGGTTTTCAATGTATCCAGTGATCACTGTGTGCATAAACTGTAGAAGATCCAGTTTTGTGAGGCAGAAATACATACAAAATTGTGAAAAATGGGTAGAACACAGGAGGATGTGCATCTTCACTTCCCAACATTTCCTGAAATCCTTAATACAAACGACCAAGTTTTGCATTGCTTTAGATTGCCTTTGTGTGTTAAAATGTATGAAATTTACTTTGGCCTTAAAACGATGGGTGAAAGAGAGAGAAGGTTTGCATAACATCACTGTATTAGTGAATGGGTAATTATTTTTGGGTGGTCATGGAAGTTAAAAAATCCCTCTCTCTTTTCATACAAAAGACAAAGAGTACAGTAACCAATGGAATGCTTTCTTGGAATTGCTGACTGTGGAGGATCATTGTGGATGGTTCCCAAAGAGTGAGAAAGTAACTCTGCATATGCTCTAGGTTGCTCTTTGAAATTGGTCAATCTTAAGGTGCACCCTTGAATACAGGAAAGAAAATGGTGCTGCTGTTTAGTTTTCAAGTGGAGTTCTATTAGTTCTATTGTTTTTTACTTCTCAGTTCCAAGAATAAGCATTTCTAAAGTTTAGGTAACTGAGTTGTATTTTAATTTTACAGTGAATTTCAAAATTCATTATTTAGAAGGGTCTGTGCCACAAATTTGTTTTAAAGGTTGGAAAATAGTGTCTTGCCCTTTACTTTTATGCACTTCTTGCACTTACTGGCAGAATAGCATAGGGTGGGATTTTAGTGCTGGTATCTGGGTGATTCTGATATTAATTAGGCTGTTCTGTTCTGAAGTGCTCAGCATACATTTTGAGAGATTGTTCTGGCTTTACTGGAGAGCTTCCTGTTACATAACTTCATAGTTGCTGAATGTAAATACACTTATTTCATATGCAGAAGATACCTGGGGAAAGTGGACAGCAGTGATTCTGGTGGGAAGGGAGCACGGGATTGTGTGTGGGTAGAGAGGGCCCATTGCAGACCAGTCAATCTACATTGCTCACGAAGATCAATTTCACAAAAAAGACAGTAAACTTAGGTAATGTGTGTTTGTATGAAAATACCCACCTGAGGAACTAAAGCCGTGGAAGTTCTGTCCAAGCTGATACTGTCAAGCTGATGTTTTTAAAGTGCACCAAGTGAACACTATTGTTTAAATCTCATAGATGGTTCCTTTCTTTAATCTTTGTGGCGATTAGTAGTTCACACAGAGTAGTATTACTGCAGATTCTCCCACATTTAAGACATTCAAATTGTTTATAATTATGGTTACCTGACAAACATTTGGTTGATGCTGCTAGGTATGGAAAGAAAAAGAAACCGACAAGAACTTTGAATAGCTCTAGAAGCTTCATGTATGTTTAGCTGTGCTGCCTGTAACTAAGGAAGAACCTGAGGGGCTGGAGCGAGTCCAGAGGGCAGCAGAGCTGATGAAGGGTCTGGAGCAGAAGTTCTGCAGAGGAGGATCAGCTGAGGGAGATGGGGGTGTTTAGCCTGGAGAAAAGGAGGCTCGGGAGACCTCATGACTCTCTACAGCTCCCTGAAAAGAGGGTGTAGCCAGGTGGGGCTTGGCCTCTTCTCCCAGGCAGCTAGAGACAGGACAAGAGGACACAGTTTCGGGAAAGACTGGACATGGCATTTAATGCAGTGGTCTAGTTGATAGGTTGGTGTGTTTGGTCACAGATTAGACTGGATCTCAGAGGGCTTTTCCAACCTAGTTGATTCTATTATTCTGTAAGTATTTAGGGGTAACTTGCTGCTAAAGGGAGCTAGAGTAGATTTTTGAGAGGGTGCTAGTCAAGACTGATGCAGATATGAGGCACCAAATCTGCTTCAGCTGTCATGCTGTGCTGAGGGACTTGAGCTTTACAGTTTTCTCTTCATCAGCTAATTACTCACCTCAAGAAACTTCCAATTTTCTAGTGCTGCTCATTTGGGTGTGGATGGATAGTGTATGACAGTTGCTGTATCATGTTACTTGAATATGCCAGGTAGACTGCTAAAAAGTTCTTTAAAGTATCCTCTTGGGAACTTATAAACTGATTTTTATGTTAAATATATTTAGATTTTTGGAGCACAGTGCTGCAGTATGATGAGACGAATACAAGAACTTCATCTCAAATGTGCAGCTTTTGGAGCTTACCAAGAAAATGAGGAGACTGTATTTAATCTTCTTTATATTATTTTTTTAAGCAAATGCAGATTGCCACTGGCAACTGTAATGCAGGGATGATGGACTTTTTCAGACCTGCTCTGGCCTTTCTGGCATACCATAAAGTTAAATAACTTAAATGCGAGTTTTAGTAAGTGGAAAAAAATGCATGACAGTTTCAAATTTACCAGTTTATTATATTCAGTGTCATGCTTTAGACCAAAATTGGAAATTTGTCAGAAGCAGACTGTTTTATCAGCTGTGCTTGATCCTAAGTCTATTTTTTTTTTTAACTCTGTGGTGGTTTCGGAAGGACGGATGCTATGAATCTTGCTTGCCTGATGCTCAGGCATTTCACTGCTTTAATATCGGGGGTGGGGAGTGTAAATGCTTGCCAGCATTTTAGATCGTGTACTGATGATGCAAGCGGGGTACAAGTCCATGTGGCACAATATTAAAAATGACCTGTTTTTTTCCTAGCATTGCTATTTGTGCTGCATCAGCAGTAGTAGCAAACAGCACTGGTGTTAACAGTGAAGACTGTAAAAATTGTGATGAATAAAACCAGTTATTTCTTTGCCAAGTAAGCATACTAAAGCTGCTAGATTAGAAAACACATGAGTTGCAATGTTCCACCAATAATAAAGCACTTTAAAGCTTTCTGTTGACATTTACACAAAGAGAACAGATGAGTATGCTCTATTTGGTTTTGAAGTCACTTTGATACAAACCTTACAACTGCCCACAAAAGAAGGAGTTTTGCAGGCTCTTCTTGCAAAAGGAAATGATTGAATTTTGACACCAAGACTGCTGACAAATTGCTCGAAGTGCTGCCCACTTATCATTGGACTGACAGTTTAATCATCGAAAGTGTACTGCTAGATTGGGCTCTGAGGAGCAAAAGAGAAGTACCTATAGTTTTCCCCAAGCATTAAAAGATTTAAATTTCGTTGAAATTTGAAATGCAAACACTTGTTTTTCTTTTTTTCTTGTTTTCTTTTTTTTTTGTGATAGTCTTGAATGACTTGTGTGCCATAATCTCAGTGGTGGTGTCGAGTACTTCGACATACTTTTGCATTTCTTTTGAGAGACTTAAGTGTCTATTGATCTAGTGGATTAATAGTGTGATGTCACTTTGGTTTTTCTTTTAATTTTTTTACAATACAAGTTGTATTTAAATTTGGTACATGCTGTGCCAACAAGATTCTTTTTGTGCAGGGGATGAACTCAGCATGCTACTCATGTTGTAGTTTGAGTACATGCACTGTGTTAGTCTTTAGAACACTTTCAAGAAAAAATATAATTCACTGGTCTTCAGAGATTTTAACTAAGAGCAGAATATAACAATTTCCTACTTTTTCTGCCTATTTCTGTCCATTGTTAGTTATATTTTCCATATTTTTTGCAATAATATTGGATGCTGTTTGACACACTTTGAATTATATGAAACCGACTGGTATCTAGTTGCAGTTGTCTGATTAATGGATAATGCTTTAGTGGCACATGGAATTAGTTGCCCATGTGTATAAATCATGGATCCGTATTCAGTGCATTTGGATCCTATGAAGTGGTAATTTTATGTCTGTTATATTAGTGTCTGTAACCTCTTTTTTTCTAGTTTAGGGGCTTACCTGGTAGTAAAAAAAAAAGGAAAAAATATTTTGTTGCTTAGAAGTAACTCTAAAATGCCTAAAGTGATGACCTAGCAGCAGCTGTGTGCAATAAAAACACTTTGTAAAAATATTAACTTATTGCACACATTTTGTTGCATTAAAAAAACCTACACTACATACTAAAGAATGAGAAGGTGCTTGGTTCAGTTAGTTCCTCGCTGTCCCCCTCAGTGCAATGCATGCTAATCACGTGCATTTGAGTGGATTAACTAAAAGTGGTCTCTGATAGATAGTTATTAGAATTCTTCACTTTTTGCAAAAAGCTATTGTGGAAATATGAAGGCGTTACTTGTGCTTCAGTTTAGTGTCATAGTCTGTAAGAAAAAATTATAAGAATTATTTTTGTCTGTCAAAATTCATAAAGTTATGCCACATGTAAAATTTTTGATGTCGTTGATATTTTGGGTATAACTTGATTTCTCTGAGAAAGTAGGAAACTGAAACTGATGTTTTATGCATCAGTGAGATCTAAGTACCATGTAGATTTTTAGCTATATGAAGATAGCTGTTATTCTTACCATAACTCTTAAACTTTTAACTTTAAACATTTGCTCCTAACTTTATTATTTTTTCATACGGAAACTAGCTTGTGCCTGAGAATCTTTGAAAGCCTGGTGCTTCACTTGGTTAAGGAAGCATGTCTGCTGGTGTTAGAAGATTATTAGTGGTTTGATTAATTCCGTATCTCTTGCTGATTCTGACTATTGGATTGTTCCAGCCCTGCTTGCTGTGTATTGTAAAACAATAAATGTTAGTTAAGGTGCTCTTCTGTTAGTTTAAAAAATGAAATTCTGTGTGTGTTGACGACTTAACATGGTCTTAGGAAAAAACATAAGCTGAGAGTGGCATCAGTTTAACTCTGTTTAAATGGCTGTAGCTAAATTGGAAATCAGAAAATTAGTCTTAGTTCTTCAGATTCTTAGTTCTAGCTTAAACTACAGTGAGGAATGCATCAATTGAAAAACAGTAAGTCTGCTGCTCTTCCAAAAAATAAAACTTTAAAATGTAGAAGAAGCTTTCATAGTGAAAAATAGTAAAGCTGTGGCTGCTGGTGATGAAAGTGGTTTGCAAAGTGGTGGGACAGGAAGGATTTGAATCTTTTCAGTGATTTCCTACTCTGAATATTCTTGCGGAATGGTTTATGTAAACCCATTTTATGTTGCAACCAGTCTTAAACACATGTGCAGAGTCTTACTTCCTCTAAAGGAATAAGTGATGGCTGAAAATTACTTACTTCTTGATGGTGTCTTGATGTGATGACAAACACTCACATGAACACTGTTCTTTGTGCATTCTGGGGGGAAGAATACTTGAAGTTTAATGAAGAAATCAAAACAGTGCATATCTGTAGACAGATGTAAGCAGTATAAACAGTATATCCTAATTCAAAACATATCTTAGAAAGGTATTGGAAAGATTGAAAGACATGCTCTGTAGATAAAGGAAACAAAAAATTACGTTACTTGTATAGTGCTGGGACAGAAGAAGAAAAATGTCCTCTGAACCAGAATGCATGTCATTGCTACCATAGCTAACTAGGTCGTGCTGTATTAAGGTGGAACAAGATGAAGATATTGAAACCAGTTTGTCTTTTCTTTTAAATTTATTTCTCCAGTGCCCTGCTGTGAGCAAGACAAATTTGTCATTTACTGCTAGGCTTATTACTTTGAATGTAAAGACCAGGGTATTGTTAAAGGTGAATAGGTGAATATTGTAGGTTTTGAAGCTCTTTGAGTTTCTGCTTTTACCTACATTAGAGATGTAGGTACTTATATCCTTTAAACCTATTAATGCATTGGCAGAACTCACAGGTTTTAGAGATATAGGGAAGCTGCTGTATGCCTCTGGGTGGTTTTTCCAGTCATATCTACTATTATGAGTATCTTTCCTTACTAACACTCTGTTAAATCTTTAGAGTATTATACAGCGTAATTACCACTGCAGCATTAAGACAAAGTACCTTGAACTGTACTTAGGTGTTCGCTTGGAAAGTAAAGTTTTCCTTATTTCTGAATCGGTTGGCTTTCTGTGAGAGTGAAGAATCTAAAGAATTGTAAATGTGAAGGAGCTAAAGCTTTGTAAATGAACTTGAAAAGTGATTTCCTGAGAAACATATCAAAGAAGCTTTTGGGCAAGGGAAGACCTGCCTTGGTAGTGTGTCAGAAATGTGAAATACGTCTAAATAAAAGACTGTTTACTTGACTTTCTTCTTTTTTTTTTTTTTTTTTAAATATGTGAATTCAGTGCTAAAAATAAAAAGGTGTGCTTCGAGGATTTGACCTTTCTACTTTAGTACTGCTCGTCAGATTTGTAGATACTTTATTGTATTTCAGAACAGAATAAAATGGTACTTGCTGCAGCTTGAGAAAGTAGAGCTTTTATCTCCTCTAATGTGCTGCTGGTGATGCTTTCTGAAACCTTATTAACTCCTGGTAAACTTGAGGGAGGTGCTGAAAATACAGTACCGCATAATTCTGTCAATACACATAACTGCCTAAAGCAAGAGGCAAAGTTGCAGGATACTCAAGAGACTGGGATCTTGATTTGGGTGTAGTGGAGACCATAAAAGGAAAGGTTATGTCATCAAAATTCAATACTTTGTATGGAGTCTTGTTGAGGCACTAGAGGTGTGATTAAACAAGAGGCAGGTATGTGAGAAAACTGCTGTTAGTAATGGAAAAAAAAAGAGTAATCTTGCAGATGTGTAGAAGGATTCAGCAGAATCTGAAAAAGCCCAGGAGGCATATCAAACAGGTAACTTTATGAGTTGTGCACTTGAGAGAATCCTTGTGGCCAGCCGCACTAATACCTTAGGAAGGAAGATAGGTTGTGCTCCATCTTTGGTAAGGAGTGAGAGACAATGGGTGAACTAGAGATTTGATGTAATTATTTTATCATTTAAGCAGTAGTCCTTGAGTTCTGTCAAATTTAAGATAAGTGGAAAGAGAGTTTCATAAGGTAGTGTGTCGCGCAGGAGTGGAGTTTGGAGACTGGATCAGCAGTTAAACAAAACTGGGAATACGTGCCTGTAGTTTCATCTGTTGCTTCTGAATATTTCTTCTGAGGTCTTGGAGAAAGTATCTAAGACAAGAGAGAAGGTAGAATTCCAAGAAGCAGAAGAAATGGTAGCACTTGAGGAGCAAGTGACACTGCTGACTGCTGTAGGTGACTGTCCCTGTCCTGATGTTTGTTATCATTACTGCTGGGTTGAATGTAGAGAGAGAAAATACAAACTTACACATGCCAAGAAAACTAAAGTTCAGGTGTCTGGTCGTGTAGTGGAGTTTTCTGCTCCACAGAGTTGGTAGATGTCTTCATTCTCTATAAAGTTTGAGGCGTGAGCTTAAGTTTCACACAAGCTGAAATTGAGGGGTGGTCCTCAAGCCAACTCTCATACTATCTGTGAGTGTTCTGAATGTTTGGCTTTCAAGTGCCACAAATGTGTCATAGGATTATTTGCAAAGGAAAGATGAAAATAAAAGTTCATTTTCTCCTGTGAAGACTATGTTAATGATTTTATTCTGCATAAAAGATACTTTAAAAGGAAAATTTTGGTGCAGCTACTCAGTAGCTGCCAACTATAAATAAAAATGACCATGTTGTTGCTTAGACTTCAGTACTTCTACAGACTGCCTGGCTTGTTTCAGTGTAGTGTAAATTAATGGAAAATCAGAAGAGAATGAAAAGGGAACAAAGTATGCCAAAAGATAGTAGTATTTGTTCAAAGAGTTGTGCTGAAGAATTTCTTTATATACTAAAGCCAGTATAAATACTGCTTGTAGTTCTGAGGAATTTGTGCTCATTGCCAAAGTTGTCTGTGTAGAAGGAGATGAGGATTTTTTTCCCTTACGCTATGATTATATGGTGACAAAATTTGTGTTCCCCATTGTAAACAGGTGTTAACTACCAAATCATGATACAGTACACGTGACTGTGTCAGTTTCCAGCAGAGAAACAACTTGTTCCTGAATATGCATTTCAGAGATGTCTCTTTTCTCATGCTCTCCCCCACCCCACAGCTTTTCAGGTGGTGAAATCTCAGCTATTAATCATTTGCCAGAGAAGAAACTGATTATGAAACAGAGGTTATATTAATCTCTTGTCTGCTGCTAGAGTTTCAAGTGACTTCTTTCTGTGGCTTCCTGTATTTAGATGAAAACATAAGATTTCTGTTTTCAGTGTCATGTTTAATTTTGGAGGTTTTGAAAGCAGTTGCTGCAATTCCAAGTAAAGGCCTGGATTTACTGATTGCTTTGTTTACAGCCCATGCTATTGTCAGTCTTAATGCTTTGGGAAGAGTCCTGTTGAAATGTTAGTTTTTGGTTTGAAGCTTGGTCAGTACATTCATTTTAAGTAGTTCTTCAGTGGTACTGAAATAAACTCATTGAGAACATTTTTACACTATTTGGGACTCCATAAGTTATGAAATGTGAAACTTCTGATTGTTACAGCAGCAATTTAAATACCATGTTCAACAGATTTAGAACTAAAATGTAACTTCTTGTTAAATGTCTCTTTTGGCTAAACAAAAGGAAGATTTGTGTTCATTCTTAGACTGTTACAGCTTAGTGATGCTAGTGTAGATTTGAATTAAATTACCCATTTTTAACTACCTTGTTTTTAATTACTAAATTGCATCTTCCAAGTAAATACTGCAAGGTGTGAGTAACACAAGTGAAAATGGTAGAAACTGTACTTAAAAGTTCATGCTCAACATTCCCTGGTGCTCTTGAGGAGTTTTTCCTTACTTTGAAATGAAGTAGTAGGGCTTCTGGGTGAAAGAGAGCTTGCCCAGGTCTCTGATAACACACTTGACTTTATTTTTCTTATCTCTTAGGGGGTAGTCAGTAGAACAATATCTACCAGTGTTGTCATATCATGTGCTCAAGAACTACACTATTAAGTTGCCCTATTTCCCATAGCTGAAAGATGCTCCATTTAATTTCTAAGCTATAGTTAATCTCATAATTAGCAAAAGTACTGTATTGATGCATTTTTCTATTTTTTATGTTGGGTTGGGTCTTTTTTTTTTTTGGTTTTTTTTTTTTCTTTCTACTCGCTGCTTTCTTCTTAAAAAAAACCATAAAAAAACTGTTTTTCTACACCTTTTAAGTGATGTG
>JAYDZK010000169.1:31240047-31272471 GCA_034509185.1 Euphonia xanthogaster | reverse complement strand
GGTCTTTTTTTTTTTTGGTTTTTTTTTTTGCTTTCTACTCGCTGCTTTATTATTAAAGACAACCATAAAAGAACTGTTTTTATACACCTTTTAAGTGATGTGAGCAGTCTTGTAAGTGTTCTGAGGAGGTGCACATAATTTTTACTTCAATAGCCGAATTCCATGAACAGGATGAATAGGCAGCAAATTTACAGACATGAAAGACATTTAAAGATGGGTGCTGCAATTAAAAAAAACCCCAAAACTAAACCAAAACCAGATGAAAACCCCCAAACAAAGCAGAAGAAAAAAGACAAAACCAAAACAGATTTTTCAGCTGCTACGATATTCATGAGAAGAGGAAGAAAATGGCATTAAGATTTGGGAAATAATAAAAAGAGAAGATTGTCATGTTAGATTATAATCTGTTACTGTATTTAATGCCTAATATGCGTTTTTCCCCCCACAGAAATTAGCAGAGTACGGAAAGACATGTATAACGACACATTAAATGGTAGTACGGAGAAGAGAAGTGCAGAATTACCAGATGCTGTGGGACCTATTGTACAGTTACAAGAGAAACTATATGTGCCTG
The DNA here is from genome assembly GCA_034509185.1 of Euphonia xanthogaster. NCBI lineage: Eukaryota > Metazoa > Chordata > Aves > Passeriformes > Fringillidae > Euphonia > Euphonia xanthogaster. Next base: position 31,271,897 of record JAYDZK010000169.1, on the reverse strand, counting down.
TAAAAGAATATCCAGATGTAAGTATATCTTTTTTAGTCCCTAAATTATTTTTTGATCCTTGTGGTTGTTTTTAAATGTAAATTTCGTGTGATGCTACCCTTGGATCATGCTGAGTTGCTTTGGATGCTAGGGAATCAGTGTATGTTCGACTTTACTTGATTTGCAGTGAGTGTGAGTGGAAGAAGGTTGTGTTAAATACCAAACTAGTATGGATTGTTAAACCTTAGATGTAAGACCCTAATTATCTTGTTCATTCAGTGTTTTCCATCCTGATACACTTGTGAAGTGAATTTTAGGAGGAAAGTAGTTCTTGGGATGGTGCTTTTTTCCTCTTGGTGTGTCTGTAAGTCAGCTGCAGAATGCTTTGGAGCCCTTTGAAGACCTTCTGGAGACTGTACTTAGTCTCAATTACTATTTGTCCCATACCTGTGTAACCAGTTCTGTTGCTTATAGAAGTGTCTTTATCTCAGGGTTGGTTGTCCTGTCCTCTCCTCTTTCCCCACCCTACTTAAGCAAAACTTTTTGCTTGCCTGTCAACATTGTGCACTCCATGGGGTGTTCTGTTCCATTGTACACTTACCTTTTGAAGGAGAATGGTTTCATTTAACTAGAGCTGTTTTGAATTTATCTGATCTGAACTGTTTCTAAAAACTACTTGGGAAGAACAGTCCTTTCAAAATCTACCCCAACTACCCCCAACCGTTTTCATTGATCAGTGACAAAATAAGAAGCCATGTTGTTCTTCTCTAATAGAATTTACAGGTTCTGTTGTAGTAGAGGAGTGCAGGGTCCGAGTAAGGGATTTGCACATTAAAGTGATATAAAGTGGAAGAAAGTACAGAACAGCAAAAATAGAGGTAACACTTGTGTATTTCTGTGGCTTTTCTTTGTATGCTTAATTAGATTAAGCTCTCCAAATGGAGTTTTATTATTTCACTGCTGCTTACAACATAGAGGCCTCTAAATAAACCTCACTGTGCCATGCTCCATTAATACAATTAAGTGCAAGTTCTTATTCAGAACCGAATACTTAGACAAATGTCTTTTCTCCCTTTTCAAGTTTTCACTAGTTGTTTTGCTTTGGGGTTAAAATACCTGTACTGGGGAAAGTCTTCAAGGAATTTGCACTGGCACTAAGGACATCTCTCTCCCCTTGTATTGCATTTTTCTTCCAAATTAAACATAAGTGTGTCTATATACATTTCTGTGTGTGTGCATACATGTTCCCACACCAAAACCAGTAATTCTTTTTAAACTTCTGAGTATTACAGATTTTTGAGAGCAATTGTCCTCTACAGTTGTTCCACAGGGCCATATAAGTAGCTCTGGACTTAATGCCTCCAGATATTTTAGAATTATATTGCTTAGTGGCTTTCTAAAACATTTCTTAGTTATTGAAATCTTGGTTTCATAACTTGACAGTGTATTCTTTGTGAAGAGTTGCCAAAGTTATTTGTTACAGTTTTTACAGAGCTTGATGCCTGCTGTACAAGGATTATGAGTAAGAAAAAAGGTGCTGGATTTCCCTTAACTATTAAGCTGCTCTTCTAGAAATCAGGGGTTTAGTAGCTTAGGTCTTCACTGCCAGTTAATTATCAAATATAATGTAAATGAGCAGGAAAGTTTGTCTCAAGTTTCTGACAAAGAAATTATTTCACTAGCTACTGCTAGCTCTTTGTTTGCTTTTAGAAGAACGGCCTTGAAGTGGTCACTAATTTATTTTAATAAACCCTTAGGCATTCGGAAGTTGGAGAAGCTTGTGATTTGTGTTCATGTGACCTGGAATAAAAAGGCTGTTGGCTCTTGTGAGATGATGTGAAGTGTGTGCTAGAAAATGTGAAGCTTCTGCTGCTGTGGTGGGACCTGGCAGTTCAAGCTTCACCAGGGAGCCAAGCCCGGTGTTCTCTGTGCGTTCCTGTATTTGTTCGTTGCTACTTGGAATGGGATCTGCCCAGCCTTAATCATTGGTTAATCAACTAGAATATACCACTACACACTAATAAAAAGCTGTGATTTGGTATGTAGGCCATTTCTAAAATCGTTCTGCAAGTTAGATGTTAAGTAACCTGCTTTGAATTCAGGCTAGCACAGCATTTAGAAGGTCTGGAGTGCAGTGACTCCAACTTACTAAAAAAAAGTGTAAAATTCACGGATAAGTACTAATTTCACCAGCGAAGGGAAATTTGTGTGTAAAGAGAGAAATTGTTACCTGTGAGAATTTTCACAACAGTATGTGAAACTTCTTACTCATATTAAGCAGTTAATTTAGTTGTTACCAGATATAGGAAAGACATGCTGTATGGACTATGAGAGTGAGTTTCTCAGATAAATCTAATTGATTCTTTCTATTGCCATAATTTTCTTCCAGCTGACTGTCTTGTATACATTACAGAGATATAAAGTTGGATAAACCTAAAGTTGTTCAGAAAAAAGGTGACCAGAAACTGGTTTTCTGATGTATATTTAATAATATTTTTAATAACAGAAATTTAAAAAAATCAGCAAAACGTTAGGATGTTCTAATAAGCTTTTGTTATGGTGTTTTTGATTTAGAATTTTGAGCATATTGGTTAGTTGCCTGTAGTGAATGCTGCATAGTACTATAGTGCCATTTTGTGCACAGAATCCTAAGTTACTTGTGAGCATAAAAATAGTGGTCTACCATAAGTTTAAACACACATGCTTTATATATGTGTATATATAAACAAACACAGAAGATGAAACAGTAAATTTTCATAGCCTGCATCACTTTGATATTACTGTTTTACTATCCTTTGGTTACCCACAGAAAATAAAGAATATATAAAATTAGGCTTAAAAGCTAAAATAAATCTATAACGTCCCCTGAAGGCTCCTAATTTATTTTTTCTTGTACTAGTGCACATTGAGTATTTTTAATCTAATATTTATTTGAAGGCCATAGTTGATGCAAGGTTCAACTTGCCAAAAAAATTAATTGACTGAAACAGCCTGTAGTTTTTAAATGCTGACTGTGCAGAATCTGAATTTCTGCTTCTGTACTAGTAAGTGGAAGATAGACAAAAATCTTGCCCAGCAAGAATTAATTTTCTTTGATGTGTTGTATTAATAAGGAGATTTTTTCCATTATGTAGTCAGAGTCTGATAAATTGTGTAACTGTTGGGATGGTCTCCTTTGTGACACTTTTTTTTTTCATAGGAAGTTACTGTTACACAATTGGGTCTATTCGTATTGTTTTCTTCTAGCATCCTTAAAAGGTGTTTAAACTTTAGAGAAATTTTAGTATTAGAACTGAGATTTGAGATACTTAGCTTTTCTGAACCATGTATATATGCTCCTGAAACTTGAGAGAGAACTTTTGCAGAAGGCACCCAAGGAATGAAATTCCTCTAATTGTCCATATTTTGCTCTTAAGTGAAAAGTGAGTTCTCTACAGAGTAATATTTGTACTCTCATGGAAGTCTTTGGTGTTACAGTTTGAAGACATTTCCAATTCATGGAGAAATAACTTCCATCAGAATTTTTAAAAGTAAGAAGAGAAGATGTCAGAGAAATTGTTGAGCTCTTAGGAAGCAGAAGAATGGAGGATAAGCTATTGTTTGTGGGTGAATAGTTAAAAGTCTTTAGCATTTCTTATGCTTCAGATAAATGATTAATTTTCTCGAATTTCCCTAGAGGGATGATACTAAACTTTCTGCCTGATATCAATTTAAACAGTTCTTGGAATTAGTACCTACAAATGTTGAACTGAATAAATGTTTTTTTTTTCTATTATAATCATGGCTTTATTATTAATAAGTACCCTGTTCTTTCTGATTAATGTGAAATTCTCTGTTGGAACTCTTCTGTGACTCTTCAGTAAAAATGTAAGAACTCAGTAATTATTGCATCTAAAGTAGCGTGTCCTTTGAGTATACTGGAGCTCAAAGGCCAGCAGTGATAAACAGCTTGTGCGTACTTCCTGACCATTTTAGTTAAAACTGTTTAATTAGTACAACACAACGATGAACACAGGGACTGATTTTACTATGGGGAACTTACTGACAAAGTGTTTAAATCCTTTTTCAATTTGTAATATCAGAGTTTAATAGCATCCATAATATGGATTAGGAAAATGATAACATCATCTTTATTTATTGTTCTGATTATTTACTTAAGCTCTTCACTCCCTAGTGGTAAACAGGGAAGGAGGCTAAAAGACTAGGCCTTGTTTACCCTTGCAATTTGAAGGAAAGAGAGAATATAACTGATCTCTGTACATAAAGTTGGGACACAGAATAATGGCAGGGCTGAAGGAAGATTTGGGAAATGGTCAGCTGCTGATGAAAGTACAAATGTATATGAAACAACTAAAGTAGTTTCATTACTAATTTTTAGTCTTAGTAGGGTCATTGGAAAAACATTTTAATAGAAGTAATGGGAACAAAGGATTTGATTTTTATTTTGAACTTCATCTATTAATGAGAGGCTTTATGTGCTCTGGTTGCAGCATGGTAAGGATATGGATTGAGAAAGGGCCCCTTTGTTTAGACGCTATAAAATGGAGATATGCCTTAATATCTGTATGAAGATGGTTTTTTTTACCCCTTCTATCTAATGTTTTAGTAGATATCCTTCCATTACTCACCATCTGAATCACCTTTTGACAGGTTGTTTTTTTTTTGGTTTTTTTTTTTTTTAATTTTTTTGAATCATGCTGAACACTCAGTAGCTGGTTTGGGGGATTTGGGGTTTGTTGGTTTTTGGGTGGGTGTTCTAGTTTTGGGGGTTTTTGATGCAGGATGACAGATGTTGTCATAATTTTATTCATAGATAAGCTGGTCAGATCTCCAGAGCACATGTGTACATGGAGTCAAAAGGATGGAAGACATTTGAAAATACATTGGAATTAAAAATCCTGTCCTTTAGTCCCTTACAGTAATCTTGCAGGCTGAGCAGCAGCTCAGCAGTATCAATTAACTTGATCTCTATCTCCATTATTTTTTCCCTCTTAAACTCTTGAAGAATTTAGTGGAATTAAGGCAGGTGATTGCCTTGTCATTTATCTGTTAATGATGTTCTTCCCATTTTATTCCTACTATTTGTGCTGTTTGCAGATCCTGTGTCTTTCTGTGTGTGTAAATAAAAAGAAATGGAAGGTAGGGGGGAAGTAAGACAGGTCAAGTAAGGGCTTAGTAAGTAGTATTTGCTTTGGCTATGTTCTCCTTAATATATTTCAAAGCAAATTTGGTAATCTGGGAGAAGAAATGAGTTGTACTTAGTAGTGCTAGGAAAGCTGAATGTATTTGTTAGAACACCATGGTTTTATGTTGATGCTTGTATTAGTAATGTCTTCAAATTAGTATCATCATATTAAACTCCTAGTTTTCTGTGCATGTTGATATACATGCCATGTACAGCATGTGTATGATACTCCCTTCAGCATGCAGTGGAATTTTTTTCTTTTGTAATCAGTATACAAGTCCAACTTGTAAGGATAGGAATCCCCTAATCTGACATTAACAGCCACTGCTAGACATTTGGGTGCCTCTCTTCACCATGGATGGAGAGGACTGTGTGTATATGGGGAAGCCAAGTGCCAAAGGAGAACGTTAGTCTAGAAAATCAGTCTAAATAGCTTGAAGATACCTGTTACTTTTCTGTGGATGAAATAACTAAAATTATTCTAAAAATTTAAGTTTATTGAAAATGTTGGACTGTGGGAATTAAAAAATTTGAGGTTGCAAAGGAAGTGTCCAGTGGAACTTCCTGAAATAGGTCTAGCAGTCAACATCCATCGTGATTGGTTTTGCTCCTGTAGTGGCTTTCATTATAACTCATCTTGTTTGCTGTGCAGAGTCAGGCTTTCAGTGGGCAATCTCTGCTCTTGCAAGACTTAAGTCTGGGAGAGCAAATACAAGTAATAAAAGGTCAGCTGTGAGGCAGGTGTTTGTAACATACTGATTTTTTTTATATATATATATATTGGGGTTTTTTCAGTCTGTTGTTTGAAATGTTTATTTTAGCGAAGAAAGATGTTATACAGAAATGAGGATGTGCTTCAGCATGATATTTTTGCTTGCTATTGTGAGGTCAGGTACTCTTGGGTACACCTGCTGAACTTCTTGGCAGTTTTTTGTGAATTAATGTCCTATGTACTTTAACAAGGATTGGAGACTGCAGTAAACATGGAAATACATCGAGTAAGTGCTGAAACAATACTTAACAGAGCAAGGTAGTGCTTGTGTTTAAAACACATAGGTGAATTTACAAATTACTGTTTAGACATCAGAATCCCTAATCGTTGTACTTTGTTACTCAAAGTCAGGAGCAGATCTTCCTTCTGCTTTAGAGAGTGGAAACAGACTCCTGAAAGATATGGGATTTGAGAGGCACAATGTTTTAAGGAAGGAGGAAATACAGATAGAAAAACCCCTTATTGAGGATTGTGTTTTTTCCCCCTCTTAGTTAGTTGACAAAAGGAAAACTGTAGCACTAAGCTGTAATACTTTCCCCAGAAACTTAACCTGGCAAGTGTAATAACATGCTGTCTTCACCCCTTCCCCCTGCAGTGGTCAGTCAGCTTTTGACACATATATTAAATATTTCTTCCTTTTTAGCAGCTCTGCAGTTTAGGTATTACTGTTTGTATAGTCAGAATTTTATGGAGTTGCCCTTGCAAAAGTAATTTGATGCTTTCCAGTCAGAGGACAGCAGGAGCTTGGTAACTTCATATGGGTAGGTCAGTGAAATGCAAGTCTTAGCTACTTGTGTTTGCTCTGTGTTTTGCTGGGATAAGATGGCGCCTATCTAGAATTGCTATTTAAAATAGTTTTGAGTTCCAGTCAGAATACCAGCTTTTCTTTTTACCTCTCATATATCATGTGCTTAGTTAAAAATCAATTTACATGCCCTCAGTGGTAAAAGTTCTATTGTTTTTTACTAGATTAAGTCTGCCCACAAACCTTGAAGGTGCATATTAATTTGAAGGAAAAAAGAATAAGTTGCCTTTTGAGCAGCATGGTTGAGTTTTTTTTTAAACAGGTGTGCTGTTTTGATATTATGCTATTTTTGAAGTTACTAATGCATTTAAAAGTGTACATCCCTTGTCAAGGAAAAGTTTTCAGTGTAATGCTGCATCTATAGCATTCATTTCTGTTCTGAATTTGTTCCATATTTCAAAAGAACAGAGTTGTTTTGTTCCTCATACATGTCTCATTAATGTTGGTCACTTGGTTGTCTTATATATGAGTTTTCTCAAGGGGAAGATAGTACACAAATCCAGCTTCAGTAATAAACTTTCCTTTTTCCGTGTTTTGTTTCATTGCTTGAGAATGCCTTGGTTTGGAATGTTGGATTCAAAATAAAACACAAATGCTATGTCAATAGGTATCTCTGCCTAGAAGATTCGGGGTTTCTGTAGCTGTAGTATGGATCTACTCAGTCTATGAAATTAGTCTCTGCGATTTTTTAATGCTAGTAAGAACACTAGTTGAATACTGTTGTTATATTTCAGTCACTTGGCATAATATTCATTCACAGTTCTAAGCTTTTAAATGTTTATTTTCTCTTTAAGAGCGGCTTCTAATAGTAGATTCTGTGAAGGCACTGATTACTTTTGAAGTTTGCTGCACTACTTTGAAACTGAGTGAATTATTTTCTTTCCAGTACACTTAGTACTCTAAGAGAAATAAATTTGCTTGATGAGCAGCCAGTTACTTTTTACACCTTATTTGCACTCAGTTCTCTCTTATTATATAGTGTGTCACTTTTTCTCTTAAGGAAACCTCATGCACCTGTCTGCATTGCGTACACTCATCCACCCAACCCTTCAGTTGCTTGGGTTGATTACTGCTTTTTCAGGTTTCTGTCTCTTTAGAGTACTGATGTAAGCTTAATCAATATCTCTCAGCTGTGTGGTGTATAAAAGCTCAGAGCATACTGACCCAAAAATCCGAGTTCCTTCTAGTTGCTAACATTGTGATCTGTGGCATCAGAGGACACTGAGGGCTCTGCCCTGTGGTCAGTGATACTGCTTGTTTTGGGAAGATTATCAAATTGTGGTTTGAAGTTGTCTTAATTATGCAGCAGTTTACCAGATGATTTTTTTTTTTTCTGTGAAGTACAGGTGGTCTAAAAATGTGAATGCTGCATTAAATAAGTATCTCTGTATTCCTGTTCCATCTGGAAATGACCCGTTGTTGTACTGCTAATGTATTTAAGTACTGATTATAATGAATATATTATTCAAATCAACATCTTAAATGTCTGGGTTGTAATATTTAACCTAATTGCTTGAATTTTATAATTTGAACTTACTTGAAAATTTGATGACCTTTTTTTAAAGAATAAATGACACTTGCATTAAAAGTAAAGCAAAGTTGATGTCATTCAACACAAGTACTCAAATAGTACATCTTGGGCTTCAGTATAATTTGATTTTTTTAAATTGTTGTAGCCACAATACTATTTTGCATATCTTTTTTTCTTCCACAAGGGCAGATGTTGCCCTTGAGACTGGAAAAATTGTAAGCAATGGCCTTTGAGTCTTTGTGAAGGACTACACTTTTTTCTGTGAGTCAGCTGATGGGCAAGCTAAAAGCAAGAGAGAGATGTGAAACTCTGGCTTTGTAATATAGATGGGGCTGGAACGTATATATTTATCTCTAAATCCTTAGTGTCTACAGAAAGGCTGACATGTAAACCTGAAGTACATCTCAACCCTTATAACTCTTTCTTCTACTGTTTCTCCTGTGATAAATATGAGGTAGTTCCTCTTCCTCTGCAGTGTCTGCAGTGATGATGGTCATCACAGAGCTGTAAGAAGTAGTAGTACCCATGTCCTTACTTAAAAATCCCAGAGTAAAAGGCAGAAGTTTATTAGGAATAAAGCCTGAATGAAGCAATTGTTGATAAGCTGCTCTTTTAGCAGTGTTGTAATTGTACATATTTAGGATAATAGATTCAATATGACTTGATATCCAAAGGGGCTGCTTTCGCTATATTACTGGGCTGTAATACTGCTGCTCTTAGTGCTTGATACTGGCTGAATCACAGAACTCCTTAGTGCTTATGTTGTGGGGTTTGTATCCTTACATGCTCCCGACAAGGTTGGGAGCTTTTTTAAGATGTTTCCAGTGCTTTTCAGTTTTCATTCATTTGTCTTTTTATGTATTGTGTTCTTACAGTTAGAACATAGACTTAAGGTTTCCTAAGAGCTTTTAGCAGAAATCATTTAGAGCAAACAAGGCAGATTAGACCTTAAAACACTAAAAGAAATATTAAGCTGTCTTCTGTGTTTCTGACCTGTTCTGCAAATTTGGGTACCAAAATTTAGGACCTGTTTTGCAACTTTACTGATTATGGCAGCTGTAAATATGTGGAGAAGACTTTTTGTAACATTTCCAGAAGGTGAATGGAATTACTAGTTTAATTTTTCACTTCAGATATGGTTAACACTGAGAAATCTGTCTTTTTTTTTAGAAGAAATATTTGTATAACAGCAAATAGGCATTGACAGTTTCTAATCTTACTTTTTTTTTTACACTTGATTGAAGTATATAATTTAAGGTCTACAGTAGAATGAGAAATGCTACCAGTTAGATAATCCTATTGGGTTTTGTTATAAATTTTGGAAAGGGGATTGCTTTTGTTTTGATGACACAGTTTAAAATTACTTTCTCTGATGTGTTTCAGTATTTTCATGGAATAAAATTCTAGACCTAGTTTGTTAAATAAACCCCTAATTAATGTGAAGTAGTATAAACTGTGTATGAAGCTATGACTAAGCGTAATGTTTATTTAGAAAGTGAGGTTTTATAGTTCTGCTTGTGAAATACTGGAAGTATTTTCAGTATATTTAATGATAGAAATAGGTGTTTCAGAATCTGATTTGTCTTAAATGAGGTAAGAATTCTGATTCACTTTCCCCTATGAAGGAGAAAATTCAGCTTGTTTCACTATAGAGCTCCTAGGCTATGAATGAGATTGCAGTTGTTACCAATTCTCAAATGTGTGTAAAAGTTAAAGGAGCAAAGCAAAAATTATCTAATAGTGCTTCTGATTATAAATTACAATTTAGTCAGCTAAATTAAGCAATTAAAATCAGTCACATGAATGAAAAGCATGTTTATGTTTAGCAATGTTAAACACCTTACTTTCTCCCTCACTTCAGAAGCTTGATAAAATGCATTTTTTCCCAAAGTACGTTGCTTGAATATGGAAACTTTCATCACGGCTCTAATTGCTAAGGCCTATCTTTAACCTCAAAACAATACTATGCAGCTTTATCATGGGGTTTAGTTGCTTGGTGAGATGCTTTACTGCTTTATTTTTAACTTTGCTTGTGAAAGAGTGCTATTATGGAGGAAAAAATAGTAATTGCTATTTATATAGTACTGCATTGAGGTCTTCTGATTTGGAAGTGTGCAATTTCTGTGTTTCCTCCCTTCCCATCTTCCATGGTGGCAAATAAATATATTTTTGCAACGTAGAATTATAAAAAGAATGAATAATTCAGCGTAAAATCTGTTGCCTTAAAGGGATGAAGAACTTTAGACAAAGTTCCAGTAACTAATCAAATAAATGAAGTGGTTACTGAGAACCTCTTCTTTATATAAACTTGAGTATAACCTCAAAGCCTGTTTTTACAAAGTCAGTTTTTCCTTATGAAAGGAGAAAAAGCAGCTTCATTTGTCTGGTAAATGGACAAAGAGAATAATGTCCCTTATATACAAGATTTCCATTTCTTCTTAGAAAGAAGATTTCAATTTCTTTGTAGTATTTTTAACTAGAGTATCACTATCGGCCATAGTGCTCCAACTTAAATGTGTCTTTCTCACTTCTAATTACTGAGAAATGGAAGTAGTCTACAGCTAAATTGCCAGCTTTAGGTGCCTTGGGTAATGTCATATGTAGTCACATCTAATTAAAAGGTATTATTATGGAAATTAGTTGTTGAACTGTATATCCTGAGGATCCTTTGTTACTGGAATATGAGTTTAATGATGTAAACTGTGAAGCTTAGAGGGCACTGCTGGATCCTATGGTTAGGCTTGGAGACCGATTTACACACAGCACAACTTGTTAATTCTCTAGATAAATGTGTCACGATTCCCAAGTAGAGCATAGAATTGAACAATTTTTACTCATCTCCTGGTGTTATTGAAACTGATGTCTTGTCACTGTTCTGAAAACCTCATTTTAGTGAATAGGATGAAACAGATTATTCACTATCTCGCTTAACCATGCCTACTGTTAGATTGTTCACTGGATCTGATTTCCTGAGAGAGTTTCTGTTAACAATCTTTCAATTACTGTTTAAAGGGTTTTATGACCACTTAAAGGAGGGAACTACCAAACTGTTCTGTGGGCCTTTAAATAATTGCAAATGGGAATCTAATGATAACAGAGATTCCCATTTTAAAACCATGAAATTGTTAATTTGTCTATCTTTACAGCTTTCTCACTTATGTTGATAATTCTAAGCAATTTAAAATCCAATTATTTCCAAAATACGACAGTAATTAGATTAGTGTTTTTACATGAACAGAACATGTAGCATAAAAAAATCATTTTGAGGGATGGTTTTTTAGTTATTTGAAGTGGAATTTAAACTACCCAATTAAGATTCTCTTTAAACTTGTGGCATGAGGAAAAGATTTAATGTTAAAACCAGTATTAGATGGAAAGGAAATGTGGCTTTAGTTTATATAATGTACAAAAAGTATTGACAAAGCAGAGGCGAAGCAAAAACATGCTAAAAGACCAAATTGCTATTTCACTTAAGATCTAAAGGTAATATTTATGCAAACAACTACACAATTTATTAACAGTAAAAATTAGTCCAGAAGTGGTGGGAAGGAAGCAAAACCCAAAAGGCTTTTTACTTGAGTGTGTTTGACAAGGCATGGCTTCTGTCTCTGGTAACTGATAAGGTCTCTGCTTTGTTGTTGTGTGTTCTTGTATCTTATGTCTGCTGATCCAGGCGGCAGTGTTGTCAGCTCAGTGAGGAATGTCAGGAGGCTGGAGCAAAAGGGACATTAAATGGTTGACACTGAGGGATGGCAGTAAATGAGATGGGAGCTAAATATATAGGTTTGTGACATTCTAGCAGCTGGCTAAAGTCGTGCTGTTTGTTGCTTGGTTATGCTAGCCTTAAAAAGGAAGAGAATGCATTGTAGCACCGAGAAGAAAAAAAACAGCTGGTGGCTTATCACTCAGCCCTAATGACAGAGAAGGTTAAAGAGTTTAGAAGGACGAATCTTGAAAGAGTGCTTTTATTAGTAACATTAAATTTTTAACTTGGTATGAGTAGTTTTATAAAACTATACTAAAACTTGGCTTGTTCGGTGTAAAAAAGGCATGAATGCTTCGTTTGTTGTCCAAATAAAATTACTTTAAAAATTTACTTAATTACTTTTGATCCAAGCAGTTTATTAGGTGACTTTTACAGTAACTTACTTTTGATGTTTTCTTGCTCCATAATGGAACTCTTGGAAACAGTTTGATACTCGATTAAGTATCTTGGAGTTTAATGCTTAATTTAGAAGGAAAAAGGCTTGTTTTTCTAATAGATGAAAGCATAAATGTCCTCAAATGGTATAAACTTTATATATCTTAATCCCCATATTTATTAGAGAGCTAGAAAAGTGCCATGTGATTTAAATATGATTTTATGTTAGAAGCGCTTCCAAATAAAAGTTAATTTTTTGGAAAAATTTGTGTCTAATTGCTTAAAAGCTTAATATTTGACATGCAACTTACTACTACATCTAGTTCTTTCAGTGAATGCTGTTTGAATGTAAGCTTGAAAAAAGTACAGGACCTTAGTCGAAAGCTTAGTCCTGCTTGATACTTTTTGCTGCTTCTTCATATCTGAGATTTTTAGTTTCTTCTCAAGAACCTGTTTAGTTCTTGAACCCAGACTTGATTGTTACCACTGTCTTACAGCTGACTGAAAGGGAAGTGAAGAGCAAAATCTCATCTGTGGCTCTTCAGCAAGTAAAGTGGTAGTGAAGAAGTGGCATTCTGAAGCTGGCCTCCACAGGGCCCTGAAAGAAGCTGTGGGCTAAAGATGTGAAACTGTGATACAGGTTAAAGCCTTCCCTTTTTGCTTTTAGTGTTCCTTGTGCTGTGGCATACTCTGACAGGATGGGAAGAGATCAGGAAATTCCAGATCTCCTGCTCTTAGCGGGAATTGGTCTGTCCCCTTCCTTAAGCTTGTTGGGGGGTTTGTAAAAGCGAGGTGTGACTGAGCAGTTTAGGGTCAGCTTTTACAAGACTGCAGCAGTGATCTTTGGGTCTTGTTTGTCCTCATGTTAGGAGCTGGTTTTCTTCCTATTACAGGGGCAGCTTCTGCATGTTGCAGTAGTACTAGCAGTGTGGTTTTCTGTAATTCTGAGATAGTCTTGCATTAATTTATGTGTTTGTGTAGGTTTTTCTTCTCTTCAGTTCAGGTGGATTGTACATAGCAGGATGATGCACCAGATAAGGTTTTCAGGCCTTGAATTAAAGAGATTAGAGAGATTTGAGCTGCTTTGCTCAGGGAGTTTGATGCATTGTGTTTAGGCAGATTGACTTTTTTTATGTACCTCTGTATAGAGAGATTTATGGCTGTGAAGCTGTATAGTAATTTGAAAATCTTAGTACATTATGCCATGTCTGAAGTGCTGGCTCCCTTTTTTAATTAGCACAGCAGCTCTTTGTGGATCTTCATTTTGAATTCTGTTACTTCTTTAGGCCAATGCCAGTATTACCTGTGTGTTACATTATACAAAAATATCAGAAGATTTTAGCTAATCTAATAAACTTGCCTTTATTCCTTCTATATACCTATATGTAGTTTATTAATAGTATTAGCTTTTTTTCCAAGTGATTGTTACATTCTGTGCAGTAAAGAACAGAAGTAAACAGCTTTTATGGCTTTGTTAGAGGTCAGTAATTTAAGAGTTACTCTTCATTGTCTCTACCTTTCTAGTCTGTTACCTGACTTCCACTGCTTCTTTTGAAAGGAACTTATGGAGTGCAACATGTTCAGTGTTTTGAAATTTCTTGATTCTTTGATGATATAATGTAAAGTCTTATTCATTTTCACAAAAAACCATAGCTCTCCCTTCAGATTTGGATTGCTTTCTACCTTTCATCTGAAGGTTCCATTATCTTAATGCCAAAACTATATGGTGAAGCTGTAATTTTTCTGCAGGAAAATGAAAAAAGATTTGTTGCTCAATCCTTGGACAGTAAAGCTTCCTGGTATTCACTTGATTTAGAACTAAATGGTTAATTTCTTGGCATAAATGTTTACATCTTAGGTTAGTTTTTAGAAAATTAAATTGAAAAAAAATTGATTAGCTGTGGTAATTTGCAAAATGTAGAAGATTAGGATCCCTGTTTTTTGGTGTGCTGTTAGACTGATGTTCAAACAGGTCAAAGAATTGCTGAAGAAATTGTTAGGTCTTTAGCAGCTAATATTGGAAAACAGTGCCTTTGAGATTAGAGGTACTGCGATTCTGTCAACACAGAAATTATTTTTTTCTTTTTGCACCTGTGATAACACATATATACACTGTGTTTAAAATAATTGTGAAATCTTCTGCCCAGAGGAGCTGAAAATACATTTTCCAGGAAGACTATGTTAGTGGCTCAGTGTTATTTCAATGGATGAAAATTAAGTTGGCATCCTAGATAACATTTTGGAGATACTGAGTTTTGTATATACAGGAATTACTATGTCCTGAATTCTTATGACTGTATTTTGATGATGACTTCTGACAGATACCTGTTTCAAACAGATGACAAAAGAAAACTGTATCTTGGCTTCTCTGATTAGATGTAATGCATTCGGCCAACTAGATGTAGCTACTCAGTTCTGTCACATTAATTAAAATTTCAGTGGTAAAATTGAAGTTTATTTAGATAAATATCTAGCTGTCATATTTCATTAAAAATTTTCAATACCTGACAGAAACAACACGAAATGTTTAATTTTAATTTACTCAGATCTCCCTTTAAACTGCAAGTTTAGAATTTGGAGAAAAAAGTTGTACCCTTCAGTGTACTACTTTTGGTTTGTGTTTGTCTTTTAATCTGTGCTTTGAGATTTCTTTGTTCTTTAATCAAGAAAGCGGTATTACCATTATTAAAATGACCTGAAAGCTAGCCTGATTTTTATTTTATTTCGTTTTTTTACAGATCTGGTCTAATGTATTTACATGAAGTTTGTAAAGCTGTTTGTCAGTTAAAAATGCTCTCAAAGCCTTCAGCAGAGGTTATTAGAGGTGAATGATGTGGATTTAAGGGATTTAGTAATTCATTCTAAATCCCAGCTATATTTTTTAATGCTGGGGTATTTGTTGGGGTTTTTTTTTTGGTGGGGTTTTGCTTTTTGTTTTTGTTTTTTTTTTTTTTTGAAGGAGCATTTTAAGCATTAGGATGTGGTCTCCTGGGTAAAAAATGATATTTTATTGACATCACTTGGATAATCTGGTTTGTCTAGGTTACAGCTGCAGTGATCAGAAAGATTCTGAGCTTTTTGAATGATCACTGTATCAGTGGCTGATATTTTGCTCAGTCAGGAACAAATGCAAATAATCTGTAATAATCCGTAGTGGGCAAGTCAACTCTACCAACAAAGCTAACATTGCAGAATTACAGTATGTAAATTGTGGCACCCTTACAGGACCTAAAGGGACCCTGCAAGAGAGCTGGAAAGAGGGTCTTTTGGGATAGGCCAAGGGGGGTGGATTTAAACCAAAAGAGGGTAGAATTATATTAGGTGTTAGGAAGAAATTCCCCACCCTTAGGGTGGTGAGACAGTGGAATAGGTTGTCCAGAGAAGCTGTGGGTGCTCCATCCCTGGAAGTGTTCAAGACTATGTTAGATGGAGCTCTGAGCAACCTGGTCTGGTGGAAGGTGTTCCTGGCCTTGGCAGGGGTTTGGAATTATGTGATCTTCAAGTTCCCTTCCAACCCTGTTTTATGATTTTATAAAATGCAGTAAGTTGATATTTTTATTTTAAGATAGTTATATTGCTGTGGTACTGGGGCTTTAATTGTATGGTGGTGCTTCATAAAAACAATTTAGTTTTTATTGTAGCAAGCAATATTTCTATTCAAATTAATCACCCATTTAATATAACCTCAGCTTTTTATCTGAAATTATATGGTGTGCCGTTTATTTTTGGCACATTCCAGAACACAACTGGAAGTAGTATTTTGTTTATTAAATAATGTTACAGTGCCAGAATAAAGGTACTAACAAGGAGAACTTTAATAGTTTAATAGGGCTCAGGGTCACCCTTTGAAAATTTAGTACTTGTGATTGTAATACATAACAGAACTAATTGAAGTGGCAAAATCTTGAATTGAAACAAATCCTGATTTGTTAATTTGTTCCTAACAAATCCTAATTTGTTTACTAAAAGTTTTAGTTTATTGTACCACTTGTTTTTAATGTTACTTAGAGAATATCACCAGCAAGAAATAATAGATGAGTAATTTTTAAGTAGACCAAAATGTTTGTTATGGTAATCCATTCTTTAAACCATTAAATGCGTATTGCTGATTCCCAAGAAGGGAAGGCAGCAATTCTTAATCTTACAGAGAGAACAAGGTGCTGCTGTTCATCACTGATTGTTTACTGTCTTCTTAATAAAAGTTTTACTGGAAAATATAGATAAATTTCTGTCAGCATTTCTTACTAAAGATCATGTGTGGGCAAAGTCTGTTTATGACTGTCCAACGAATGCTAAATACCGAGCTCAGTTTTTGTGAGCTGACTTGCAGCACGCGTGAGTTCATTCAAGAGATTTTATTCGGTTCTGAACACAATGTGAACAATTCAGTGTTTGAATTGTGCTGATGGCACCAGCTTTGTAGATGAGGTGAGTTAGAGGTTAAACAGCATCGGGGCAGACTGACTCATGCATGCCATGAAACATAAATACCCCAGTACTTAGAAGAGAGATTGAAGTTGTTCTCTCCTGCCCCACTTAGTGCTTACTAATAAGTTTGATAAAGTTTCTGGAGATCTTTCTCTTTTCTGGACATCTCATAGAATCCATACTCTTCTAATTGTTTTAAGAAGCTGTGCTTTAAACCCCAGTTAAGTATAATGTAATTTAAAGGAATTTAACATGCTACCAAAATTACTCCTACACTAACTGCATTATGTAATACTTAAATGTTGTTCTGGGAAAGAATAATAGATACAGGTATTTGTATGCAGAGAACTCATTTCCTCTGTTACTATCTGTATTTTTCATTGGAACCTCTGCAGTGAGTAACAGGCAAAACCATTGCACTAATGTGTTCTTTTCATTTTCCTCCAGATGCTGATACTTTTTGTGTAGTATATCAGACTTCAAAACACTGAATGTTAACTTTGTTCTCCTACTGCACAAATACTATATTTTAGTGATGTATTACAATTATGTTCATATCCTTTGTTTTTGTATTAATACATTTTACAGATGTTTTTGAACTAGACCAAGCTGATCTCACTCCCATAATAATTATCAGTTCTTTCCCATAACAAGACAAGTTACTATCTGGCTTTGATGTTGAAAAGTGATTATGGTTACTGAACTAGAACAAAAAAAAAAAACCTACCCAAAATGCCCCCAACCCTATAATCTTTGTTAAAAATGTATGCAGTGTACTAAATAAATATGGAACCAGTCTGAGTGCATTAAATATGTACTGAAAATTATTCTTATCCATTTAATACACTGAGGAAAAAAGAATTTTCATTATCTCCTTTCTAAGATGTTCTCCTCTTTGTGACACTCAAATTTTAGAGAGTTAGAACTGCATTAGATATTTTAGCTGTAGTGACCCTTTTATTTAATGTTGGTGATTAAATTGCTCACACTTGAAGTCATCTCAGAGGTACTTCAACAGATGTACTGGAAATTTTGGTTTTGTTTATCTAGCACAAAAGTACCTGATTGAAAATATGACAGATCCTAATTTTCTGACAGTTTATGTTCTGTATTTTATTTTCCAGTACCTTAATGGTTTTATTTTTGTGTTTAAGTGATGAAGAGATTATTTAATGGTTATTTGTATGTATAAGTTACTTAACAACACAGCATTTCTAATTTACTACTTAACTTCATCACTTAAATGCTTCAATAGTTCTCATTTAGCTTTGATTATAGTATTAGAATGGTATATATATCAGATGAATCCAGCAAATGTAAGTGGATATATTTGACATAAGCAGATTATATGTGTTATGCTGATATTCACTACATGTATACTTTGGCCTTTACTTGATTATTTTGCTTAGAAAACATGCCATATTTAGGAATGGAGAGAATGTTTCCCATGCATTGTTGTCTGCAGCTACTCTTCTATTACCAGTAGTAGGTGGGTTTGGTAGAGACTTGAGGAAACAACTTCACATGTTGTCACTAGCAGTCTTAAGAGCTACTTAAAGTTAGTTTGTATGTAAAAATTAACTTTTAAATGTGGTTACTATTGTCTGTATTCACTGTGTTGACAGTGATAAAACCATCTGCTTTGTCAGCCTCTTATTCCTTTAAAATCCCCTCAGATAATCTGTTTTTCTTAACTATGTTACAAACTTGCTGAATTCAGCATTTAATCCTCAAAGTAGATGTTAATGCAGTTAATGAAAGATTTCACAATTTCAGTGTTATTCTTGAAACATTATACTTTTTCCTCTTGATTTCTGAAATGTACACAACTGCCTGTTTATGTGAACTTGGCCTTCATTGTTTTTGGTTAATCTATAATGTGGTCACTGAGTATGGGATGCGCTTCTTTTTATTTGATAGTAGTTCTTACTGCTTTAACAAAAGCTGTAGCTGTTTTCTACTGAGATAAGTGTGATGTTGAATCACTGAAGATAGTTACAAAGGCATGAAATATATCTGAGGTTTTGTCATCATGGAAGAAGAAACTTTGTGTTCTGTTAATCCCAATCTACCAAAAAATGTAGTGGTATCATCTTCTTTGGAATGGGAGGAGATAGTGGCAACAGTCTGAAGTATTTAAAGAATTTTGACTGAAAGTAAGAGGTGGGGGCTGTAAATGTTACCTGAAAGGTTATGTATTTAATCCGTAACTGCTCTTTTACTGGCAAATTACGTGTGTAAAGCTGTAAATGCTAGTTCTCTTAACAGTATGTGTGTTTGTACATGTACAGAAATACACATCACTATAACTGTGCTTGTAAAAATAGCCTAACTAACCAAACATGCCACCCCCCCCCAAAAAAAAAGAACAACAACAACAAAAAAAAAAACAAAAAAAAACCCCAAAATGCAACAACAAAAGCCAAATTTGACATAGTTGTCATTGTGGAAATTGTTATATGGTCATGATACAGTAATGCAATAAATATTGGAAAATGTTATTGATAGAAAGCATATGCAGTATAAGGTAGGGTAGAGTACCCGTCTGTAATTTCTTTTTTTTTCCTATAAAATGTTTCAGATTACTTTCTCAGAAATTCATTCTCAAAGGTACCTATCTATAATTTTATTCTACAAGCTTTGTTTTTTTTATTAAACACTAAACTACCTATCTGAAAGTATACAGTCTTAGTTTAATATGCTGTATTTTGTTTTCAATACCTCAAGTGGTTTTATAGTTGTTTCAAGTTAGAGGCTTATAAAAAATCAAATCAGCCATATGTATCTGATTTATTTTTTTATGATTGTCTAAGACTTGGCTGAGACCAGTGCAAGATTTTCTAAGAAATGCAGAAAAATATCTGTATTGCCAGTATCATAAAACAATATTCCTTTAAAAAGACGACAATGAAAAAAAAGAGAAACCTAAATTTGCTAATTTTGGTCGGTCAGTGAAAGTTTTATTGGATTCACTATCCATTCTTGTATTTGTTTTGTCAGCATGGTGCTATTTTTTTTATCTTCTGCTGTAGTGTTTCCAGTGTGTTTGCATATAAATGTTACAATTAAATGCATTAGCTGATTTTCTTTGTAAAAAACACGCATGAAAATACATACTTGAATTTAATTATATCTTTAAGAAATTTATTAATCCTTGGAGTAATGTTAATCTTGCACACAAAGAGTACTCACATTAAACAAACACCATTGTGAGTGCCCTACACATTCATCATGCTTTGTTTTGAATGCCTTCATTGTCTTGCAGTTCCTTTGTGTCTCTTCATTACTCCATTTCCATGGTTGTGACTCTGTCAGGTTAAGTTATCTCCTGAATGGTCTCAGAGTATGACTACTGCAATCTGAAGACATAGAAAGTTTCTTCTGAAGTGGCTAAACTGACTGCCAGCATTGCTGCTTAAGATTAAATTACCAGCTGTTCTCCATTATAACATTATAACATTATAACATCCCATTTTCAGTTGCTTTTTAACCATGACATGTTTTAACCACTGAACCACACAGAGTCCTGGTCTTCAGTTGCTTTTTATTTGGTGTGGAAAATCATATGACAGTGAAATGAGCAGGAAATGCTGCTCTCCAGGTCTTCAGAAAGGAAACTAACCACCAGGATAGTTTAAATCACATTTTTCGGAGTCTTTAGTTTACTTAATGTATCAGTATGCAATCTGAAAACTGATTTGACCGTGGAGAAGCCTGAATATAAGATATAGTTTTCTCTCTTGATGAAAATCCACTTTAAGCTGGCAGTTATGTCTAACATTTAACTAGGCTGTAAAATAAAACTGCGAAAAATATGGATAAGGGAGGGCAAGGCTGCTCATGAACAGATTGAGAAGCCTGAACGTTTGTCTTGTTAGGATTTAAAAAAAAAAAGTTAATTATATGTAAAGGTAGTCTCAAAACGGAGACCTTGTTTCCATATATGAAGTAACTATACTGAAGCTGTTTTCTGCAGGAGGTTAAGAATTAAATGACATCAAGAGTGGACAGTTATAGTTACAAGTAGTCAATTGTAGTTATTACACTGGAGTTTTTTTAAGGGATATAATAGAATTTGTGTTTATTCTAAGCTGGGGATCAGAAGGTGAAACCAAATGCTGGATTTCCAGAAACACAGATACATTGCTAAGCTTTTGTAATAGATCATTAGTAAAGAAAGGGCTCCATTTTTGTGTGTTTATAGTATTTTTCTGAATTTAGCAGCTTATTTTATCTTAAAGTATGCTTAAAGTCAGCATGAAGGGTAGAGCATCTTTTGGTTTTGTTGTAGAGAGGAACTACTGAGCTGTTCTTGAGACTTGGCTTAAAATAATTTTTAGGCTGGGTATGAAAAGTACTCAAATACACAAATTGTGCCTAAGAACATAAAAGCTTTTGAAAACTTTTCTTGATTTCCTTAAGTGGAAATAGACTTGAAGAATAGCTTGGTTTTGGCTTTTTTCCAGTGATAAGTAACTGACTCTGCAAAATCAATGTTTAGTAAGTCACTGGAACATTTGCTAATAAGATGGTAGAATAAATGACTTTTTAATTGAGTTAAATAATTGTTTGATCAAATGCATATGTTTATGTTCTTTCTTGCTAGATTTGGATATTTCAATCAAATTGGATTTTTTCAAATTCATTTCCCTTAATGAAGTAAAGAATTTTTTTCGCAAGTTAAATTAGTTCTTGCCACATCTTATATTGATATTTCAAAGCAAAACACAAAATACATAAGTCACAATAGAAGTATGAAATTTAGTACTACTTGTCTGCCTGAAGTTCCGCAGATTTCAGCATGCATGGAAAGATCCTTAAACACTGCATTTCCCATACTGTAAAAAACCAGACACACTTCTTTGTAGTCTCTTACTAATCAGCAGCTCTGAGTCTTTGGCATGGTTCATTCTTACTTTTCTTTACTACTTTTGTTCTGGGTGTGGGGACTGGTGGGGACTATTAAAGCACCTGGTCTGCTTAGGAAATAGTTGTTCTATGTGTCGGCAATAGAAGATGTTTTTATCAGAGGGTTTCTTATGCAGTGGACTTGTTAGGTGGGTCACCATATGGAAATTTTCTTGACTCTTGGGAGCGATGGCTGCTGCAGAATAATCATTAATATCCCAGAGTAAGTAGAAACGTTAGGATTTGGAGCATCTTTTTTTCCCAGTACATTTCTTTCTGCTTAAGCACTTCGAGTAACAAAGATCCTCATGTGCAGTCTCCCAAGATATGCTGTCTCTTTTCTCTTTAAGGGTGTGGACACCTTCTGGACATCTCAAAAAAAGGCAACAACTGTCTTACAGGCCAGCAAGATCCAGTAGTGTTTTATACATGCTGAACACTTCAAACGTGACAAGTTAGCAAATTAAGGGAATGTGAGGGTGATGATGCAGAGAAACAGACAGAGGGAGAGCAGCAAGGGTGTAACTGGTTGGAACTTCAGCACCTGAGCTCCACTAAACATTTGTAATTCTTGGCTTTTAGAATGCTCTTGTGTTTGTGTGTCACCATCTTCTGGAGGTTGTTTCTTTAGTTCTGATTTTGAGTTGAGGAAGATTTGAGCACATGAATATAAAACTCAGGAAAACGATTGTGAAAAAACCACTAGTGAAAATTTTTCATAGAAAAGTATATTGAATGTAGAGAGATTTTAATTATTGTTGATTGCTTTTTCTGTATTGTTGATGTAGAAGCAGTTAATCTTAGCTTAAGCCACTTCTGCCTAATTTTTAACATAATCTCACTTTTCAACATGTGTGAGGTTAGATACATTCCAAGTAATGCTGCCTTAAATTGGTCAAATCGATTTCGGAATTCTCTGAGGGTGAGGTGAATCCTACAGTACTCAAATGCAAAGTGAGAAACACTCCAGGAAATCGAGGGGAAATATTCTTAGCTTTGTCTCTGTACAAATGTTAGAACAAATAGTATTCCTGAGCACAGGTGTGTTATTTGTAGAGAAACACAATGCAGTGATGAGTGTGTTTGGACGACAGTATGAGACAAAGAGCACAAGAAATAGAGGTAGATGTTAAGAATGATCCTCTGAACTTGTCAGATGTCTCATTCTGGTAAGTCTGATAGTCTAGCTGGCCTGACAGGTAAGAGAAGCGGTAGCTACAGATACAACTGGATTCTGACAAAACTGTCTAACTTGAAGGCTTACTCTGTATTCCTGAGTTGTGGTCTTGCTGGTCACTGCTCTGTCTTTCTGAAAAAAGAGTCTGAATTATATTTTTCTATGAGTACTGAGCTTGGGCTTTTAAGATGGTTGTCTGGGAAACTGAATATTGACGGTGATGCATTGGTACAAAAGGTAGGGGATCATTTGTTAAAGCAATACTTGGCTTAATCTATGATAAATGATTACTGATGATTGATTAAGACTGCACCTCAGGTGTAGTCCTGCAGCATGCTCCTTCATCTTTTATCTCTAACACACTGAAGAAAATTTGGCTGGTAGGATAGAAAGTATGATTAGAAAGAAATTAAGTCATTACCAAATGCTTTTAAAGTCAGTTTTGAGTTTTAGTTCTGTCTTGAAATTACTGTGCCTGAAGTCAACAACATGAAATTCATTACACAAATGGAGAGCAGTATGCTGTTGTAGGGGGGCATAAAATTTTCATATGAATATAAAACTGGGGGACAGGATCAAGGCTGAGATAGTGGAGAGGAGTATTTGGGGACAATGAGTGTAAAAACAAACATAAGAATTGAATTTTTGAGGGAGGGAAGGAAACAACCTGGGATGTATTAATAACAATGTGATTTAGAAGATATAATTGTTCTGAGTAACTTAATGCTGAGATTTCAGTAGAAGTACTGCCTTGTCTAGGCATCCTGCTTTTAGATATGATCAAATTCTAGGGCCCAGGAGAGGTAATGGGAGCAGGCAGCTGTTTGGAAGGAACATCTATACAAAAAGACTCCAAGTGTTAATGTGAACAGTTTGGAAAGAAAAGGTTGCATACTTCAATAAAGTTGCAAACTTAAGGGTAATACAGATTCCTCCCTTTTTTTTTTCTTTGTATCCTGTATTGTTCTATTTAATTTTTTTATCCAAAGTATGTTATTATTTGATTTTTCTTTTACTTATAATCCAAATTAATGAAACAGTATAGACTGCTGTTTGTTTCTAGGGAGATTGAGAATATAGCAATAGTCAGCTTTTGTGTTGGTTAAAATATTGGTTTCAAATCAGCTTTGCAATATTATTTTAGCATTATCAGTGGAATGGCACAGATATCTAAAGTTTTAGTGTGCAGAAGTGTGGATGTGGAGAAAAGCAAGTAAGATACTGTTCATGTAAAACAATGGTACAATGTTGGTATTAAACACAAAATGTGTAACATGTAAGATTTTAATAATATTTCACAGCTGAACTTTAATACTTGTAGCTAGTTCATTGCTTTATCAAAGCTCAGTGAATGTTTCTTTAATTTCTTATGATTCACAGTTTCTGTGTGCGTTCACAAGTTCTTTTCGTCTTCACTACACGCCCCCTTGCCTCCCTGTAGTTGATTCAGACTTCATACTATGTCTTTGTTTTCTGAGCTTGCAATACCAAATAACTTTGGGAGTATATATTCCCAGAATAGTTTAGCTGCTGTGAAACACTGCTAATTTTCTTAAAGAACTTTAATTTGCTTGCATTCATAATTTCTGCTTACTCTTAAATCATTTCTGGTCTTTGCAGTTTCATAAGGATTTCAAATACATTGAGTTTTAGTACTCAAGCCCAGTTTTAATTAGCTGAGGAAATGAAAGCCACCAACTTCTTCACAATTCCAGTGAATACTTTTGTTTATCGGGATCTAAAATATCCAGAGCAGAACGTTACAGCAGAGTTTCTGTTCTTTTAATTTCTTCTTTGAATTTAATGTTCAGTCTGAAACTTCTTAGTTTATCTGTAATTTGAGCTGGTGCTTCATCTTGGCGCTGCAGTTGTCACAGAATACTGCTCTATGTTCTCAATGCTACCATCACTTAGTTCTTTTTTATTTGTCATAAATAAATTATTTCAGAATGTGTGTTTGAAAATAATGAAAGGGAAAAAGCTCTTGAAAATAACTAGGAAATAATGTTATGTATGGCTAAATGGTGGTATTACTGTGTTGAGTGTAGGCGGGGGGATGTCTGCTGAAGTCAGCCAATTAACCATTAAATGCTTGCTTTATTTGTATGTACAACTAAGTAAATGGTACAGCTTACAAAAAGTGATGTGCTTTTGTTGTATCTGTATAGACACAATTTTTTATATATACAAATATTATATATATGTGTGTGTGTACGTATGTATGACAATACCATATTTTTAAGTTGCCCATGAAGCCTAAACTAAACACATAAGAGGCCTCATTTGTTTTTTCTGAAGGAAATGCCATGGCAGGGGTAGATAAAGAAGGATTATTTTTGATGTCCTTCCCAGGCTGAATACCCGGCCCCTGTGTGCTTCCTGGTCGTGGTGCACCTTGTTGGCCTGTGGATGAGCATGGCTGGACACATTGATGGTGAGGGAGAGCAGCTTGGAGTTTCTGTAAGAGCTTGTACACCTTAATGAGGAGGAAAGTAGGAGCTGCTGCTGATGTAGACTACCTGATGTTACATCTGAATGACCTAGTTCCACCTGAGACATGTATCCCCAAAGTAGGGGTCACATGGGTACTTAATGTATGAAAACAGTACCTAACACATTTTTCAACCTCAGGGATTTAGTGTGGTGTCCTGAGCCATTAAACACTTGATATTTTTAGACACAGAAATACATCTTGTTAAATTTTAAGCTAATTTTATTTACTTGATTTTTTAGAAACTTTTTTTTTTCTTTCAGTTTAACTTTGTTGGAAGAATCCTTGGGCCCAGAGGACTAACAGCTAAACAACTTGAGGCAGAAACAGGATGCAAGATAATGGTCCGAGGGAAGGGCTCAATGAGGGACAAAAAGAAGGTAAGGTCTTGAAGGGCAGTGTAGTTTCAGATGCATAATTTTGGTTTCTACTGGAGGATAAGCTCATGTCTCTCATTCCTGTTATGTTCTTACTGTTATGCTTTTTTGTTATCTAGTGTCTTACACAGACTTAGTAAATAGCACAGGCTATCCTGAAGAAGTAAAATGTACATGCTCCATAATTCTGCAATTGGGAGTCTTAACTAGCAATTATCAAATATTCTTAAGTAATAATTAACTTTGAATTGTGTCACATATCATAAGGTAAAGGTAAAAATTGAAGTTAAATGTATTTTTCTAGGAAAGAGCTCTTCACCTCAGAGGTCTTATTAATAACTTTATTGTATTGAATTACCAAAGTAATGATTTGTGCATGGAGTGTGGATTGGGGAAAAAAAAGTTAAATGTATTTCTGGCAGTCACTTCTGTCTGAGTGAACCAAGAAGCACTGTGTTGGTTTTCTTTTGTGTTCAGGTGGAGTTGCAAAGTAATTAGGGCTGTTCTTGCCTTGTCCTGGAATATGCATGTTCTGCCCATATGAATGGACAAACTGCATGATAGACCCTTCCTGAATGTCAGGCTACTCTCGTGGTAACTAGAGAGTTTTTCTAGGTTTATTTTCTAGCGATTTCCTTCTACCTCTGGCTACTGCTGCTGAAGTTACACCACCATCTCCACTGTAGTTTTGAATGTTTCCTCTTTGTTCCCAAAACCACACTTTCTTTTTATTCCTTTTTAGGAGAAACCCCCCCCCCCCCCCTTGCCTTACATGATCAGCCACATAATACATTCTACTGATACATACATAGTACGTAGCAATTACAAAAGAAAGTTAGGAGCTACCCAGTTGAACAACTTTTTCTTCCCAGGGCTTATAAATGTGTTACCTTCAAATTTCATTTAATGTCTCTTGTTTTCATAATCTGCTGGAACGCTGCCACTGTCCTTTGTCTTATTCTACCATCGTTGTAGGTTTTGGAGTTTGTGAAATACATGTTGGAGAATCACAGAGTGGTTGAGGTTCAGGCCTCAGGCAGAGTCACCGTGTCCAGGTTTCCTAGAACCCTGCCCAGGTGGCTGCTAGGTGTAGTGTCCTCCTACCACTGTGCTTCAAAACCTGTCCTGTAGGAAGTCATCTCTAGATAGCTTGAGCAGGTTTAATTTCCGCGGAAGTATTTTTTGACTGCTTTCTCCTATTCTCCATGCCTTTTTTTTTTTTTAATTGTGTTTTTTGACAATTCACAGAAGATTAGGCTGTGGGAATTACTGGAGTATTTTATTTAAGAAAAAGAAGAACTGAGACCACCTGAGTGAGTCACCTCTGAGTTAGTAAGAAAAGAAAACTACCTTCAACAAGGACAAGTATGGCAGATGAGATAAAACCTCACACACATTAAAAACTAGAAATTGATTCAGTCAGCACTTGAATGCCCATTACAGCTTTGAGGCTGGGTTCTCTCATAATTTTTAAACATAAAGTACTTGGCCATTGATAATTTAATGAGATAATACTGCAGTTAGTGTGAAATATATTTGAATGATATCATATTATAATGTATTTGTATACCAAACAGTATGATAAAGGTTGTAAACCAGTGTTGAGTGTCAAATAATTTTTCTTTAGAAAACTGATTTTCATGCCATCCATTCTTAATATTTTCAGCTCATTTGCTTTCCTGAGGTGATTTGTATTGGTCATTTGTTTACATTTTTCAGGGCAGACTTTTTGGTGGTACACCACTGTTGATGAAGTAGGAAGAATTTCATAATACTTGATTATGATGCACACCAATAAGATGTTTCTTTTAAAAATAATTATTTGGAAGCTGATTTAAGACATAGGAATTGCAGACAAAAGAAAGAATGAGTGACATCTGTCAGTCTGAAGCATGAGTACACTTCTTGCAGTTGACTCTTGCCTCTTTTCCTGATGAATTATACTTACAGATGAACTCCCTAGTCTTGCAGTGCATTTAATGATAACTACCTTTTTTTATTTTCTCAAATGGTTTCTCTCTTTGCAGGTTGTACTTCAAAATGCTAATGAACATCAAAGTATAAATACAGAAGTAATACTATTTTTTTCATGGTAGGTTAGGATACACTAATTAATTTTTAAAACCCTTTCCTTTCTCTAGAGTCAGTGTTGTTTAGAAAAGTCAGTATTTGAGATTTTTTTCACTGAATAGTTTTGAAATTTGGAGGAGATAGGAGATGCAGGTTAATATTTTAGGTGTATTTTGTGAGTATAATTTATACCTGCAAACTTGATTTCCCACTGCTAATTATAAAAGAAAGTTTATTGGTTGTGGGAAGGAGTAATTACTAAAGCAGTGTCAATCTTAAGTGACAGCTACATGGTACTAAATACTTGAATAAACTGTCCTTGTGCTTTTGCTGCCTTGTTAGTGGTTGCAGAATCCAAGAGAATACAAAAACTGACATTCTGGAAAAGAAACCATCTAGATATGCTCTGCAGAGAATTTTGCTTTGCTCTGTGATCCTATGAAAGAAGTAATGAACTAAGAATCCCTGTCATGTGGCCAAAAAACTTGAACTGGCATCACATGTTTAAACTTGCTGACAGATTCCCCCCAGAAAGCAGGGGAAATCCTCCAATTGTTTGTATTTGAGGCTCAGCTGGTAATCTGAATATCTCTCTAGACAGCTTTCAACAAATTTGAAATCAAAACCTTAATTACTGAGAGTACTGTGATTAGAGCCTAGGGGTACTTGAAGGAGATTATTGGGAAGGGGAAAGGGGTTGCAGGCATTCATCAAAAGCTAATGAATGTGTAACTTTATTAAGACCAAGGCATTTTTTTTGCTCAGTCTGAGTGCACCTTTCATTAGATGGAGAAAAAAACGAGTAACTTGCACACCAGTTAAAGAATGTGTATAGTGAAGACTGTGCAATGATGGATAAGCAAAACATTTTTTCGCATCTCGTTTGTCTTACATAAATTCTGTAAAATAGGCATTGATGTGCCCACAGAGAGTCAGCCCTGTGCTCTTTAACACACTGCCACTGTCTCACTTTAGAGAGAGGTATGAAGCCCAGCAGCATCAGGCTGCTGGCTTGTGGCAGCCTTGGTCAACTCTGTTGGGTTTTTTCCATTTCTTTCTACTTTTAGACAGGAATCTCCCTTAGAACAGTGTGTGATGAGAGAGCATAATTCATTTTTACTTCACAAGGAAGCCATCTCATTATGATATACAGAATATTTTTCTTACAATTGCTAGTTTCAGATAGAAGGGCAAGGAGCTATGCAGTTCTGAATTTGAAGAACTCTGTGCCTTCATCCTCTGTAGCAGTTTTAAGTCTTTTGCATTTCACTCTGTATTATGTGATTTGAACTGATTTATGGTTTCTGACCTACTTGTTCCAGCTTACTTGTTCCTACAATCCTGCTTACCTTGCGAACAGCAACATAAGGTTTCATGAAAGACATGCTCTCAGTTAGTTCCAGTCTTGACCTTTGATTTGTGCAGTTATTATAGTGCATAGGTAATTCCATTTCTTTAAACTCTCAATTTTTCTGTTTTTATAGTATGGCTAAAAAGGAATTAGAAAATTGGTACCTGCACAAAGTTTGAGGAAAATATCAGAGGGGAATAATTCATCTGTCTTGTGATCAGGATATTTTATTAAATTTACATGCTGTATAGTAGTACATATTTGTAATATTTTCTTTACCTTTTAAGCTTTGAAATATCATCTGATAAACTTTGTTTTCCAATGGAAAGGGTTAAACATTCTCTTTAGCTCATAAAGTGATGTTAGTGACATCGGATAATACATTGTTCTGTCTTGTTGAGTAAGCCTCTTATTGCCACCTTAATTATAAGATGCCTAGTTTTTATATTCTGTGTAAAGTACGATGTGTGAACAAATCATAAAGTTCTGGTGCTGACACACATGTTGAAATGGAAGATATTTAGCATATGCAAGGAAATGAAGTTGTTCTGTGTTTCAAAATGAAAGGTTGACCAGCCATCATTGTTCTTGAATTCCAGGAGTAAATTTCTTGGCTGAGGCCTGCTGCCTCTAACTTGTGCCTCTACATGAAAGCATGCCAGTGCTGTTTGATATCACACGTGTCTGTGTTGGCAAATGGTGCTTTGGAATGGCAGTTTGAAAAAATCTTGTAGCTAGTTGCAAAGGTTTTGACTCTTTGTCATTACCTTTAGGAACATTAAGGGAAAAAATACTTTAAATTACTGGGGAGAGAGACATGTGAAAGTGAAAGCAATTTCATATTCATAATACGTGACTAGAATGACTGTCCTTTTATTTAAAAAAAAAAATCCCTTAAATCCCTTTTTGACAATGCTGGTGAAGTTTCTGGAGGTAGATCAGATGATTACTTTTACATTTATAACTATTAGAATCCCTTGTCAACGTCCATCCTTAAAGATGCTGTTTATTAAAATTGAACTCTAGTTACTGGAAACTGAGACACTGTGGAGCAACAGCTCAGCATGTTTGAGATGCTGGGTTCTGCTTTGTTAATTTCTGTTGCAAATCAAAGCTGCGAGTGTTTGACTGTTACATTCATTGGAATGGCCATCAACTTCCATGGCTATCCATGAAAAGCCATCGTATGAGCAAGCTCCTGACTGAGATTGGGACATGGCTTACAGAGCATGTGTCCTGAATCTACTGCATTCAGGTTATGAACTTGGAAGAGAAAATTACTGAAGGCATTCAGAATGAAGTGTTTAAGATACTTCACAACTTCATAAACTTCAGGATCTCCTACAGTGACATTTCCTCTGAACATATTTTTTCATAGGCATGTACGTCTTGATTAAGTTTGATTTCTCAAACTAATCAGGCTTGAGACACTTTTTTCATGCTTAATTTTTGGGTACTACAATAACTGGCCTTTTATATTTAAAACAAGTCTAAACAAAAAAGTATTAAACTAAACTTATATGTTCACTGTATCACAACTGCTATTTTAGCAAAGGTGTTTAAGAATATACTCAGTGGTTGATACTGCTTTGCCTTCCTAGAGGTTCATTGTAAAACATAAGATGTGCTGAAAATATTTTTGGTTGCCTGTAAGCTAATTTTTTTTTTTCAGTAGTGGGTACCTGAGGAAATGGGCTTTTCTGTTCCAGTTTCAAAACCTTCATTTCATTTGTAACCAGCTACTTCGAATACAGGGGGAATTGTGAAGCTGGATTTTTTTTTTTTTTTTTCATTATTCTTAAAGAATATTTGAAGCATGGCCTGTTTCCCTTTTAACAGACAAAACAGTAGTCTCTTGAATTATATACCTGGTAATATTTGAGCCAGTGACCCTTTCAAGAGTTTACACTATTAGCTCACAGTGTAGACAAAAAAAATCACAGAAAAAAAAAAGTCCTTTTACCAAATTATTGATTTAATTATATAATTAAATGCTAAATATTAGTGAATTAATAATTCTTTTAAATAGACTTTTTACTAGACAGTGGTGAAGGTAATAGAGGTTATTTCACACTGACTGCAGACTCCTTTTCAGCCTGTTCCTGGGGGTTTTGTACTTCAGCATTTCTAGAGTATTATCTTTGGAATCTTACTCTCATACATCTTTTCTTTAAGTAAAAAATGTTCAGTTCACATTGACAGTAGTGAAGAATGCAGGCCCAACTAGCATAGTTATGTATGGGAATGCAAATTTTACAAGAGAACATTTTCCTGAAGTCTTATATAAGATTTGACAAACGCTTCTTATTTGAAGTAATTTATTTCAAGAGTATTTTCATAGCAGCCAGGGGAATGCTCTTGCTTTCAAGAGCAGAATGGTTTTATTTTGAAGGGGAAAAAAATTAGGCGCCTGAGGACCTTAAAAATTATTACAAGGCAATATTAGTCTTTCAGAAAAAATTACTGATACATATCTGATGCAATGCATCTTTTAAATGGTGTATTTCATACATACTTCTGCCCTTTATTGGCTACATACTGACTATATCCAATGTATATTGGATATATTTCTGCATGAGCTCAATACAAAGTTGCAGCTTCGAGCAGATTTTAACACTGTTAAGACATGGGTTTT
>JAYDZK010000169.1:31228342-31240022 GCA_034509185.1 Euphonia xanthogaster | reverse complement strand
AACCTTTGGCTATGATTAACTTAGCTATCAAAACTCCATTATATATCATTTTGTTCTGAGAGGAGTTAAGTTGGTTATTGAGCTAATTAAATATGGAAATAACTGACTTTAACAAAATACTACTTTTTAATGTCATCAAGTACACTGGAAACTGTGAACTGTGGAAGTGTAATCAAAGCCCTGCTAGTTGAAATCAGCTTGTATTACACTGTCCTTGTGTTTGTTTTTCTGTCTGTTCCCTGTGAGGAAAAACCCTTATGAGCAAGCAATGAGAGAATCTAGATATATTTTGAAATTAGAGAAAAGTAGAACAAAGTGTAGTGGAAAAAAGTAAATCAAGGGAATCCTGAATCACTGCCTGAACATCTGTGCATAAACAAGTCTGGTTTGTAAATTAAAATGCTATGTCTATTGAACAGGAATTGACTCATCCTGTAACACGGCAGAAGTTGTCTTTCTGCAGACAAGCTTTTGAGGTGGGAAGCACAGAGAGTGTTAATTGTGTTCTGAAAGGTTGAGCAGGTTTCAGCTCACAGGGGTTTGTATCTGGCATTTTGAATAGAAGTTTTGAAAGGCTTGGGAGACTCTGCACACAGAATTGTTTTGAGATACTGACCAAATTGTCTGCAAACATGTATCTACATTTTACTTTGTCTAGCAAAGTAGTGAAGCAAGGTTTAAATAATGAAAATCTACTGTAACCTGAATTTTTTTTAATGGTAATATTTCTAACTTGTTTAAGCATTAATGCTGTGATAATCTTGCTTACCAGAAATAATTTGTATTCAGGATCGCATTTCAGTGTGTTTGTTCAGTATTATGCAACTGTGCTTGCAATTCTCTGCGGGAAAGGCCATACTTAGTTTGAGGCTTGTGGGAATTTTCTTGTGCCTGCATGAAGTTTGAGTCGGCTTCAGTGTGGGAATGGAGTTAAAGCTTGTTGTTTCAGAGGGAAGGCAGCATGGCTGTGTGATTCCTGAGTAGCTGTCACTTCCTGGCAGTTATTGGTTCTCCTCATTTTTTAGGGGGCTTCTGGCAGGCAGAATACAGGCAGGTGGTTGTTTACCATAGTGGATATGGCTCCTCAGGGTGTTATTTAGCAATTTGATTGAGACTGATAGGAAGGCTCTTTAGCGTGGAGTAAAAGAGTAAGCACAAAATAACAACCGCTATTGTTGAAACCAAATACTTAAATTACTAATTGAATATTTAGAAGATAGAGATATTTGACTTCATGCTGTTTTGTTTTTTTCCAAATAGAGATAAGTAATCTGTTTCACTGGTCCAAGGTACTGGATTCCTTGCCAACTGTATGGTAACAATCACAAAGTGTAATTCCTAAATGAGTGATCAGTTTGCCATTTAAACTTGTTTATAGACAGTGACTTTCCTTAGGTTTTCTGGCTTAGTATTAGCCTTTGTCATGCCTAGACTTGGATTGAAATGGGTATTGTGAATCACAGGCTGCTCTGTATGGCCTACAGTACTGTCCATTAAGCAAATGAATGAAATTCAGGTAGCTGTGTAGCCCTTAATAAGGATGTGGCAGTATCCTCACTTTAGAGTTTACCCAGCTATAGTAAACAATATTTTATTGTTGGTCTTAACACTTTTAAGGCAGAGGGAGGCATTTATTGACAGATTGGTTGGACATTTTTTGTTAACCTTTCATAAGATTATCAGCTTCTGTCTTACAATTTTTATATTTTTTTCACATCTTTTCAGGCAGTAAATGGGGAATGTTTTGATAAATACAGGACTCACTGAAGTGCATGCACACTGAATATATCTTTAAAAATGTGCTTACAATTCAAACCAGTTCTGTTTAAAACATGTGTTAAGCATATTCATGAAAGGATGAAAGCTTATTTAAATGTTTGGTAAGGCCAAGTACACAAATCTGTTTTTCTGTTATAGGGAACTTGTTACTCTTATAGTAGCAGAACACTCCAAGCAATGCTTGGAGACTGTTTAACTTAGTAGAATCTGATATTCTGTGTAAATGATCTAAGTGCCACAATCTTACCATGGAACAAGCACAACACACAGTGTTTATGCTTTCTTGGTGCATTTGTTCATGTTAGTGATTCTTCAATGTAAGTTGACTCATAAGTCAATTCACCACTACATTCCTACATGACAGACAAAATCATGTCCTAACCTTAATAGCTTGAAATGAAGAAAACATTAGGCTGGTTTTGGGTGTTGAAAGATCTGCAAAATAGTGACTGCATTCAGGCAGTAGCTTTCATGAGCCTGACAGAATGGTTTAACTGGCAGCTGAAGTAACAGGAAAAGTGGCTTTAGGAAAAAAAATGGGAATATCAAATTATTGGTTGGCTTCATAAGAAGGTGGTACAGAATTATGCACAAAATTTGATAAGAATGGATGGAATCAGTACAGGGAGGAGATGTCTAGTCAGTATAAAAATGTCAAGAATTTGACACAGTTGCTGGGAAACACCAGGATCTATTGATGTGTGAAGAACTAAAGTTTGTGGGAAGTGAACATATGTATAGTACTGTGGAAAGGAACCCAAAATAATTTACGGAGCATTTACATTTTCACAGCAAAAGCTACAGGAAATTTTTGCTTTCTTATTGAGTCTTACATAGAATCATAGAATATACTGAGTTGGAAGGGATCTTTCAGGATCATTGAGTCCAATCCCTGGCCCTGCACAGGACACCCCAAGAATTACACCATGTGTCCAGGAGTATTGTCCAAATTCTTGTTGAACTCTGTCAGGTTTGATGCTGTGACCGCTTCCTGGGGAGCATGAGTCTCTCTCCTTTTCCTCTCTTCTTCCCTTCCTTCCTTCCTCTTGCTAATGTTTCTGCTACTTTGAACCTAGGTCAACTTTTCTGGTTTTTTTCCCCTCCCTCTTTTATGAATTTCTCCCTTGTTTCATAAATTATATTAATTTTCCTTAATTTGACATGAGGTTCCTCTTAGCTCTCTCTAGAAATCTTCTCTGGCTATATTTTTCCATCTTGGTCCTTGAGTACCTCCTTCTCACTGGTCATGTGCTTTATAAATTATTGTAATAAAAGGAAGGCTAATTTCTATGGTGCTTCATTTATTCTCTGAAAATACAATTAGATGACACGAAAGTGCACTAGAAGGAGTTTTGGTTTCTAACAACACTTTATATATTTGCATTATGGTAGCAAATGATATAAACACTGGTGTTTAGAAACAGAGTTGTAACTGGGCAATCTGAGTAACGCAGGCGAGGAAGATTACATAAGGCAAAAGGAAATAATGACACACTTCTCATGCTACTGACTAACAGTTAAAATTATTTATCATGCATAAGACTGTCTGAATGGGAAGAAAAAAATCCAACAGCAAAACTAAATGGGGAAAATTATTTCCTGAGAGTCAGGGTGATAATGCAAATTCACCAGTGTGCTTGCCTTGAAGTTACTGGAACATGAACTCTGAATGCAATAGCTTTTGAAGAGGTGTGGAGAGCGGACAGCAGAGTTGCTCTCACACTTGGCTAGAAGTTTCTGTATGTAAGTTGTAGGTGTGACATGAGGATTGAGTAGAAATAAAAGGTTAAGGTTAATTAGTATCTCAGACAGAATTCCTGAAACCTTTTTGATTCCTGACACAACTAAAAATAGGCAATGTAATTATGAGCCAAACTGCCCTTTCTTATATGTATCATTTTAGAAGTGAGCTAGTGGTATTTTTGCATGCACAAATGGAAGGGATTTTACTTCAAGAGCAAAGAACAGCCTATTAATTGAGTGCCTTTATCTGGCATGTGGGCACTGAGTACATATAACTTAAATATTTGGATGTAAATACTTATGATGTAAACTATTAAACTTTTTTTTTTTCTGTCTGGTAAATCTGATGTAGCTGTTACTTTCTTCCTAATCTTCCTGTAGTGTTCTGTGATCAGGTGCTGTGGCACAAGGTTGATATGATTGTTTCCGGTGAGGTCAGCGTTTCATGGAGTTGGATGTTCTGGTATGGGGTTATTTAACTGTCTGGAGGGTTTTGTTGAAATTATTTTCTTTGATATTGAATTGATATTGGTATTGTGGTGATTTCTTTGTTAGATTTTTGGTTTTTTTACACTGTGATAGTGAAGTGGTGACAGCACTGGGTCCGTTCTGTGCTAAGGTTGCTGTGAACTTCAGCAATTGCATGTTTCTCTTGAATAAGAAAGAAATAGTTTTCTGAAAGATGGGACCTATCACATCTCTGCCACTGCTTGTGGGCTCTTTGGAGTATTTCTGTAAATGTATGTCTGGACTGTTCAGTCCTGAGCCACACAGAAACAATTAAATATGCTTCTGTGGCAGAGTGATAAAGAATTGAAAATCACATTTAGCTGACTGAATGCACCTGAAGTACCTGACTTTTAATTGATCCACGTGTCAGAATTATTTCTGAAGATTCTGAGCTGCTGATTTCAAATGTTCCCATATTTACAACCATATGTATTCAAGGGAATTTTAATTTTTAGGCTATTGGGGGTCTTGGCAGATATTTTAACTGGCTTGCTGAACTTGTGAAATATGCTATTGCTGATACATAGTTTCAGGAACTAAAAGCTAGTAGTTGACTAATTTTAGATTTAATATTAAATTTTATAGAGGGAAATAGAGGTTTTTCTGTGCTGATAAAGTATGTTGTAGTCATTTTCCATCTAGTAAGTGATCCATAAATGGCCAAGCAGTCTTTGAGGTGGCTGTGAGATACTCCTATGTTTCAAGTTGACAGTGCTGGAATTGAATGTTCACTTAAATTTTGACTGACAAAAAGACCTAGAACTTAAATCTGTTAGCTCACATTGCCTCACAACAGCATGAATCAGAAAAAGTCTTAAGATAATCTGTATTACAAACTGAAATAAGTGATAAATTTTCAAGTTCCATGGTTTGAAATACTGAAGCTACTCTGGAAATTAGTATGCAGTGTGGACACAAGGGTACTGCAAATACCAAAATTGGTTTTTGCAGCCTGACTAGTGGAATTTTTCAGTATCGAGCCTTTTAAATGATAAGTTCAATTTAGCTTGAAATGTACCTTTTTGGAATAGTTCATTTGGTAGTAAAATTAATCCTCCTTGAAAAAAAAAAAAAAAGCAACTCCCAGTTCTCCATTTCTAAGAAAAATCAGATATACTCCTGTGGAAACATTTTGAAGAGGAAAACACATTTACTATTGATTATGTGTTTCAGCTCTTTTAAGGAACTCTGATTTGGTTATTGCAGGCTTTGGACCTCTTACTTGCAGTCA
The DNA here is from genome assembly GCA_034509185.1 of Euphonia xanthogaster. NCBI lineage: Eukaryota > Metazoa > Chordata > Aves > Passeriformes > Fringillidae > Euphonia > Euphonia xanthogaster. The sequence goes on along the minus strand of JAYDZK010000169.1, from coordinate 31,234,759 downwards.
CATATATGGTTCATGACTTAGAGTAAAAGAATCTACCAGGTAGAATAAGGTGTAATGATTTTAATTAAGTCATACTTGGTATATTACTTTTGTTGCTGTTAAACTCACTTGCAACTGGCTGATTCTGCAAGTTGGAGTATTATCATAAATTTGATTGGACAATGCTGTATCACCAATCTTGCCAGAAGCAGAAATTGGCAGGAATGTGGCATTTTGAGCATGCTTTTTGGATCCTGGTATTTTACGGTAGCGGATACAGGATTTTCCCAGTGTCTTCTTGGAGGACCATGTAATAGATGAGGGAGTGTTTGCAGGAGACTGGGAGGGAATTATTCAGGTTCCCCTGTCAGCTGTATCATTTTTTATGTTAGGCTGTAGTGGGTAGGAGTTCAAATACACAGGTTATGTTTGCTGCTCAAACAGTTGTTTATAGTGACCCCTAGGGAAGAAGCAACAGAAGGAATATAAACATTGCATGGGCAGCAACAGCAAGCTGACAGGCAATGAGCTTTACCTTAATGGCTGGTTAAATAAGGCTCCTGTATTGCAAGGGGAGGGAAAGGGAAGTCACTTTGAGTATTTAAGGGGGAGGGGAAGGAGGAGATTTGAAGACCCTCAAAATGTCAAATAATTTGTCATATACTTATTCATCTGTTAGCTCATAAATGTAAATTTTTGTAAAAAGCCTTTCCAGCTTTTTCTTGGATCTGACTTTGCAGAACGTTTTGGGGCCTTCAGCTGGGCTGCAGACCTAAACTGATTTTTTTTTTGGTAAGGTTTTTGAACAGACCTCTGAATCAGGCATCTCTTGTAAGTTTTGCTGCTTTCCTGGCCTTGAAAAAGGATCTATGCTCCTGTGAGAGACATCTTGAAGGGTGGTTGATGATCATGGAATCAGCTAGGAAAACATTTTAGTTACTTCAGTTACCTAGCTTGAAAGCTCAGCCTGAGGAAAGAACTGCTTCAGCTTCTCCTGTTGGTGTACATTTCTGCACAGCTGAGTCACTGAACACATGGGCTTGCTTTTAGGGATCTTTTTTTTCCCCCTCCTGTTAGCTTGGAGGTGATTTTGTGATCTTTTAGAGAAACAACTGACCAACCCCTGCCCCCATCCCATTTTATTCTTTTGGTTTAGGGTTTTGCAAGAACAAGTTTTCAAACTGTCAGTGCTTGTCCATCGCTGTGGGTAAGGCTATTTTATAGACCAGTCTATATGGTTTTGCTGTAGTTGCCTTTTCCTGGTCTCTTCAGAGCTGCTGTCAAACATCCTTTCCCACCATTTTAACCAGTGATCAGTGGACCTGAAGCTGTGGACTGCTTCCAAGTGAAATATGTCACAAAGAACCAAAAACCTCTATGTAGTCTCGATGCATGGGAGATTCTAAGTCTGTATTTGTAATAGAAAGTATCTGTGGGCCTTCAGGGGAGAAAAAGAAAAAGGACAGGTGTCAGGATGGCTGTTCCTGCCAAAACTATACTCACCACATTATATCATAGTGACTTCCTTTCTCTGAGCACATTTGTAAGATACAGTGAAAAAAATTGATAATAATTCAAAATCGATTTTCTATATAGGATGAAAAAATATTGATATTCACATTTCAGTGATTTTAGCTGTGAGATTTACTACTAACATGTTTGTCATTAAATATAAAAACAAATGAGTTTTGGTTAATTTGATGATGCAGTAAGTTTTGATATTGATAACAACAATGGTGGAAAAAATGCCCAAAGAAGATGATACGTAGTTTCAACTTAGTTAACCACTATCATGAATATATTGAAGTAATTGCAAGATCGATTTCGCTCCCTGATGAGTGGTGTTCTGAGTAATGTGCACTCCCATTGCTTCTAAAACACTGATAAATGCAATCTGTTGGAATGTTTTGAAGACAATAGCTATTTAATGAATAGCTTGTGTGTACAGGAGAAAAGAATAAGCTTGATTGCTTACAATCTGACATTTGAAAAAGCATTTTTTTTGGATCTCTTGTATTTGCATATCTAATTGCTATGTAATCAAAACTAAGTGAACTGTAGCTGCTTGAAACCAAAAAATGAAAGGCAATCATCTTTAAAGGGGGAGATATCCCACTCATACGCAAGCCTGTCTGAATATTAGAATTATATTCTTCTTGTGTTTAATTATAGGTGTCTGACTGAGCAGTAAATTTATGCCTGTGTATTAGAGGAGTGAATGTGACCCTGAAACATCAGCTTTCCTTTGTTGAAGCAAAGCATTCGCATTGAGAGAACTTAACAGTGTTGTGTATTTTGGTGATAAGGGATTGTGCCAGAGTAGCTGTTAATTACCTGCTTTGTTTGATATGGAAAGTAGTGGTTCCACACTTTTCTTCCCACCAGTGACAGTACTCAATTAAAACTTGTATTAAACAGTGATAATGCCTTCGTTTATCTGTTGGAGAAGACGTGAGGTGAAGAAAATTAACAGGATATTTTCATCTGTTTGGAGACAGCTTTGGTTTTTCATGAACCTAGTGACAGTAAAGAAAAACGAGTTTTGTCCATTTTGGTGTAGTAGTGTATGGTGAGCTTTGGTTATTTTATTTATTATTTAAATCTTTGCATCTCTTGAATCCTGCTGCTTAATAACAGTGGCTGTAGTAGAAGCAGAAAAAAAGAAACCTCAACTGCAGTGTTAGAATTGCAAATTTGGAAGATGCTTACTCTGTCTTCTTCCTTCTTATTCCTCTGTGTGAAGCATCTGTTCCCACTGGTCATTATTTCAGTGGTTTTGAAAATCTGCTGTATCATGACGTGATATCTTACACGGCAGATTTTTTTATTTTTTTTTTTTACTTCCAAGTTTTTCACTGAGGTTTTTCTATTCCAAGTATGTGAAGCATGTTTCCTAATGCAGTCTGAGATGGACTTTCTCTAAGTAGCAGCTATTTTTTACATACCTGAACAGAAATAACAAGTAGTAAAGCAAAGAAGTTGACATAGAAGATTTGGTAGTCTTAGTTTATTTCAGATACCAATGCTGAAGAATATTCCGACAGTGCAAATATACAAACTATATCAGTAGGCAGTAAGAAAGGGTATAAAATTGTTGTAGTAACACTTAAATGTTTTTTATTTCATTTATCCAGAGAAATGAAGGAATGGGTTGGTTGCTTTCCTTATGAAATTTGGAAAGTCTGTGTTCAGCAAGCTTCAACAGCTTTATTGTGGAGTGAAAGCTGAATGTTTGATGCTAGACTAATTTGGCCAAAAATGTGAAACAGTAAGTGAAAAGGAGTAATTACTGTAGCAGCTTTAAAGCGTGTACACGAAATTCTTTTGAGGAGCTCAGTGGATATGGCAGTGCATGGTAATTCAAGTAGAACTTCAGAGCTTCAACTCTTAGGTGAACAGAGGTCACACGCCGAGTAAGAGTGGTTGCCTGCAGTAATTAGGCACAATTAATAAAGTTTGCCCAGGAGGCATATTGCGCACACTGAATGGTTCGCAGTAATGACTGGTCTTAGAGATAAACATACACAAACAAACAAAAAAATCATTGCAGATAGAAGAGTTTCTTAAAACAATTTGTAAGGTGTGGACTTGAAGGATTTTCTTGTTTTGTTGAAAACCTAAACAGAGTGTCATTGTTAAAGACCAGAAAGCTAGATTTTATTTAGTAATGGAACATTGTAATATCACGGGATGCAGGCAAAGTGCTGTGAAAAATCAGGCTTAGAAAAAAAAAGTTGTAACTGTCTGAATTGATCATGGTTTACAGGAAGACCACTAGAAAACCCACTTAGATCATAGCTGGCATGTTTTTTATTTAAGTAGTCTGCTTTTCTTTTAAGGTCAATGTTCTTTTGGGCATATTCACTGATAAATTTCATTAAATTATTGTATTTAATAATAAGTTGCTACGTAATCACATTGGTTACATTTTCTGTAGGTAATTCATATAGCCAATAAATTTAGATTAGTTCCTACCTACAATTGCCCGTTCATGCCAAGTAAACAGTGATAAGCATTAAATAAGAACTTGATAAGGTGTTTTATGATCTGGCGTTTTGAAGTGCAGTTATCTCTATCTAATTCTTTAACAGTTTTTTCCGGTTTTCTTTTTTCTGCACTGTAAAAAAAAAACCCCATGGAATGTGAGTTTGACATGCATTCAGATTACTTCATGGCACAGCAGTTCTGCAGCAGACTGTTGGTGTAACTGTGTTAGCTCATCCATTTAGGATTAGGTTCTGCAGTGATTAGAGGGCTTCCTCTGCTCAAGCATTGAATGGTCATTTCAATTTGTAGGTGAGCACTGCAGCCCACTCTGTCTAGCCACAGACAGTTTTTGTAATCCCAAAGCCACTCAGTTAAGGTTTCCCCAGACTATCGTGCATTCAGTATAAATTCCCAGCCTCAAATAAAGTCAAAGGCTCTTGTTCTTCCAGAATGGGTAGTCTTAAATGGACATATTGTACTTTTTGTTTCCTCTAAAGAAAATGCAACAAGGCTGTCACATTTTTCTGCTTAAATTGTTTTATTTACGTTTCATTGACTTTGATCACTTGAAAAAAAATTGTTAGCATTTTTGGAGTATTTTCTTTGTTATGTAGTTCAGTTACAATTTTGAGGAACTCTTTCTTGTATTGGCTTTTAGAGAAATTCATTTCCGTATATAAATTTTTAAAATAATGTTGTATCCAGTTTTTTTTAATGTTATATCCAGTTCTAAATGGATATTAATTTGCTATATTTTCACATAATCTCTACACGCAGATCTTCTTGAAGAGAGGAAAATTTCTGTGTTGAAATTATATGCTGTGTTAAGATGTGGGAAAGAATGGAACTTTACAATTGCCTTTCCTGGACCATTTTTGACGAGCATGCTTTCCCTTTATGTTCTTTCTATTCTTGTAGGACTTGCAGTTCCTTTTGGCAGGAACGGCTGTGCTCCAGAGTGAAGTTCCGAAGTGTAAAACTGAATGGGAATTCTCTTTTTCAGTATAAGATTTTGGGGAGTTTTCCCATTTGAGAAATGCCAGCTACAATGCACAAACAGTCATTTTCTGCACTCACCCCATGGACAGTTTTTCACAAATTTCATTTAGCTGTTGGACAAAAATGATTGTGTTAAGTTATACACTTGGTCAAATAGGAAAAGTTCGCTTTCTTGGTAACTCTGAAAAAAAAAAGTTTAACTTTTCTACCACTATGCTTTAGGACATGAAAAATCTAGAAGCTGAGAGCTTGCAGCTCTCCAAATAGTCATCCAGAAGAACACTGTTAAGCATTCTGTTGACAGGGTTTATGTACCACTGAGGAAAATTCAGACCCTCTATCTTCCCCTATAATCTGAGTTGACGGTACTTGTCATTTGGAATATATATACACCTGCTCAACATGCTTTTTTCTTTCTGATGAAAACAGTCCTGCTGAAAGCATGTCGTAAAACTTGGTTTTTATTGCAGAGGTACACAATGAATCATAATTTCCTGCAGGCTCAGATCCTGCCTATGTAGGAGCAACAACTAAAAAACTGAAAATGTGAGCGATATTTTATTTATGGTTGGGACCTATAGAGTATGTCTCACATTTGTACTTGCAGGTTTTGGCTGCATAACAATGTACTTGGTGCATCTGGTATTTGAAGTATTCTCTCTGGTGAGGTCACTCTGAGCACAACTAACTAAGATTTTTCAAAGTACTCAGCAACGATATTGATGTTCTTTATCCCTTCTGTCCATTTTTTTAGCCATTTGGGCAGTTGAGAATGAGGTTAAGGTGTAAAGTTTTAAATTTACTGTGAAAGAAAGTAAGGAGAATTTACCAGTTAGCCCTTGGTATATCTGTGCCTCAAAGCTAAAAATTTTCTTTAAATCAGATTTTGAGTAATAGAGATTTCTCATAGAGAAAATGTGAAGAATCCATCTAGAAACAAACTTTAATTCCCTGTATTAGTGGAGTCAAGTTATGATGACCTTGGATACACTCTAAACCAATTTTTGATGATTACTGTCAGAGCAGTTCTTTTTCTATTGAAAAATAATGGCCTATGATATATTGAAGGCCAGATTAAATCATCCTGACTATTCCTTCTGGTCAAAGTCTCTAAAACTGGGAAAAAATTACTAGGAGATAAGTTTAAGTATAAAAAGAGGCATAATGGGTAAGATGTATAGAATAAAATTTCAGTGTAGCATAATGTACTGTCTAGTTTATCAAAATGTTACAGAGACCACAAAAACTTTTGTTATGCCTCTACATATGTATATACACTGTGTTTGTGTGTGTGTGTCTGTGCTGATGAAGTAGATAACAATTCTGTAATCCAGTTGCATTTTATGTGTTTGGGGTTTTTCCCCCCAGTATCTGGTTTTGTGCATCATGGACTTCGTACATTCCTATATGCTAAAATGAAAATAGCTTGTTGGTAAAGATGAAGTTAAAATT
>JAYDZK010000169.1:31167020-31228318 GCA_034509185.1 Euphonia xanthogaster | reverse complement strand
ACATCTAATCTCTGAGAACAAAAATCTTAATCATGTAGAATTTTTTTTTTTTTTTCTTGGTACATTAAATGCTGTTACGTTGGTCATACTTTGTGACATGTCTGTAATACCAGTCGTCATTAATCCTGAGCAGTATTCAGCAACAAGTTTTAATGATTAGAGTAGTGGTCTTTTGTTGTGTGTCTTGTTGCTGGCCTTAAATTAGAAAAACTAAAAAACTAAACTTCCTTTAAACAAGCAGGGTTTTTGAAGATATTTTGCTCGTTTCAAAAAAAGAAGTAAAGCATGCTCACCTGTGCGACCAATTTGAGACTCTTCAAGGCAGTTGTTAAAAAGGAAGTGAGGCAACACAGCCGACAGGAAATGCAGTAAGTTTGAGATGAACAAAATTAGGCCTGAGGGATCAGGAGGAAACTGAGAACAAGGTGTTAAGTCTCCACAAAATTGTGACAATAGTTGCAAATTTTTTTTTTCCTAATGCTTATTTATTTATCTGTGATTTTTGCAAGTACATTTTCTCAGATGCTAAACAGTTTCTTGCTTTCTATAACTGAGATTTTTCCTATGTATCAAACTAGATATTTGAAATCTAGTCTGTTCTTCATACCATCCTTTGCAGTGGTTAATAGTGTTAAGAGCCGTGTAATTAGGATGGGGTAGAACATTAGGACATAGAGAACTTGCAGAGTGCATGGAATTCAGTGTCCTGGGACTGTGTGTGGTTGGTGACATACGACCAAAAATACCCCAAGCTTATTCCCATATGTCAGGGAAACATTTGAAATGTACAAAGTGAAAAGCTCCGTGTGGAGCTTTATACTAATAATTCCTGCACCTGGAGTTTCAGGTGTTATGTGCTTATTCAGAGGTAATTTAGCTGCTCTTTGGACTCTTGGTGAACATACACAGTGGAAACTTTCTCTTTTGGTGTAATTCTCTATTTTCTTAGTGCCTTTTCTTATATAGGTATATTAGAAAAACCGTTGCATGCCTGTGTATTTGAATATTTGTGGCATTTTTGTGTACTGTTGCATCGTCAGATTTAAGAGGTTATTTGTTGGTATCTTCAAAGTAATGAAGTAACATCTCCTGCCTAAAATGGGGCAATGTTTTAAAACCCCAGTAGGTATGTTGTCCTGCATGTTGTATCATGTTAAAACCAGCTATTAAAGGAGATTAAATATAATTAAGTGCCCAAAAAAACCCATCCCATCTTGCTTTGAGACACCTCATCTTTTTTTGATGTTCTTTCTTCATCCATTGAATTGTGTGTGCATTTCATGCTGTTGGTTTCCTTTAACTTTTTTATAGCTGACGAGCTGTGCCTACTCTTTGCTTTGCGTACACTGCAACTGCAATGCACACCTTCCTTGCCTTGTGAAGCTTGAGTGTTGGTGTGCTAAACAGTTGTATGTGACGTACTAAGTCAGTCAGTAAAGTTTTAGTGCAGATGGTTTCCACCTTTTTGTCCCCATCACAAGAATATGACATCCTACAAAAGTGGAATAAATCATATTAACTCTGCCTGCAGGGTAAGGGTTGGGGGCAGAACAGGAGGAGGATATGGAGATTATACTGTGTATGCTTAGCTGAGCATTGGAAACTTGAGTTTTACTTTTGTTGAGTATTAGAGTAGCTTGTTGAAGAATTAAAATGTGCTTCACTAGCAGAGGGGAAAAATCCTATCAACAACTTTCACTGATGATTTTTCTGACTTAGGCAAGCACGTTTTTGTGAAGGTGTCTTTCCCTGTGAGACCATGTGGTTTTGCAGCAATAAGTTTTAGTATACAGTTTGAGCATTGTTTGTCAATTACTGCAGAAGATTCATTAATTTCAAATTCCTGTGGAGAATAGCATTGAAACTGACAGTTGAGGTACTTTGATTTTTACTTGATTTTACTTGATTAGTTAGATTTTTTTTTTCCCCACAGTCAGTCAGGCACTTCTGCTCCATAACATTTAAATAGGATTTAATACTTTGTGTGAAGTAATAGTACAGGCAGAAGAGGTATCAAGATAAGTAGTTGTATATGTACTATGTATTGCTCAGTAAAAAGGGTACTAAAACCATAATTTTTAAAAGAAGTAATATGTTTGTATCACTTACATGTTTGGTAATCTTAAAGTGATTCTACACTATATAAACACAGTTTTCCTTAAGAAGGTGATATAGTGGATATTGAAGTAACCACAGGTATCCCTAAATTAAATTTAATTCGAAGTGTCTTTACTTAAATTTGTGTCAAATTATGCAGGATTGAAGAGGCTCACACACTCTTAAGCAGAGTAATGCCTGAGCTCTAATCATATTAGTAGTCCTCAGAGGACAAAAATCTTCTCTCCATTGCAAATTATTGAAGGTTTTCTGTGGGTGCTATGGCACTGTGTTTGGATTGATCTGGTGGTCAGTTCCCATTAAAGGCCTTAGGACATCTGTTCCCACTGCTTCATGTGCATCCTCAGGAGTCAATTGAGTTTGTGAGTTGCCTAAATTGGCCCTTGCACAATTGTCTGAGCAGCAGGGGCAGCTCAGTGGAAGTAGCAGAGTCAGGGCTGCTATTTTCAGTGACAGCTGGTTGTTAAATAGACTCAACCTGCGAAGTTAAACTTCACCTTCACATTCCATGATGTGAGATACATGAGTGTCTCACATCATGAAGTAAAATATTTTCACTTTAACTTCTAGCTTGCTATGTCACCATATATTTCACTCAGAAAAGTAAGCACTTTTTCAGGAAAATAATTCTTGTTTAACAGAAAGGAGGGGAAAAAAATCTATAATTTTGTGATTTTTTTTTTCCTTCATAGCTTTGAAACAGTTTTTTGTGTGATCTTGAAATCTGATTATTTATAGACCTCTGTAAGTAATTTCTAAACAAAGCATCATTTTCTTAATTGTCCTTCATTTTAAAATCAAGACTTTTCCCCAGTATTTTAAGGAAACGTGAACTGTGTTTCCTTTTCCTGGTTTTATTTAGTTCCATTCTCTGTTTATAATTTGTATATGGAGAGAAAAGAAACCCCTACCAAACACACCCCCTCCACCAACCAAAAAAAAACACAAAAGCAAAATATACCAAAAAAACCCCAACACAAACCAACTGTCCCAAAACCCACAAACCAAAATAACCCCATTTGAATTATGCCTCTGGAGCAATTAGTTAAGTGCCAGAATTGTTTGAAATGGTGCCTTTTGCCTGTTGCAGTTGGAGAAGTAACATTGTTGATAATAGAGAGCTGAGTTGAGTAACAGACCCGTGGTAAAGATGCTGAGGTCTTTGGCCTGTGTAATGTTGGTTTAGCATTTCAGGAAGATCACGTTCCATGTGTGCAATCATGAGGACTTCAAGCCAGTTCACTGATTTGGCTTAAAAAAAACCCTGTACTGGTTGAGGGTAATTTTTCAGTGATACATAATTTATGAGAATTTGTTGTCCTAAATAGATTCTAAAGATGTACTTTAGATATATTTTCCTTATTTTTAGGCATTGTGCTTTTATTTTTCTTGATGACTGCGTGTTTTTCATAAGCAGCACTTTAAATTTCCTTTTTTACAAAAAAAAAATTGACTTTCATTTTTCATATATGGTAATCACATAGTTGAAGTGTGGATGGAAGGAATAGGAAGGGGCTTTGAACAATTTTTTGAATGGAAATACATGGTGCCATCCCATCTCACTTAATACTAATGAGCTTTTCTACTTGCCCCAGCAGTAATGGGCATTAGTTAAAATAAACTATGCTCTTTGCTCCTTTGCATCTAGCATAAATTTTAATTTCACTTTACTAGTGCTATAAGATGAAATATGCTAATTCTTAGGAAATACATTGCAGCAGCTTTTCTGTTCTGATAACTGCATCACTACAGCATACACAGGAGACGTCTTACAGGCTATATTAGTAGTGGAAAAGAAAGTCATGTTTGTCTCCCTTTTATAGCTAGCCAGTTCATGGATTTTTCAGTTTTCCGTTTGCAGAGAACTTCTAACAATTATTTTTTTTTAACTTACTTTTTTATTTTGAACCATAAGGAGTCCCTGAAAAGGACTTTATTTTCCCCAATTGTCTTTTATCTTAAAGTTTTAAAATACAATGTCAGTCAAATTTCTGGGGTTTTTTCCCCTGTTTTTTTTTCCTTTAGCATGCACAGTGTTAAAACATAAATTTGTATGAAAATCACAAATAGTGGTAGTGCAAGAATGCTTAACTCTGGAAAAGGATTTTGTGTTATTCATCACCCAAATGGAGCAGAACTTGAAGAAGTAGGGCTGAGGGGGGAAAAAAAAGTTTGTTCTTTCTTTTGTGGCTTAGGTTCTGTTGATTCTTGCACTGTTTTTCCTTTACTAGGTTGTCTTATATTATGGCTTCTTGAAATTTCAGTCTCAAGTGTAAACAAGAAGGAATAATTTGTGTCTATCACAGGGTAAAAGAAAAGCCCTAATTCCAACCCTTCATGCCTCTCAAACATCTTAAAGAAGCAAAATAGGGCACAAGCCCAATTTTTTTTTGCTTTTCAGGTCTCCTTTAAGAGCAGAGACAGCCATGATGCAGCAATTTTGGAGGTAGAGGCAAGTAAATGCTTTACTTCTTGTAAACATTCCAGTGAGTTTTTGCAAATCACCTATTATTTGAGGAGACTCTGGTTGAAAAAGAACCTCAGCCTCTTCCCCTTGCCTGAATCTGCTTTCTATGATTCTATGTGAGGAAGAATATATTTAAGCTTTTATTGATTATAGACCGGTTTCACATCAGTTGCACACTGTTGCAATATCCAATTGGTGTAAAAGTATGTAGGTCTAATATTAGAAAGGTTTTTGCGATAAAAATTGTTGGAGTTTTTTCTTTTGAACTGATCTACAAAATGAAAATTTGTTGGGTGGGTCGTAAGTGATTTTCTTCTTAGAAAAATAAAAGAAGTGTTGATTGTTTCTTGCCTCCAGCTCCTGGTGTTCAAATCAGCTCTTTGGCGTTCTCACTTTGGACAGTTGAGCAACCTCTTGCACACTGGTACAAAACCTGTGACTATTTCTGTGCTAGGGACATTTCTGAAAGCTCACATTGAGTTTCTCCTGATGGCATCACATCATCTTGAAGGTATTAGAGTTACAAGAAAGAACTATCCATCTGTTCTGCTGGTTTTTTTTTTGGACCTTCCTATTCCTTATTGTGAATAAAAGGCAGAGATTTTGCATCATTGCATAAAAATACAGGATTACACTCTTGGGAAAGCTTTGCTAAACTTCCGTTTTGGGAAGTGGGAACAAATGTTTAGTCTATGTTAGAGGGTTACAGTGGGAACAGCAAAGAAGCTAGATTTTGGTCAGCTAATGTGAGAGAATATTTCAGTGGGCAGGAAAAAAAATTATAGTTAATAAGCTGTATTGATCCAAATTAGCACCCATGCCAGATTGAGAAGGGAGAGGATGGGAAAAAAGGAGGTGGGAGGTCAGGACCTGTCAGTTGGCAGTAAATCCTTGTCGTCTGTTGGAAATGCATTTTGAAAAAAGCTGTAATGCTTGTGCTTTTCTGAAGAAGAGGAAATGCTTATATTGAAGAAATTGACCTTTCTTCTGCCAGTCTCTCAAGGATGTGAGCAAAGTGTGCAATTATTTTTGTCTTCAATTCATGTACAATTCTGTCTTATTTTCTAAGGTGGATGAAACCATTGTAAAATGTAAGAAAGCTTCCACATAATGACCTTTTCTACCCAGTCTTAACTCCTTCAACTTTTGTAATTCAGAAGTATATTAGGTCAAACTCTAAAACTTCCATTTGATTTTTCATGGGGGCAGATGAGCATGCAATCTGAAAACGTATATAATGAATATTTTAATGAAAGAACCTTGTAACTTGTCTTTTGAAGAGCAGAAGCAATTTGTTTTTTTAATACCTTTTTGCATGTTTCTAATAGTACTGGAATATGTTTAAAAGTTGCTCTTTTTAAAATAGTGACTTGGGTAGCACATCAAGGATTTACTTTGGTTCTGTAGCTTCATACAGAAATTACTTTCTGTGAGCCTCTTTTAATTTGTCCTGTATTTATTAATGGTATTTCTCTCTGCATTAATATCTTGCGTAGCTCAGGGAAACGGCTAGTTAAGGGAATGTGTTAAAAAAAATAGAATTCGAAATTTTTCTTAATAAGTCGTAATTTTGCATATTATGGTGTCTTGCAGTGGAGCTGGTTAGTTACAGATCTTAGTAGGCACACTCAGTTTTACTCAAAATGATACAAGTGAGGATGTCAGCAAATTCATTATTTAATGACTTTTTTAGAAAATGACATTCCTTTGGTGAATATTTTTCTACATTTGACCAGAATTTGTGGGATTCAAAACGTTCTTGTAAAACCAGGTGTCTTTTTGGAGGGATGATGAGGTCTCCTAAACAGCAGTTGCAGGACTGCTAATTGAATGGGATCTTGAAGGATGCACATCTAGACATTCTCTCCTGAAAGCAGTATACATGTAACTATTTGTGCTATTTGACTTTGAATCAAAATTATGACAAGCTTTCACTTTCTTTTGTGCTTATGTAATGAGCAGGAGGTTTATTAAATGTTGTTTTCCAATTTAAAAAGTGGACATAATTTTCATAATTGCTCCTTTAGACAAATTATTTATTTCATTAATTTCACAAGGTTTTGTTTGTTTTTTTTTAATGTGTTGCACAGATGCTATATATAGAGCTGATGCTAGTGTATAGTATTTTAAATGAACTAAAAAATTTGTGGTTTTCAGCTCATTAAGTTTAGACAGTAAATAAAAACTTCCAAACCCAGACCTTAAGGACAGATTCATTGAAGTGCCACCAGAGAACTCTCTGTGAAAACCATTAGAGTATGAGGAGTTGCAGTGTTCAAGTTGTACTGCTATGCATTGGCTTTTTTTTTTTTTTTTTTTTTTTTTTTTTTTTTTTTTTTTTTTTTTTTTTTTTTTGGTGGTGTGTTTGTTGGAGGGGTTCATTTAATTTTTCTTTGCTTTAGGTTGGTGGGGTTTTTTTAGTGGTTGTGTTGGGTTTTTGTTTGGTTGTTTACTTAAAATCACTGGATTGATGCTATCTGAGCAGTGAAGGGGGATCCTGAACATCCATAATTTCTATTCTGTAGGAAAGGTTTCCCTAATATATTACCAGCGGTATTCTCAAAAGTCATTTAAGATCAGTGCCAAGCTGGCACTCAGCTATACGGTCTGTGACTGGCATGACTGTTACTATGTTTTAATCCAGCCTGGGGAACATGTGGCATGTGCTGGAATACTCCTCATTCTGTAGTCATCCTAATCAATAGAGTAGTTGCATTAAATTGGTTGTAAAGAAGGTTTGGAACAGTGGGCACACTTTTGAGTTATCTGGGTGGTAGCTTGGTTGTGTCAAATCCCATGTAATTGTAGCAAGGATTTCAGGCAACTTCTGCAATAAATCTGTAATTACAGACTGTGTGCAAGGTTTTGGTCTTAAATACAGAGAAAACTTGTGTGCTGAGATTATTTGAGGCAGGAGTTCTGAATTCTTTAAAGGACTCAGCTTTAGTTTGTTAGCCAGTGTTTATTGACAGTTCTGTACTCAGTGGAAAATTTGATTTTATCTGTATTCTTTGTAACAAAATTTAATTCATTTTTAAATTATGTTAGTTTACTTAATTTGCATTAACATCTCCTGTGAAACTACAAATTTTTAAGAAGATTCCAGACCTTTGTGTCTAAGTGAACTTTATTTTAGAGTTAATCACTATGTTGTGAATGACAGGGTTTTTTTCTTTGACACACCCTTGCTTATATACATGGGACATGGTGTGCTAGTTTCTCAGGTAAGCAACTGAGATAACATTTGAAGTGGAAGGAAGCTGCTTGCTCTGCAGGCCTAACTCAGAGTGGAAGCTGAGTTTTCAGAATATTTGACTTCTAATAGTAATTTATGTGTTGCAGTAAGATTACATTTGGTGTATGTGGCACTTCTAAATGCCAGCATGTCCCCTGGGCAGTCAGAGCGAGGGGCTCCCCACCCTCAGCGCTTTTTGGGAGCGGCTGGGCTGCTGTGTGTCCTGCCAGAGGTGTGACTGACAGCTGGCAGCTTCCTACAGAGAGAGATCTGCCTGTGCCCTCCTTTGCGCTCAGCCTGCTGCTTGCGGAATGTGTCACTGAGCCAGTTCAGCTTGCTGAACAGGCAGAACCTAATCTGACAGCAGTGGTTAACTGGCTCTGTTCACTGGCTCCGGAAGGCCCCAGCAAGAGCTGCTGCTGCTACAAAGAAGAGGGAGGGAGAAAGGAATGGAGCCACTTCTCTTGTGGGAGTGAGCAGTTACCCCTGAAGCTGTGTTAAACTGAAGTCTGTGGAGGAAGCCCTTCTATACAAGAAAACTCAGAATAGTTCTGTCTTGGGATTCGGGACAGTTTCTTTCTCTGAAGTGACAATGCCATGTTCTAATTATAAGCACGGACATTGTGTCTGAAGTTGTCAATATTTATTGAAGCAACCACTTACAGAAAAGGTTTGGTTTATGTTTAGGATTCTGCTTTCTTGTCGGCATAAGAGGCACGTTTAATCCAAATGTACAGGGTAGCATTTAGCTGCCTAGGCACTTGAGTCTTCTTGCTATCTTGGCGCACCTAGAGGAAGCAGGAGTACATCTTTCAAGAAATCTCCAATGAAGATTCATCCCAAGAATTGAAACAAGAAAGGGGAAATAAGGAAAATATGAGGTATTATCATATAAGTACTTGATGCACTATTTTTCACTAAGGTCAGGATTGCACAAAGCACTTCAGTTTATGTATGAGAGCTGTTGTAATATTGATTACATCCTTCCCTCTTGCCCTGCTTTTTCCAGTCTGACTCTGCCTGCTCTTGTCAAAACTTGGTTATTATTTAGTTACATATCCAAATCACAAAGAACCATTCTCAAGAATTGCAAAATATAGACTTTGAATTAAAACTCTGGCATTGTAACCATGTCAGCCTGGTCCTAGCAATAAAAACAGCCTTGCTTTCCTGCACAGGGCCTCCTTCCTGCATTTGGTGCATTCTTGTAGCCCACCGGTAAAGTTCTGTTGGCAGAGTGTCACAAGTTAAAGGTATATATTCTATCCTTTCCCTTCCCCAACCTGTCCCTGAACCATTCTGAAAAAATCAGTGATTCTGAATGTTTGTTTCAGCTCTTTTATTTTTTTCCTTTTTTTTCTCATTTCTCTGAGCAGTTAAACAGTTTCTTTATGGCTTGGGAAGTTATTTGAGTTACTTGTAGTTACTAAACTACTACCTAGATATGTTTGGTTTGAGTCACGAGTCTCTTTTTTAATTGCTTTGACAAACAGTAAAAACCTAAAGATTACAGTGTCCTAAAATAAAGCTAACAGCATATTATAACAATAATTCTCTTTTACACTACAAGTCTCATTTGAGTTTATAGAAACTGTAGTTACTTCATGTTCTTAAACTGAGGTCACATTTTTGTGCATACAAAAAATAAAAAATATAAACTTGTTACTTTTTTACTTTGTTTTTTTGGGGGAGGGGAAGAAATAGGGAAGAATTTTTAGTTTTATTTTCCTAAATTTGGGTACTGTACATAGCTCTATGCTATATCTGAAACTTGTCTATTATATTGTGAGCTGTGGTGGTGCTTTTTAATTTTCTTGGCACACTGAGGTTATGTTAATGTGTTCAATGGAATTTTATGTTAAAACTATTCTGTAGTAACATCTTTGTATGTTTCATGCAAAGCTTTGGAGTTAGTGAAATTTCACTTTTCTTACTAAGTGCTAAGCAGTCTCAGAAAAGATGTTAATGTTAGTAATGGTATATTATTGTAAATGTTAGCAGCATGGGAAAATGGGGAAGAAAAATTCTCTTGTTAAAAAGTTTACACTTATTTTGTAACAAAAAAATCAAAGGGTTGGCAGGAGTATATTGCAATTTTACAAAATTGTCTTCAATATACTCCCTTAAGAGCTTCACTAAGATTTACACAGAGGAACCCTTATTGATATATCTTGTATTTTGTATCTACCTGAGAGGCATGTGCAACCTCTCCTTGAGGAAATGCTAACAGCAGAATGGTCGGATTTTCACGCAAGGGCTGAGCCATGGGACCCTGGAAGCAATAGGCAAATGGAGAGGAGGGATGTTGAAGTGTGGATGTGTTGGCATTGAAATGTAAGGTATCAGCAGCTGCTTTTTCTGGTACTTCCAAAAGGTCACTTAACTATTACATTTTTTCTCCTCTTGATATTTCTTTCCCCTCCTTTTCCTTAAGAGGTCTGTAAATTCAATTTGGAAAGAAAATCTCATCATTTATTCCTGATTATAAAAGAAGTTTGAAATTTTGCAAATTTATGTATGAATTACTGTAGTTCCGTCTACTTCATAGGCTTTTAATGTAAACTAATGAAAGTTTCTGGAATTTGTGTTTAGATTAAGTAGGAATAGCACCTGAAGAGAAGGGTGGGTATATTTTGATACTTCTTGAGCCTTTTAGTTTGTTCAGCATCATGTGTATGTGGAACTGTCATAAAAGAGCAGGAGCCCCAGGGTTTGAGGATGAGTTTAGCTGCAAAATAGATCAATTTAACACTGAATTCAAATTATTGGTTAGGGGAATGTTAATGCATTGGTCAGGTTTTCTGTGCAAAGCAGCAATCAAGTCAAAACAAGACAGAGGAAATAAAACGTGGAATGGAGAAATAAAAATGGCTGAAATTCAGTAAAGACAGGTGTCACAATTATGTGCAGCAGTTACTGTTGTTGAAAGTTACATGATGGTGCTTCAAAAGAGGAAAGAAAATGTTCCAAAACGTGTATAATTTCACTACTAGCCTAGGAGCTGATCATGCATTCCATTGAACACAAAAGTATAATTTGTTTAATGTTTTTTTACTTGGCCAAGTTCTAGTGTCTAATACAACACAGAGTGCAGTTTTCCAAATACAGCATGCTGTAAATGGCATTCCAGATTGGAGTCAAGAACAGTGGTTTGGGGTTGGGGTTTTAGTTTGTTGGGTTTTGTTTGTTTGCTTGGTTTTCTCTTAACCATTAAAAAAAAAAGATTCTCAGAGAAATACTTGGGAGTTGTTTACTGTGTAGACTGAAAGACTGAGAAGCCAAAGAGCAGACAGTTTTTTTTCCCTGTAAATACAGTTGAGGAATAGAGATAGCACTTTAGTGTAAACAATACAGTAAGTATTCCAAAATGTGAAATCACTGCTCAGATGTTTTTTAAGCTCCCAAATAATTAAATCAGAGGTGCCTGTGATCCTTTCTACAATTTGCGTTTGTTGCACAGATGAAAGTAAAAGTTTCATATTAAAGGAAAAATGAAAAATTAGGATGATTACATTGAAGCTACAAATAAGGGTACACCACAATATGCTGTTTATATGTTTTACTAAATCATTCACAACTGCAAAAAGCTTCCAGTCCTAAATAAAAACACAAGGACCTGTTCCCAACCCATGGTTGGGTTGCAGGAGGGCAAAATGGGAAGCACATCCTTCTGTGTTTCTGTGGTCCAGTATCAGAGCAGTCCTGGAACACCATCGGTTGATGTTGGTGACTTTTTACCTGAGGCAGTACTGGGATCTTGATGCTCAGTTCCTGGACGTGTACAATCTAGTGGATAGTTACATTGCATTTTCTTAGACTTGCAACTTCTTTCTTCAAGCAAATTTCTTGAAGTTGCCATGCCTTGGGTTAGTTTTTAGAATGTTATTCGATTAGGTCCTTTTGCATGTCAGCACTTTCAGATCTCCTAGTATGAGAATCCCAGATGGAATATGGTCATCAGATTTCAGTTTAATTAAGACTATTTTGCCTGTCAGTATGAACTTTAGCAGAGTTTTAGTTACCTTGGTAAGTTTTTGGGTGGAATAGAGGCATGTGTTAGCAAGGCTAGTACCTTGGTGTCCTAGTCTTTTTCCAGGGTAGAAGGAAATAAAATGGTTAATTAAAAGATAATACTGGAATACTACCAAAATAAAAACTCAGATATACAAAAGAATCTTAATGTTCTTAGAAGAGTAATTTCCATAGTATTGTATAGTCACTATGCTATTACTGACATGTTGGTTCTGCTTTAAGAGATACCTTTTCGTGTTCATAAGAACTGATCCATTTTAGGTTTGTTTTCTATTACATATATTTATATATAATTTAACATCCTGTTAATTATTTTAAAAATAAAAATATTAAAGTGTTTGAAGTAAATTGAGTAATTTACTATGTGTACATGGTACATAGATGCTGCTTGATAATAAGGTATATAAAAGAACACTTACTTTTGTCATCCTTTCTCCATCTAAAGCTGAATAGAATGAGTGGAATCAGCTTTGCACTGATTAATAATGCTCATAAATTCAGAGGCAAATATTCAGTAGTGATTTAGAACAGTTGCAGGTTATTTTGAAGTTAATGTCATTAGTGACTGATGATGAATGGACTTAAGCCATGAGTTAAAATACACTTATTGCTGTATTTCCTGATTAGAGACTGCTCTGAGGAATGTGTCCACTTTTACAGATTAGGTTTTGCAGGTCGAAGCCTGCATTGAAATATGTCCTTTGTACCTTGTGATTCAGAATACAGAGGTACTTCCCTACAAAAAGCCAGCTAAAGCCAACTCTGAACCAAGAAGACTTGCATTCAGGATTTATGGGTATTTCATTTTCTTTCAAGGGAACTTTGTTTGTTTAGTGAGTGGTCAGTGTGTAAAAAGAATCACAATATTGTGAAATGTTTCATAGTGCTTATTCCCTTTTCTGTAGGGGAATAAAACCATACTTGGATACTAGTGTAACTGTATCCATATAAAGTTTACTATGCCAGGAATACTGATAGAGTGCTAAAACTCTTACCTGTGGTCCAAAGTCAGAGAAATGAACACCCTCACTCCTCTGCCTGGATAAGGTTTGTTACTTCATAGTAATTCTAAGTATCAGTAGTAGAAGTTGCATTCATCTCTATCGAATATATCCAGATATTGAGTTTACGCTGTGCATTTCATGTGCTAAATTCTCATTTATTTCCCTATGGATTCTGATGTGCGCAAAAGCTTTTTACTTTTATCCCACAACAGTGAAATATTCAGTCTTAGCAGGCTCTGGGCTTTGATAGCACTCGACAATACAGCTTGTTCCACAAGCCTTGTTTTTCACACGGGCGCACCTTGAGAGAAGCATGCAAGCAGAAGTCGCTGCGGAGATGCAGTCCTGTAGGCAGTTTGGCAGCAAGGTCCTGGTTTTGCCCAAGTTCCCGCGGGCTGGGCTCTCCGGAGCGGAGCGGTCCCCGAGCAGCGCAGCCGGGCGCGCCGGTGACAGCGCCGGTGACAGCGCCGGTGACAGCGATGGTGACAGCGGCGGTGACAGCGATGGTGACAGGGCTTCCTCTTCTGTCTGCAGCCCCCCGGGGCTGCGGCGGCTCCGGTGACTCGTGCTGGGGAGCTGCAGCTTTGGAAGCGTCCAGGGCGGTGTTGGGAGCATTCAGGAACCATTTTGACTGCAGGGCAGGTCTGATCTTAGGGCGGTGCCTGGTTTGAAGTGTCCTGAGCACAGTGTCTGTGCTGAGGGTTTGAGACAGAGAGCAGAATCCTCTTGTGTCATTTAAACATTAGGTTGTTTCATGCCGCCAGATTTTTTTTTTTTTAATTTTTTTTTTTTTTTAGAACAGATCTTAAAAGATGCTTTAGGTAATACCCTTTAACAATGTTTGACAGCTGCTGGCTAGTTTGATGTGTGCTGGAAGACACCCACTTTTTCAATCCAAAGTTGTCTTGCTGTGGGAACTTGGTGTGCAATAATAATTTATAATTAAAGGGTCGATAAATAGCACCAACTTGTTTGAAAACCAAAACAACAAGTACATGACTGTAAATTTAAGCCATTGATCCGTTGTTTCTATAGGTGGAAACTTCGGTCAGAAATTCTGAATGTGGAGTAAGCTGCCTGTTCTCCATGACCAGGTGCTATTCCCTCAGCAAACCTTTGTGCCCTTACTTTTTTTACCAGCTTTCTGCTTGTGAACTGCTGCCATTAGAAACTCAGTAGGAGCAAAAGTCTGTGTTAATTTGCCTGACTGTAACTGCACAATTAAAGCAGTTTATCAGCAGGGGTTGGGACAATCAGCGTGTTCTGATGCTTCATGTTATAAAATTACTTCTGTTGTTCAAACAGATACTGTAATTAGTGCATCATCTTAAACTGCTTTTCTGCGGGGCTGGCTTGGAGTTTCATCTGATAAAAACCTCTATTTTTGGTACTTACCTAAGCACTTATTTTGTTTGCAGGCCTCATCTAAATTAACAACTTCTATTGAAATGTTAATATCAGGACTGTATCATTCAAATACAGGTTTGGGGGTGGATGGGTTGGTTTTCAGGATTTTTTTCTTTGTTTTTTAGCAGCCAGTCCTGTCGAGATCTAAGATTCAGTCACAAAAATGGAAGGAGGAAGCCCCTTCCATTAGTTATTACTGTAATGCTATCATTTAATACACAGATGAGCAGGTTGCTTCATACCAGATAACAAAGATGCCCGTGTTCTGTCCCTGGCATGTGCATAATTGGGTTTCACTTATGATAGTTTCATGAGACAGGGTGAGACAGTCTTTTAAGGGGCACTAATGTGTTAAAATATGGTCCTTCACTTTCTCCTTTTCCCAGCACTGACTTTGTGTTGGCACTCTGTAGCCCTTCGTGGTTGCAAACTTCCTTGTCCAGCAGAAGATGAGGGGGGGAGTGGGGAGGCACCTGCTGCATCAGCATGTGGTCTGAAAGGCTGCTGTGGTGCTGGGCCATCCCCGAGGCAGCAGTGAGGGCTGCCTGGCAAGGGCAGTGAACCTTAGGAAGCTGTTCCACTGCCCAGGAAAGGATGCACTAACACAGCAGTAAGAGATTATCCAAGGGATTTTTGCTTCATTGCGTCTGGACTTCCCATGAATACGCATCAGCTGATGTGGAATTATTTGTAGACCGAGTGGTTTATTCCTTGCACAATGTTACAGAAATCTTCTGTCTTCTGGATGCTTGTTTTGAACTATCTCTGCAGCAGAGAAGCCAAAAACTTTAAAATACAATTCTGTAGCTCAGGTTGGCGGAACAGTTGCAAGAACAGAAGTTTCATGAAGTGACACCAGACAGACAGCTCTTGAAAGGTTGGGAGTATATGACTTCAGGGCAAAGTGCATTCCTCTAAGATTTCTCTGACTTGGTTTTACCAGTTCAGCTGTGTCAACAAAAGGTTGTAAAGATGTAGACTGTATTGAATGGTTGAATAATGTTTCTTTTGGACTTACTAATTCAGATATTGTTGCATGGCTACAATACATATCATGTCTTACTTAAAAATACAAAAAATTAGATCATGAATGGGTTTTATTTAAAATACCCTTATTTGTGACTTTTTAGATAAATTTAACTTCTGTTTCAGAATTCTTTAAAATCAACGTGTTAGTTCTATTTTTTAAATCCACACAGCTTCTTTTAAACTCTTCTTTGAATTATTTTTGAAACTTTGATATATATGTGTGAATGTTTTCATTGTGGAAAAGAAATATTCACCTAGACCTACTGTCAATTTTAATGTACCTAAAGCACAATTTATTAGACAAAATACATTGTGAGATTTTTACTAAATAGCTGAATTTTTCCTCTCCACATCTTACCTCCTCCATTTGACTCTGAGAAATAGCTGTGAGTGATTATATTGGTTTTTCTATCTTAGGATATTTTTAATTAAAATTCTTAGTGTACTTGAATTAAACCTTTGTATCATTTGAAGGACTAAAGCTATTCTGATGCCTTTTAATTCTAGTGTTCTATTTGACATTATATGAAAACATTCTTCCCTTGGCTCTATCTTTTCTGTGGTTTTTGTCATTCAGTAGGGATACCAGCTTGCTTAATAGGTTGGTGAAAACAGAATTTAATAGCCTATCACTTCAAGATGAGTGAGAATACTAAGGGTAATTTTCAACACTTGCTTGAACTGGTGACTTGACTTCTTTAAAAGTTCCCTGCTGTTGGTACTGAGCTGGTTTGTGTCTTTTTAGTGGCCTACATTACAGAAAATTGTATGAGATGGAGTGGAAAAAAGTGTACAGAATGGAAGCTGCACTTTTTTTATTACTATAGAATAGCCCATAGCTTTCTGAAAGAAGTGCCTTGTGGGAAGCTTGCTTCCACTCTTACCACACTGGATGCATTCCTTCTTTCTTTATTGTCTAACTAATATTTCTCTGGCTGCATATAAACAGATACTAGCATAGAATTTTTTCATTAGTGTCTATTTCATTTTTCTTTAATGGTATTCTGACAGTTGGAAGTGACTGGATCCTACTTCACCAGTTCTTAATTCGTCAACTTATTTTTCATCAGTTTGCCATACTGTGAAGGTCTTTGGGGTGAGAAATAAGATCTGAGGAGTTTTTTTTAAGTTGATGATGAAATATTTTTGGTGATTTTCTTTGTATTGATATTTTCCTTTTCCAACATGTAAATAATTTTTACCATTTCAGTCAGCCTTGATGCTTCTTTCATTTGGGTTTGAAGCTCTTTGAAACATGTTGGCTAGATAGAGAAGAGACTTTGTACTCTATTCTATATTCTAGAGGAGTTTTCAGTCATCTGCTTTGTGTAGTTTACAGAAAGCTAGTAAGGTGCTGCCTCAGTCTTGTTCAGTCACAGATTGAGGAATTAAGAAGAAAGCTTTGGGATGGGATATGAAGATGTAAGTAGGAATGACCATTTAGGCCCAAGATGCAGGAGGTGCAAGATCACAACTTGAAGTTACTGTGGTATGGTGAGGTGTGTGGAAAATAGGAATGCAGTTTTACAGTGAGCTGACCTGCAGCAGTTCCCCTGAAGGATCAGTCTTTCTAATATTTAAGTATGATTTTATAGATTCAAGTCAGTTGCATCCTTTGCCTGCTTTTCTGCTTCCCCCAAAATCCCTCCCCAGTAAAATTCCTGTAGCTACGCTACTTTTTTTTTGTGCAGCTAAATTTTGAGGACTTGTGGCAGTACTTTTTTTAAACTACCTAATACATTGACCCTAATAGCGAGATAAATATTGAGTAGTTCATTATTGTGCATAGGTACTCTGAGGATTAATGAGTGTATGTGCACAGGCAAGAGAATGAAAAGCAAATCTGTCTACAGAATTAGGCTATATTTAAGGACACTGAAATTTCTGCCAAACAAGGAACACAGTGAAATTTCATCTGCCATTTATGTTGTCCTTAATGTTCTTTAATTTAGCAGACAAGATAGTTTGGTTATAATTAAGCTTTCCTAATGTTGTTGTTCCCCAAGGTTGTGGCATAAATCACTTTACTTTGTAGTTCATCTGTAGTACATCTTCAGTCTCCATTTTTCCTGTATAATTCTTCCATAGACACTCTCTGGGATGCAGGCAGACTTCACACTGCAAATTGCTTCCCATGTATGTAATACAATTTTGAATATATGCAGTTGAATTCCTTTTTCCCCAAGTCTTAGGTTTTCTGATTTCCCTGATGCTGTTTCTTCCTTCAGCATGCGTGCCCTTCCTGCTGCAGTAGCAAATGTTTCTTTCCCAAAATAATTCTCATGGCAATTTCTATTACTCCTGACTGCTTTTTCAATAGGTAGACCTGGCAACTAGGCTGAATGGATCAACAGTTGCTACTGAAGAACAAGGTGAAGTGTGCACACTGAAAGAAAAGAAATTATGTTTAAACCTAAGGAAAAGCTTTTTTTATGTTGTTGTGACTGAGCACTGGTTGAACACTGAACAGGTCTCCCGGGGGAGGGATGAGTGTCTGTCCTTGAAGATAGTTAAAACCTGGCCCATAGCAACACGCTCGAGCTGACCCTGCCCTGAGCAGGGGGCTTGGATTGGATGATATTTAGGGTCCCTTCCCACCCCAGACGTTTTCTCAATCTGTGAAGTGAACTGGTTTGTCTTATCTGCAGTTCACTTCAAGACCACCACATCTTTTAGTTTCTTTGTAGCAAGTTATGCAATGAGGCAAGTTCTAGTAATTCTTTCCTCCCCATCTTTTCACCATTGTCTCCCCCAAGAATTCAAAAGAAAACCCTAATCAGCCTGTAAAATCTTGGACCATATTTCATGAGTCTTCAGAAAGATACCTTCCTACTTGTGTTCCAGATATATTCAGCTTTCCTGTTCAAGCTTTACTATAACAAAACATGGCTGAGAAAAGATGTGTTCAGGATTTGTTGCACATAGGATTAGTTTAATATAAATAAAGATTTTACCTGGGGGAAAATATGTTTTTCCAAACCATCCTGTTAGGATTTAAAAGGAGAATGAAGTAGCATAAAAAATGGTAGCTCTTAAGTGCAAGAGGTTTGCAGATTATCTCTCTTTCATGACTGTAACTCTATGTTTTGCACCTGACTTTCTGTTGGAATGAATGAGCTAGTAAAACCTGAATTTCCCAATTTGGATAAAACCAAACCCGTAAATAATGAATTATACATACTGGTATAACATTCAACTAGCATTCTCAATCAAACAAAAGACATTTCTTAGAAAACTGTTAACCCACTAAAAAAACCATCTCATGACACAGAATGGGAGCACTGGATGAAATCATAACCTCAGTGTATTGAGGTTCATAAACATAAATTGGAAGCCCATTCCAAACTCTGTTTTTTCTTTTATTTTTTAAACAGTGTGCAAAATTGTACTCTTCTTAGCCTTTCTTTCAGTCATACCATGTGGCTTAATAAATAGCACTCTCAACAACAGCACTTTTATTACTGTACTTTATGGCCACAGAAGAGCTTATCATAGTCATACACTAATCAGTTATCTTACTGATAAGTAGTTTGTACGATTGCTTGTTCTGTGAGGTCTCACCCTAATAATACCTGTGATTATAAACCTTACACACAACATGTTCCACCTGGAAGTTAATTAGGGGGATAAAAAAATCTTCAGTATCATTAGTTTGTCCTATATGCAGCTTGTTTGTCCTATATGCAGTTTTTGTTCTCTTTTTAAACTGAGGAAAAAATTCTCATGCTGCAACAGACTAACTTGGAGTACAGTGCCAATACTTGATGTAACATTAATCTGACACAAGTTTTGGAGACTCTGCACCATATTATTTTCATTATGAGAGAAAAGGATACAACACCAAAAAGGCCCTTTATGTTGGCTAACCCTGTTTATAAACATGGTGCATGGAGTTTAGTGGCATGGTAGCTACAACTGCATTTAGGCATTCTTTGTCTTTCAGGAGCAGAACTTGCTGCTTTACCTGGGACACCTTTCCTTCACATTTGCTTCTCTTGGCCTTTTAGAATTTGTTTTATTTGTTTTGCCTCCCATGTTACTGTGGTTGTGCAGGTTTCTTGCATCTGGTGTTAGTAACCCGGACCTTTCCCATTCCAGCGCTGGGTCAGCACAAGAAGAGGTGGTTGCACATTTCTTCCTCTGCCCTCTGCTGGTTTTAGGAACCTTCTCTCATTCTTCATACCTGTAGCATATTATTTTGTATACTACCTCATATTGGTGTAGCTTGTCATCATCTTAAAAGAAAACAGCTCACTCCTGCTTTGGATTAAATAAAAGGAATTGTTTAAAAAGTAATAGCTGAGTTTTGATCTCGATTGAATAAATAAGTTGCAAATACCTTGTCATAGACAGTTCTTTTCAAAGATTACATTTCAACAGAGAGGATGTTTTTTAACTCAGCTGCACTTTGCATCACTTTCTGTATTATAACATAAGTGAGAGTTATTTTTCTCTTTGTTTCCAGCTTCTGAAATTGGCAGACCTAATTTCACAGCCACCTTTGTTAAAAAAGTTGGCAAAGATAACATTAAAAATAACAAAACACACCCCTGTATCTGATAGTGTGGAGTAATGGATATGTGCACGTTGCATACATAGTGAAAACTAGTTTCAAAGTACTGATTCCTTGACATACATGTTTCATGCATCTCTCATGGTTAAGTTCCCTCCTGGCCCCCATTTTTATCCTTGTGTGTTTCACAAAACATTTCAGACTTAGCTGAATTAAAAATGAAACACTCTAAGGAGCAGTGCTCCCTCAGATATGTATGAATACGAGGCACTGCAAACATTTGTTGGTATTAAATCTTAGAACATTTCCTCAATGTATCTGATTTCCTGGAGGAATTTTTCATGAAATTTGGGGGGGGGGGAGGGGGCGGGAAAGGCAAAGTTAAAGTGTGAATTGTGGTTAAGCCACAAGGGTTTGTCTTACAAATAGGAGACTCTTCTATTACACTCAGCTTTTTAAATTTTAAATAAGTAGGATTTGTTTATGTTGGCCTTTTTATAGATTCAAAGTTTTAATAAGTAATAACCTTTTTTTTGAGGCTGCATTTTTTTGAACTTGTTATATTTTAACTTGTTATATTGTCAAATTTCAATGAAGTTTCATTAAAATTTAGCTAGCTTTATTCACTGCTTAAAAAAGTTGTTGGGAAGTTTCTTCTGTATTGTGTTTCATTTTCCTATTTTTTGGAAGACTGGATACTTGACTGTGTTACTTGAATTTATTGGTTTTTGTTGTTTAAAATTGAAATGCTTTGTTTAGCATGCTTTTCCTTTCTGAAAACAGTTCTAATATTTATCTTTAGGATTACTAAAGCCATGGATGTGATGAGTACCTGTGTAATGGTGATCATCTTGTCACTTGCCCTTACGTAACTTCAGTATTAAAGCCTTGTCATCTCCTTCTCTCTTTTCTTCATCCAGTACATGCAGCTCTCCTTTGAAAATGGCAACTTCTGTTCCTTTTGGAGTGTTAGATTCTTTGAATCTTGTCTTCATGAGTATTAGAAAGTGATTCTTAACACTTGAGATTTGCTTTCCTGTTCTTTGTAGTGATTCAGATGGAGTTTCTATGTCTGGTGTCTGTTTCACTTTCCTTCAAAAGACAGGTTGCTTAACCGCTAGTATGTCTCATCTGTTTAATTCTTGACAGGCTCTAAATAATATTGAAAGTAATACTGTGTTTGTATTCCTATTCTTGTTCCTTTATTCAGCTGGAGGAGGTACTCTTAAGAAACAGCATATGTATTGTAGTCTTTAAGAAGTATAATATAGAGTAGAAGGTTACAAAACACAAAACAAAACCCCAAAAATGATATTTTGAAGGCTAAATTCATATGATATGAAAGTCTCCAAAGTATGAAGAAACATTGGTGAAAATAAAGTTCATACTATTTAAAGAATTTGTAAATTTGAATTTGTCTACTGTTTGTGATTGTTTTATACAGAATGTAAGTGCTTCATAGCTTCCACGTTTTAATTTTTTTTAGGAAGAACAGAATCGAGGCAAGCCCAACTGGGAACACCTGAATGAAGATTTACATGTACTTATCACTGTGGAGGATGCTCAAAACAGAGCAGAAATAAAGCTGAAGAGGGCTGTTGAAGAAGTAAAAAAGTTACTGATACCTGCAGTAAGTATTTGTATACAAGCCTTTGATTTCCATTTTCAGAAGATACTTTTGAAATACAGCTAATTTGCTCCAGGTGTAAGAGCAAGCCTGCAGAGTAGCATCCTAAAAGGAAGTTGAGATACGATTTTATAATACTCTAGTGATCTTTAAACTGCCTCATCCCAGATTGAATTATTCCTTAGAAGAGAATAGAGAGAGACTTTTTTAAAGAGACTTTTTTTTGTCTGAGATACAGATACAGGAAGTAGTTATCACCTTTAAAAGGTGATGCTGAGCTGTTACAAACACTACTTCTCTCTCTTTCCTTCAGTATTAGTATTCTTCACTTTAAGGCTGGGGGGGTATGACATGCTTTTATGTTTCACTTCGAGATGATTCTGATACTTTAAGAAACAAAGGCATGTTTTTTAGATCATCACATTAAACATTTTGCAAAGAGAACAAAACCCTTTAGTATCAAAAAACTTTGCTGTCAGTATACTGAGGGAAAAATGAAAGTAGTGAAACTGGAAAATGATTGTCTTTCTCATTTCCTGATAGTATAAACTGGGTTCTGCACATCTAGATGACTTAAATACTTTTTCAGAGACCGGAATTACCCTGTGAGAGCTCTCCTTTTAGATCTTCTCTGTATTCTCACTCAAAGCAAGGTGACTCAAATGTGGCTGTATAGTGCATCCCATGCCATTAACTTGTTGTGCCCCTAATGATAAGAATAAATTAGATCTTTTTCTGTGGTGGAAAAATTTTCCATATTACAAAGAGAATCGAGACTTTCTTGTGAGAGAAAATAGTAGATGGTATTAAAATGACCTACTGACTTTGGGTACTTAGTGAATGCTAATAGATGCTGGCTGTGAGGAAACTTGTGGTGACACATGCTGTCTCTATAAGCAGATTTATTCAGAAGACATTTTTAGAAATTATTAAAGGTAGGGAGAGAGACTTAATTTCTGAATTACCAAAAAATGGTAGAATATTAAGCAGGAGGTACAAAAATTGTGATTTAGATCTCTTGATATTGCACATTTTCAATTTCTGAAAGCAGCAGACAACTAGAGAAAGTAGATCTTCAGAATTTACTCACATACTAAAGAGACCTTGAGCACAGAAGATTGAGTTTATAGCCAGGATTTTTACGTGGGCAAAACTTTTGAAACCCTTTTGTTCATTCTTTAGCTACTACAGAGCAAACAGTTTAGAAATCAAACTTCTGAGTGAATTAATTTTGTCAGGTTCATTCTTCTACCTCCCCCCTATTGCTGACTAATGTGACTGGAGGGTCAGCTTCAGGATGATAGGTTACAAACCCTCAGTATGTCTGAAGTACTGGTGTGTATACTCTGTCTATGTTTGTGTTACACCTGTTTTGTGGAGCTGTAGGATATATGTGTTTGGAGCCTCAAAAAATGAAATGCATTATTACTTCTTTCATTGTGAAAGTGACAGCCAGCTCTTTGTCTTGAAAGCACTCTGCCTCGTGTAGTAGCCTAATCAATTGGGGAAGCACTGTAATCCTGATTACAGAAATCATTGTTTTCCCCCTTTAATGAAAAATAACAACACAGGGCTAACTATTGTCCAAATAGAACGTCACTTGAAATACCCTTTGTCAGTTCACTTCATTATCATCTTTATATATTATGCATATGCATAAGAGATTTGGGTGGTGCATATACTTGCACAAGAGTTAAAGGTCTATTGGCTCTAATTTCTCAAAATTATGCCTTGCTGAATCAGGTATGTGTAGTACATACTAATGAATTATTATATAAGTGAACTTGGGTTTGTACTACCTATTGCATCTGTTCAATTAGTATAAAAAATGGAATTGTGGCTTCAGACAGTTTGAGAGCTGAAAAATTCAGTTTAGTGTTAAAAGATAGGAATTGAAAACTTCTATGAGGGAAGTCATAAAACCTCAAATAATCAGGGTAAGCATAAGGAAAAACAGAGAAATCCTAGTCAATTATAACAATAGGTGTGAAACTGGGGATGTTGGAAGATTCCAAAGATACTCTAAAATGTAAGAATGGAAAGAGTAAATTTCCCTTATATGTGGTAGAATACCTGGAACTATTAATGCTTTTCAGATAAATGTCAAAGGATTAAATTGGGGAAAAAATGTATTTCTGTTCTGTCACTTTCCAGCTTGATTAAAATTTGAGACTATGTAGGAGAGAAGACTCATTTTCATCTTGCCATACAATGTGACAATGGATTGGGTTTATGAGATAAATTTCAGGAACATGTTAATGTTCTAGTGTTCAGAGATGGAAATTAGCTGCTAATTTTTTTGGATGATCAGTTATTTTTTGTACTCAAGATGTTAAAAAGCCTAATTACATTTTCTAGCAACAGTGCAGAAATAGGCACATTTCTTAAAGTGGATTTCTATTTGAATGTACTTGGGTGAACAGATACTATTTCAGTACTAAAGTGTGTTTCTTACATTTTTGAATCTGGATCATTAGTGATTTTTTTTCCTTGTGGATGTGAATTAATATTTTCCCTTTTCACTTTCTCCTGCATTTTACCAAAATAGTCATATAGTCAAGCAGTTTATCTTTAGAAATGAAAAGCACAACTTGAGGAAGATTGGCTGAGCAAGCCATTTTTTTTCTTCCTTGAGGAGAAAGGCCAACTTTTTTTTTTCATTTTTACTCATTTGTATTTAATTTACATTTCTTTAGTATGAAGCAATTTTTAAAAAAATTTTGGCTGTACTTCAAGTTCCATAGGATTAATTCTTTTCCTCTTCCCATAGCTCAGTAAGATCCTGGTCTTTATCTTCAAGAAAAGCAGAATTAATAAAGCAGTCTGCAGATTTCTGGGATCCCGTCAAGTTGTACTGTCCTTATGCCTCCTTCTGAAGAGAATCCACCAGATCATTGATCTCTTTTTATTGTGTGAGCTTTGAGAGTTGTTTGTTATTTGCATGAGTTAAGTGAGGATGGGTGGTTCTCTTGCAAAGGAAAGGCAAAAGATGCTCTGGATCAATTGTTCACTGCAGAACAGAAGAAAAAACTAAGAACCTGGTTAGGGAGCTTACATAATAAAGAAGTAATAGCATACCAGACCAGAGCATCATTAAGGGTTTGAAGTTGTTCTTGGACCTCCTGGGCTGTAGGGCTGAACTCCTCTTCCAGAAATGTTAGGCCTTCTGCATTTTCTAATAAGTGATGAATAAATGTTTCTAGCTGAATGAGTTTTTCTAGATATTCCTTGCATTTTACAGATGACCAGGTCTAGTTTAATTGCTAATTCACCTTTATACTAGCTGCTTTTGTAAGGGATGAGGCACATATGACAGAATTCAAATTACAGACAGATACTTCTTACCCCTTTTTTCTTTTGATTCCACATGTTTTCTTTTCTGAGGAAAAGATTGTATTTCTGGTTTCTACTTAGTTATTCTAAGTTGGTCTGGAATCTGTGTTGTTCAGATTTTTTTATTGCTTTTCTTATGTTGGGGCAGCTGTAGTTTTACTTGGTTGCTGCCTTCATCTTCTTGGAAGCCAACTACAGCACAGAATTATTCAGTGATGCTCCCTGTCAAACTTTGTATATCATTTGTCACTACGTTGTAGAATTTTATAGTTGTGATGGGTGGGAGATAATGTTTCAGTAGAAGCTTGTTTCATTTTGCTCCTACTTTTGGATCTTGCCTGTAATAGTGATTTTAGACTTTTCAGTCTTGAATATCTTTAAATTTCATTGTATGGGAAAGTAAATGTGCTGTATATGACATGATTTTTGCAAATTGGAACATTTTTTATAGTGGTGCTTGGAATGTACTCAATCACTAACTGTCCTCCTGTTTAGTCCCTGTTTCCAGGGAAATTATTTTGATAGTATTTCTGGTTTAGTCACCTATATATAATGCATTTTCTTTATATAACAGGAGATAATATTGTGAAGGGGCAATAGTATTGGTAGAGTGGTTTGTTTTTCAGTTGAATAAGCTAAAAGCATTTCCTTCTAAAAGACTGCTTTCAGCAAGTGTGATGAGGTGGGGCTTGTTTATTAATTAACTGAATTTCTAGTATTTTCCTTATAGGTGTGGTTGTTAATTTTCCTTGTGGTTTATTTTCAGCTACTTAGAGTACACTGAAGGATGTCTTAAGTGTTACCCTGGGAATTTTGTGTGCTGTGAATTCCATTGCAAAATACAGAGAAAAAAATTAAGAATGTTTAACCATGCTTTAGCTTTAGTTAGAAAAAGAACATAGTTAATATAGTAATGATGTACATAATTTGTTGCTCTGTAATTAAGACTAGCTTGACATTGGAAAGATATTAGGAGAAGATTTCATTTTTTTATTAGCCATCTAAAAAGCCACAATAAATTCTGCATGCAAGTTTTACTGTCTTGAATAGCTCTTTCTAATTTATTGCTGCATGGTGTGTTGGTTTTACATTTTTGCTTTTACAAATGAGAATATAGTGCTGCCTTGCGTAGTTTCCCTGTTGAAACGTTGGTCATGCTGTTCAATCCATTGTTTGTTGCTTATTCAGTCAAGTAATGAAATTAGTAAGTGATACAGTAGCAGAAAAAGGATGCTGCTGTCCTTAAGAGCATTTTCGGAAATTCCTACATGATGCCAGTTTTGTCAGTTCTGATACAAGTCTCTCAGGGTGAATGATCAGACAGGAAGCTCTGCACCAAGGGCAGCGAAGCAGCCAAATGTCTTGGCAGGGATTACTGGATAACGTGGTAAACTTTCTGATGTGGGGGAGAGGTGATAGTGCATTATTTTTAGTAGCATGAAGCAGGCTTAATGTTTCCATGGCTGTATGAACTAAGGGCTGCTGCAGTCCTGGCATTCCTTCATGACTTGCTGTTCCTTCTTCCTGGTTTGCATTAGAAAGCCCTGTCCTTCCTCTGAGGGTGTGGTGAGTCCCGTTGGTGGAGAGCTGAACCTACTGAAGGACTTGCTACAGAGTCAGGCCTGGTTTAGCACTGACAGAATTGATGGCATGACAACAGGCAGATAGGGAAAAATGGTACTGCAGCAGACCACCCTGAATAAATTCCTGTAGAACTGCAAGTGAATATGTTCACCAGCAAATAGCATGAGAGTAAAATATCCTGCTACAGTGAGTTTCTGATTATGGCAGTGAAAAACAATAGAGGATTGTAAGTCTTCCTTTTTGTGTGTTCCACAGTCCAGTATGTCTAGTCTATCGTGCAAGTCTGGGTTTTGAAAGTGAGAACTTAGTACACCAATTCACATAGGAAATGTTTACATATTGTACTTAATATGTCACTGCAGCGTTCAATTTTTGTGTTTGCATTGGTATTAACAAAATTATTTTGGGCCAGCTGCAAGTGAAAAGTAGCTCTGTCCATCATTGTCTACTGTGGTGGAAACTCTGTAGACCAGTGGTTTGTTACCACCAAAATAATATCTGTTGAATGGAAATGGCTTTTTTGAGACCATATTTACTACAACATGTCTTGAGGATTTTCTGCTGAATTGAGGTAAATCTAGTTTAAATTTTGCTACATTGTCAACTCTTCTGAAATCATTGTCTTAGTACAAAGGAAAAAATTACAATTGTTCATCAGAATATTGTTCAGAGTGACAGAGCCCTGGAACAGGCTGCCCAGAGAGGTTGTGTAGTTCCTCCTCTGGAGGTATTCAAAACCCACCTGGACAACCTGCTCTGGGGTGAGGATTAGATTGTCCCTTGAGGTCCCTTCCAAGGTCAATCATTCTGTTATTCCATGATGAGAATAATTTTGAAAAGAGATATAAAATGTGCTGTTTATATAATGATTATAAATTTGTTTTCAACTTACCATTTAATTATTTGTCAACTTTCTGAAAATGTAAAGTACAAAGTTATGATGATCTGTGCCCTCACATGTTTCAGTTGATTGTTTTGCAGATTTGGACACAAAGTCATGATGAAATATAACTATGTAAATAGATCTAGGTTTATAGCTTATAGTTTAGGTTGCAGTTCATAGGGATTCTTCTCCATCTAGGCTTTTCTTATACTAATGGGAGAAAGAAGCTTCTCCAGCAGTTATTTCTAAGCGCCTTAATCCAGCTGTTTACTCTGAATCTTCTTCTGGACATCTTTGATGGCCTCTAGAACCCAAGGAAATTAGTTGTGCCTACATACAGTTACTGTTGAGTACCATCTCTTTCCCCCTTTTTCTTCTTCCCCACCAGTCTCTGCCTTTGTTTATTTAAGGTATTACAAATGTCTAACTTGAGAAATGGTAGATCAAGTTTTTGGAAAAGACCTTGGGAAATTTAGAAAGTAGTGTCTTCTCAAAGAGAAACAAAGACACTTTGTTGCCTGAAACTCAGTAGGGACAATGCCCTTCCAAAGTGGGATTATGCATGGATTAGGAGCTCTCATTGGGTTCTGCATGGGTTTTGTCTGTCTTTCAGAAATGTGCCTAATCTGTTAGGTTTTTTGGTAGACAGAGTTGTGGAAGGAAAAATGGTATTGACCTATTCTGGTAATTTTTGTGGTACCTGTAACTTTTTTAATTTTTCATCCCATTTTTATAATTTGCTTCCTTTAATCTCGGCTATTTTCCCAGTGCTTCCTCTAGTCATTTTTTCTTCTTTTTATTTCTTCTTCCATACTTCTGTTCTTTTTCTGTGGATGGTCCTGGAAGAGAGCATGTAAGTTGGGATCTTTATATAAAATTTTGTTAAAGCATTTCTCCTCTTATTCAAAAAAGCAGATGATCAAGCTATGATTCTCCTTGTCTGGCCATATTAATGAAGATGAGGGCAAGTCCTTCATTTCTAGCTACAGTTGGGTTTTGGTTGATTGGTATTATTTTTGAAATCTCAACTTTATACCTAAGTGAAAAAAATGATAATTGTACAATTGTGATTCCTGGGGAGATGTAGTATAAAGAGTAGGAACTTGTTACCTCACACTTTTAACACATTTTAGCGCTTATCACTAACCAGACTATATTAAGGAGATCAGGTCACTTCATGTATGAGTTACCTTGGAGTTGTTTCTGGAACGATCTTAGCAATTGCAATGATTTTTGTGAGTGAAACAGTAGTAAAGTAACCAGTAAATATTTCCCTTTTCCAGCCATTTAAAACATTCTTTGTGGCTAGTGTTAGTTTTGAAATCTAGATTTCTAATTAACAAAATTAACAAAAGTTAAGTTTGTCATACAGATACCTGTGGTTTAATGCTGACTGCTGATTTACAGTCTTCTAGTTGCTCTACATTGTTCTATTTTGACATCAGACAGAAAATTCTAACCTGTGGAAAAGTGCCAAGAGTTCTCCGCATACTATTCAATAGAAGACTTAAGTGTTTCTATTTTTAAACAGTACAGAAATACCTGAGCTTTCATTGGGAGGAGAATTATGGTTTCTTTTTCTTTCATAAATTGTTTATAGCCTAAGACTTTAATACAGGGATGTTACAGATACTGTCAGCAGGATAAATACAGGTGGGCATGATATAAGAGATTGGAGCTGATTATGTTAAATAGCTTATATGCTTTTGGACTAGGCCATTTGTAACACATTTATATTAAACTGGAGAGTGGTAAACCATCCTGGAAAGTGATTAGATGATATCTTACTGGCAAGTTGCATTGCTTGGAAAATAGTTAAGGAAAAGCATTTAAGATTCAATCAAGTAGTATATTTCTTGTGTGTTTTTGGAAATGGTATGGGGTTTGTAAGTTTTTTTAATCTTACATCTTCTGTATTTAAGTATTTTAAAAGCCCTACCTTATTTTCAAACTTACTTTATTAATAGGGATAGCTTAATGAAAAGAGCACTGCCTTCTATATTTTCAGCATTACCATTATTAGATAATTTTTAATGTTTTCACAACATCTGTGTATGTAGTAAATTATGTTCATCAGTTTGAACTTTTATTGTAAAGTGAAACGTGTTTTATATTCCAAATCATTTGGAAATAACTGGATAGAAGGAAATTTCAACACCAGCAAATCTAACAAAGTCAGAGGTCTCTAGTTCTTTGATATTGCAGCTTTTTATAAATGGATTGGAAGATGTAAGGTTTTCTGTTTGACCAAACACAGCTGTAGATACTAAGAATTTCAGCTTCTTTATTTATAAATAAACAATTCTAGCTTTGATAGGTACTTTGCTACAGCCTCCAAAATGGTACATTGTGTTACAATCGTTTTTTTATGAGACTGAAAAAATCAAAGCCCCAAAACCACCACTTGGAGTTGGCTTGTGATCGTTTGAAGCAGTTTTCATAAAGAATAATTTTCAGTCATGTAATTGCATGCATTGCTGTGCCCTCATCTTAGAATCTTTATGGTTCCTTCATTCTCTGGCTTGGGTCCTAGTTTGAAAACGGAATTTTTACTTAGACTACCCTGACTTTCTTGGCAGCTGTAGTAACTATACTGATACAATTGTCCTAAAGCAAGCAAATGACACGTCAGGTGAAATGGAACTTGAAGGTGGAGTGGGGATTTGTCAAATGTACACATGGGTACTTGAGTGCTGTGGTGATGGAAGTGGGCAATTCCAGTTCCTTGCTCAGCCTTCTGGCTGTGTTAGGTCGCGGGTGGCCTTATTTTTCTGTCTGCTATTCTGAGGTTTCAGTTTGTAATAAGCAGATCTGTAGCATCTAGGGTCTTAAAGGAAAGTTTCAAAGTTTTAAAATAAAGCTTGCTTATTTTGTTTGTTAGAATTAACTGTCAAAGTCATTACTGTCAACAGACATCAGATGTTTTGAATAATAAAATCTTCACATGTTGTGCAGAAAAGTTGCTTGCAGGAGTAGAATCACTTGTTTTATCTTGGAAGATGAGTTCTGAAAGACCAAGGGAGCTAAGAGGTGTGTCTGGATTTCTCCTGGTTTAAACCCACTGTAGTACATATGGTAATACTGTGCTGATCTGATTTGTCAGTTAATGGTATCCTGGTATTTGGAACAGATAGACTGTTGATACCGTGTTGGGAAGTACACTTTTTTTTTCCTGATGCCTATAAGAGCAAAGCCTGTATTTGCCTTTCAGTAGTCATTTCTGAAATTACTGGTTATTTTCCAAAGAAGGTGGTTGGGCTGTGGAGGGGGCCTCCTTTAGTCATCCTTGCAATATCAACTCCTCTCCTAGTGGATGGTGGGGAGTCTCTTAAAAGAGATACTTTGTTACTTAGCATCAAGGAGAGCTTTAGGAAAATATCTTCCTTTTACTGATCCAAAGGTCAATCAGATTCAAGAGAGATAGAAATAAAAAAATCAGGCTTTTAAAATACATCAGGTCATAGAAACACTTGTTTTCTTCTATGCTAGAAAGGGTACTTTAAATAAACCTTAACTCTTTTATCTGTAAAATGTGGTGAGAGCACCCTACTGTTTTTTTTAAATACTATGGGAGGTAAATGTTTGCTTAACAATAAATATGTGAGAGATCATTCCTGGAATGCTCCTTCTTTTGTAGCTGTCTGTAGTTCTAGACATGATTCTTGGAGACAGAAGAATGAGCAACGTGTTTATTATCCTGTAGGATTGGAGATTGCAGGGAGACTTGGAAGGTTCTTGGTGTTTGTTAAAAAGTTGTGCTAATAAGTGGTTTCATTGATTTCAGTTTAGAATCAATTCAAAATAATTTTCTTGTGTGTGTTGCATAAACCTAAATTCTGTGTATTGCCAAAATACTTTTATGGAGGAACTTTTTAACATTGATATAAATGTATCTTCAGCTATGTTGCCTTTGTGCTGCAGGTAAACTAGGCATTAAATTATATGTCTTGCCTTCCTTACAAAGTAAATGGGAAGATTAGCAGTTGTGCAGAATCAAATAGAAGTCCTGCTCAACTGGACATCCTTAAAGGAACTCTGCCAGTGTCATGTGAGAAAATGTCATCGCTTGTTTCCATGTAAATCATTCTGCAGTGCTTGGAAAATAAAGTGAAGCATGTAAGACACTAAAACTGACAAATAGCACAATTCATTCTTATTATGTCATGCTTTATATTCGCTATATTTGACAGCATTTAAAAGTAATCTGTTCATAGCTTATCAACATACAGATGTTGGTAGTTTTTAAATAATTTTTTTTTCACTACTGTCTGTAGGACTTTTTTAAAAGATCCTGTGTGGCTTCAGTAACAAGATCCCATAAAGATCAGTAGCACTTTGTACATCTGAAGTGTACAGACTGTTCTAAAAATCTTAGTCTACGTCACTTCTGAGAACGTGAAAGATGCACGATTGTGTGCATCCGTGGTTTATGTTTGAAATCTGGGAAATGATTTTTACTAAAAGTCTCTAATTGGCTCGGAAACTTTAGAAATCTTTGCTAAGACAACATGTATGATGATGTAGTTGAGACATAATCCCCAACATACTTCAGTGCTGGTTTTATTTATTTCAGTTTAGTCCGTTTTCTTCAAATGTGAATCACACATAGGCTTTCAGCTGAATATTAAGGGTCAGGTGAACTTAGGAAACTAGATATATGATTCCATGTCATTTAATGTAAAGCACCTGTAATTTAAGGCATGGCTTCTCTTTCTAGGTTCAGCAAACTCTTTCTGATGGAAGTGCTTGTGTAGTATTTGGTGTTTTCATGTCAATCACTTTGGGTTTGTTTTTTGGTTTTTTTTTAACAAGCTTTGCTTTTTACTTTAATTTCTTTCACAGAAATATCTAAGTAGAATCCTGTTCAATTAAAACCATTTTTTTGCAGGGAACCTTAACTGGCATAATAACAGTAAACTTGTGATGTTTTGGCTTCTCCAAAGAGCTTGTATTTCTAGGCAAGCTTATGTAAAGAGTAGAAAAAATCAGTTTTTTCTTCATAATATCATCTTATTACTTATGATTAAGAAAAAGTAATTTCAGAAAAAGAATTAGTTTGAGAGTTGTATTTATAGAAATCAAACATGTCCATATTGCTCTAAAAGATTAGTATTAATAGCATATATTACATATCCAGACAAGTAAATATTATAATTACCAATCCAAAGAAGTAAATATTACAGTTAAAAGCATAGAAATAAGCATTTAGTGTGGATTCTAGGGAAATGTTTTTTTCTTTTTCTAAATTATCTTTTAAGCGCTTCTCTGTACAGTTACCTTCTCACTTTACTGTTGTGGCATCCTTTAGATGTCTGACTAATTAGACCAACTCTTTTCCTGGCTTTGACCTTAGGCTTGCATCTATACTCCCTTAACTTTATCAGGATTCTTTTTGTGTTTCTGGTGATTAAAATTTCTTTTTCTCAAAAGCGTGTGGCTGTATTGCATTCATGGCAGAGATCAGTATCTGTCCTGTCTGCCACATAACCCAGTTCTAAGAGAGACCAAAAAAGGTACCATCTAGAAAGCAGGGTTTAAGAGTTTTTCCACATAGTTTCTTGGAAAAGGGAGGTTGGTACATGTGTCTGTGCCCTCACTTGTGTCAGTGTTCATTGATTCAGAAGTATAAATAGATCTGATGATGATTCAAGTCTCAGTTCTGCTTCCTGTGAGAAGTACTTAGTGCAGTGCAGAGCTCTTTTTTTCTCTTGATACCTGAAGTTCAGCATCTTAGGAGTGCTAGTCAGAGCATGGTTCTCCTGTCCTTTTTTTCTTTTTTCTTTTTTTTGTAGATGCAAGTTCTGCAAAAGGGAGAAAAATGTATTAAACCCAGACTATCATTCTGCTTTGAGAGACTCTTGAAATCCTGAAGGATCTGATGCAAGTGAAATTGCTTCTCATCTCAGTAGTGATGACCTTACTCCAGAACAGTTCTTTGTTTCATTAATCTATCCACACTTGCTTTTGGAGGTACAGGGAACTACTTCCAAAACTGCTTCTGTAAACTCCCCACCACCTTTCCACAATATTTGTTCCATGTTGCCTTGTTTAAAATGCACTGCTTTCAGCAAAGCACAGCAGCTGGTATTTCTGAATCCTTGCTGAGTCCTGCAGCCTTTTCTGGAAGATGTTTTGGGAAAAGAATTAGTAAAATCCTGTATGAACTAGTCCGTCACTTAGGTCTCTGTAGTTAACATCCAGACCTCACACTGAAAAGTTTTATGTATTGACTTGCCCACAAACTTCTGGTGTGTTAGTTGCTGGTTATCTTCAGATAAACCAGTTGGGTTTTCTTGTTCTTGAGACACTCCATCCTATCCCCAGTAAGACTGACAGTATGTTGTGTCTTAGACGCTTGAAATAGGAGCTTCCAGAAGGCTTAAAACTGGGGGTACAATTGATAATAACGCTGACTTAAACCTTTTTACTGAATAATTTCATAATCAAAACCAAAGCAAAACCAAATTTTTTGTTGTTTTCTGGTGGCTCATGGGGCAGCCAAAAAAGCAAAGGAACAGACTTACTGCAATCCAAACTATGAAGACATATAGAGATTTCAGATGCTGTCCAGATGGGCTGATGAACTGTTTTCAAATGGCAAAGCAGGATAAAGAAGCGAGGGTGGTAGACTGTGTTTTTACCATGACAGTAAGGCAAAGAAGCTTCTTTCTATTTGTGAAGTGCCAAATACAAGTGGATAGTACAGGCTTACACCTGAAAAAAATTACCAGAAACCCCAAAATGAAAATTATTATTTTATCCTTATTAAAGAATTAGTAATAAGACCCGGCAATAATTCTTATTTAAGTGGAGATGAGTGATATTTCTGTAGTTGAAATTTGATGTTGAACTGTTCTTGGGGTAGGATAGGAGTAGTGGCACTCATTTCTCTGTAGAATTTGTATGGAGCACTGGGGACCACACTGCAGTTAATTTGCATAGGTGGTGTCTCACATATAATATACTATTTGTAATATACGAATACATTCACATTGTATGTGCAGCGTAAGATGCGTTGAATGTTCTACAGGCATATGAAAACCTTACCTAGGACATCAATAGGCACTTAATTAAATTAATAGAGCTGACAAATATAATACATGGGCAGGCATAATTAATGCATCAGTATGGTTTTATTTCAAATGCTCCTTACATCTGATGAAAGTACATTGTTAGATTGTTTGTGCCTGTTGTTTGGTACAAACCAGCATCCTTATAAACCGCTGAATGAATTGCACTGTAGAGGTCAGATGAAGCAATATATGAGAGGG
Organism: Euphonia xanthogaster; assembly: GCA_034509185.1. Classification (NCBI taxonomy): domain Eukaryota; kingdom Metazoa; phylum Chordata; class Aves; order Passeriformes; family Fringillidae; genus Euphonia; species Euphonia xanthogaster. The sequence continues at coordinate 31,193,815 of JAYDZK010000169.1, read as the reverse complement.
TTTTTGGATTGTTTTATTTGGGGTTTTTTTTTTGTTGTGTTTTGGTTTTGGAGTTTGGTTTTTTTGTTTTTTGTTGGGTTTTTTTTTGTGCTGGTGGTGGTTGTTGTTGTTTTGTTGTGGTTTTTTTTGTTTCGGTTTTTTAGGATTGGTGGGGTTTTTTTGTGGGTTTGTTTTTGGTTTGTTTTTTTTTTTTTTAATGGTAGAAGTTGTAGACTGCTTCACTAATTGGGCCAGATGGATCTAACTGCTTTGTTAGATGAGTCAGCCTACTTTTTAATGATGTTTTTAACAGTACGGCTGCATTTCATTAGAAATGTTTTGTGATGAAATTGTCTTTGGGTTTCTTGCTTGCCATTGCATATAGGATTTTAGAACTAAATCTGTTCTTGAAACAAATAGGCAGTTGGTTTAGAATATCTCAGTAATTTTTTAAGTGAAAGTTTAACTTCTGAAATGTTAATGAATCAAACTAATGCACAATTTAAAGTCATTATTTGAAAAAAGGAGTATGAGATGTTAGCTGTTCACTTGAGATTAAAAGAGAAATCAGGCAATACGTTTTGAAATTAAATGCATTGTTTGATCTCTGACATTTTAAAAGTTCACTTCCTTCCCTTTTGAGTAACTTTCTAAGAATGTGTCTTACTTTTGCACATTCAGTTTTTTACTAGTTTTGTTAAGATTTCATTTGGAAAGAGAAAGAAAAGTTGTTGTAATGTTTACTATGGGTGTTCTTGCTCCAAAAGAAATGGTGGTATGACCAAAACAGACTAAAATTATTTTTTGGGAGGACAGACCACCATCTTCATTTGCTGTAGAACGAGTTAAGCCAGTGTTCAGGCTTTTCCAATACGCTGTTAGTGCAGAGAGAGCAAATGTTTATTCTCTTCAGCATGGAGCTGCTGTTTTCATTTCAGTGAAAGAGTGAACAGCTAGGGCAAAAGAGCAAGGGTGCAGTCATAAGTTTCCTTCACTTTTCTCGATTAAAAATGACGGGGGGGTGGGGGCCCGGGGGGGGGAGCTTTGATACAAAATCCGCACGACCCTTCTCAAAATAAATAACGCTGTTAAAGAGCCTGGGTGGCTTTTTAAAAATTGGGACATTCTCATGACAGGCAGGCAGTGGGCTCTGGCACATGGAGTCTAACGACACAATACTCAGTAGCATTTTATGTAGGTCCTTGAGCTGTAGTTTAGGCTACTGCACGCGGTATATAATAGCAATAACAAGGTTAATTAATTTCATTTGAGAGGTGACTAGGTATCTTCAGTACTCAACACGCTGAAGTTAGTGGCTCGGTTGTCTCCTTCGCTGTCATTCCGCTGGCTTTTTGCCTCCCTCAGCGTTTGTTCTGCATGACTTAGTGGATAGGAGATGCTTTGTCTTCGCAGTCTTGGAGGCTCTCTTGTACAAAGCCGTAATGTGAGCGTACATCCCTTCCGTGCACAAAGGTGTTGGTGCTGCTCTCTGCCGCGCTCACCATTTTAATCTGAATGGGGAATCTGTCTGGGGACCCAGTACAGTAATTAGCAGTCTCTTCAGAGTGTCAGAGCAGAATTACCATTGTAATGGTTTAGCAGGAGGATAAAAGGATTGAATTTGGGTCTGCCTTCCTGCCAAACTAAATGAGTTGCCATGGGAATTTTCAAATATAAGAGGCGTTTACTTAAAGCAATTTGGCGAGTTTGAATAAACTCATAAATTACGGGGTTTAGAGGAGAGATCCCTGCTTTCTCTGGCATGGGCTGAACAGCAAAGAAGGCTGTTAGAAAGCTGCTTACATTCTTAATGAGAATAAGTTGATCCATGCTCCCTTGCAGACTATCAGCTTATTAAGGCTAAACTGTTTCTGCTAAATACAGTACAGTAAGCACATTTTGAGAGACATAGTTTGCAACAAATCCCCGAAGTAAAAAGCAACATCTGATTGCTCTAAACATACATTGAATTTCCTTTGCTAGATTAGATCTATTTTCAAGTAATGCTATTAAAAATGGTTCTCTGTATTGTTTCAATAAACATTAACCTGCTATTGATTTCAGCTTTCCTCTGTGCATGTAATATTTATTACAACACTTGTCAGATCTGCTTCTGAAAGGGGAGGGAGGGCATTGAGGTTTCTTCGGAAAACAAATAAGGTCCTATGGCCCTTCAAACTGTTTTTTTTTCTCGGGTCACATGTAAATGTTTTCCCAGCTCAGGCCTGCCTGCCTTCTCTCTAAAGGGAGTTGGGCTTTGACCCGCTGACTCCTTTGTCAGCACCGATGCTATTGAAATGTGAGAAGATGGACTTGGTGCTTTCACAAGTGCCTCAAGTGATGAACATCACTTATGCTTGTTTAACCTTCAGCTGTGCTCCAGAAGTCAGCTGTAGTAGGCTGGGCAAGAACTGATGGCCGGTGTTGCGGGAGCATGTGTTCGTGTTCTCCCAGCCGCCTAGATCGGGTGACTTAAAGAAACAGGGAAGATTAGACGTGCCTGAATGCTCTGATGCTAGCTTTAAAATGTATATTCAAGGACATGTCATACTCGAAGCAGTACGCAGTATTTTCCCCAAAATAATTGATATCGGCTCTATAGCTTAAGGCTTAAGTGTTGCCTTGTGGTCCTTTCTAGTACATATCTCAAATCTTTACTCATCATAAGTATTAGGATATGGAGGTGGAACTAATTAAAAAGAGAACAGTACTGCCGTAATGGCAGTAATTTTAACTTTCGTTTAAAGCCATAAAATTACGGTTAGAACTCCTTGATATAATCTTACATCACTAGCAGGAATCCTGTAAATTAGCAGAGGAAAATAGTAAATTCGTGCTGGTGATTCAGTGGTTGAACAGCTGCTAAGTTCTAACAAATTCCTGAACTGTTACTAATGATGCAGCTGAAGCTGTTTGGTAGCCTCGGGGTACTGTTTCTGTGAAACTTTAGAAATATCTCCTAAGAAATTAGACGAGAACAAGAGCAGCATTTACTCCTACTAATACTCAAAATTTTAACTGTTCATTTAAAATTACTTTGAGAAATACTGTCAGGAAATTGATTCCATCAGACTTGATCCCCCCCATACTTTCTTACTTCTTAGATGACTTACTGGACGGCAAAATTTTATAATAAAATATTTATAAATATTTACAATAAAAAATATTATCTAAGTGTTTGTGAAGTGGCTTGAGAAACTGAAACTATGAAAACTTATACACTCTGTATTATAAGAGGGTTGCTAAATGATTAGAGGACATTATCAGCATTAAAAAAATATATAGAAAAGGCAGTGTTACAGGGGACCGTTTGGAATACTGGGTTGAACTGAGTGCATCGCTTGTTGTCCTTAGTTCCAATACTTTACAGCACCTCTGCAAATTGGTGCTATTTGCAGAAATCAGGTAGTAAAAAAATCTGAAAAAATAAAAAGGTATATATTGGTGTTACGGTTTTCAGATTTCACACTCTGGGATTTTTTTTCTGCATTTTAGAATTTTAGTTCCAAAGGTTGTGGGGCATGATTGGGACCTGTATTATATCACATTTTGTGTGCTCTTCCTCTTCTCTCTGCTTGACTTGCAAAACTGAGGTGAAAATAAATGGCAGTGGGAGTGCAGGAAAAGCTTAAACTGGTGGGATTTTTTGGCTAGGTCAGATGTTGAGATAGGGATATTTAAAGATAACTGATAACTGAATCTAGGCTGCACAGTATGAATTTAGTTTTACAATACCTGTGAAAGTGGAAGATGGGAATTGCTGTCTAGTATTTCACCTTTTTTTTTTTTTAATGAAGGATTTTCACAACCTAAAACTTACTGATTGGTCCCACCAGAAACATCCTTCTGCAGAGTTCATGCAAACATACATCAGGCAAGTTACCTGATAGTTCATTTGAAGGATATTCTGTCCTTTACCTTGTGAGCAATGTAGGAAGTAGGAGAAACCTTATCATTTTACCATCTAAAAGTATGGCATACAAAAAAAAAGTCTGGGTTTAGGTAAAACTGAGATGGGCCTGCCTAGATCTGAATCTGATTTCAGCTAAAGTATGTTCTCATGACTTTTGATGAGCCTGTTGTTTCATAAGGAAAGCAGCAGTCCCCTTTCTGCTTCAGTCCTGAATGAAGCTGCAGGCTCATTAATTTGTGGATGGATATAATAAAAAAACACCAGATTTTTCTGTGAGCTGACTTAATTTTTGAGTTCCTTTTCTAGCACTTAGAAAATTTTCTGGGGCTTTTGGAGCGGTATATCACCTTGTTGAATGTCTCACCCAGCACCAGAGAAAAGAGAGGAAGTGTCAGGGATATCCACACAGAAAAGGTGGGAATACTGTAATGGGGAAGAAGTGACAAGCTATGCAAAGTACTTGTTCTCTGTGTTTAATTTGTTATATTTTGAGGGTTCTTGGCTCCTGCTGGTCCAGGAATCCAGAGAATCAAAGAAATGTGCACACTGCTAGACCAGTAGGGATAGCAGCTGTTTCTTCTCTGGGCACTCCCTCTTTTTTAGTAACCTCTCTTGCTAGGATTTTTATCCATTTAATTCTGCTGCTGGGTCATTGTTACTTTTGCCTTTGGTCTTCAAATTCCAACAGTTTGTTTCCTTCTGCAATTTTTTCACGTACTAACTTGTAAACTTCTGACAGCAGGTTCTCTTTGCATGTGTATTGTAGGTATCTGAACTCCTGGTCAGAATTGTTTATATATTGTTATGCTAAAATTAACATTGCATTCAGAGACATGAAAACAAAATGCATAATCTAAGTCATACAATTCCTGGCTAAAGAAAATCAGCAGCTCTCACTTGGGGTTGTTCTATAGAAGAATGCAATACACAAAAAGGAAAAAATATCAATAAGGAAATTGATTTTTGTAGAGGCCTCACACTATCAAACCAAGCATTATTTTCAGTTTCTTAACATGGAGCTTTCTAAGTACTAGATGCATTATTTAACTGCTATGGATTTAAAGTTGCTGGTGTAAGGTGTAAGAATTGCCAGTTTAGGATGATGACATTTTTAGAGGTTTGAAATTAGTTTTTTCAGTTGCTTTTAGAAGATGGGTTGCAAATACCAAAGTTCAAAGATCTCTTCAAAATATGAATGTGTGTACTTAGAGTGGTAGGTAGGTGGTTGAGATTGTAGCCATTGCTCTGGGTGAGCAAATCTACAAATGGAGGAATACACTTATAGTTTCAAGGTAACCTAGAGGAGTGTGATCAGTACAGTTGGCCAAGAGAAGCTGTAATAGTATTTCTCCACTGAAGGTTGGCATCAAGAGAGAAAAAAGAAAGGAAGGAGAATGATTATAAGTGAAAAAATGGGCAAAAACAATTAAAAAATTGTAGGAGAATGAGGAATAAGAAAAATATTAACAGAAGATTTTAATATGAAAAAAAATCTCTTAGTTGTTAGGTAGGGGTTTCCAGTTAGAAAAGAAGATTAAACTGCTGGGCTTCAGAATTAGCAAGACTAAGACTCCAGTTCCACATGGAACTGAGTCAGTTGGCACGCTGAGGTGTCAGCTCCCATCAGTCTCTCCTCCCTTACTGGTGAGTCTGCAGTGAGCTCTTTCAGTTTTGTAACCTGGCAGAAAAATAGACAGGTTTAAAAAAAAAAAAAAAAAGTGTTGCCAGATGAGCAGATTGGCATCATTGAGTCCTGGATCCAGTGATGGGTACAGGAGAGCAGCAGTAAGGAAAGAGTAGGACTGTGACCACCACTATCTAAATTGGCTTAAAGTACCCCAGGAGTGCCAGTTGAGAGGCTTTTTACATCTTGAAAAATAATTTTTGACTCCTTTGACAGCAATGTAAAACCTCAGCCTAATCATCCTGAACTGATTTGTAGCCTGGGAAAAAGTCTTAAGGATGGCATTTTAATATTTTATGTTCTGGAATCGACTGTTGTATTTGCTGGGTAAACTTGTCTGAACTTGTTTCCTCTGAAATTATTTTCCCTAAGTTTTCTGTCTCATTGACTCCCATTCCATCCTGTTTTTCAGAGTCTTAGCTTTCTGAACTCAGTCATGCACGGACGCACAGAAACTTACTTTGGCACGTTCTGGAAACAAAATTCCATTAATTTGTCCATTCATTTGAGTAGCTTTAGAATTATATGCCTTGCTTTTCACACCTTTTGTACCTTTGTTGTCCTTATTTCCCTTGGCTTAAGGAAAAGAACTTCATTTGTCTCTTCCCATTAATGGTGAGTGAATGAATATTCTTCAGTTACTCTGAGTGTCCAAAAATTTGCATCATTTTTAGGTTTGCTTCTTAATTTTTCAGCCACATCATGTAACTGAAAGCTTAAAATAAACTTTTTCTGGTTTTGGATTTTTTTTTTTTGCTACGTATTAGTTTTTACATACATTAAGGGAGGTTTTCACTGCAAAGTGCTATGTATAAGAATATAGTCCATAAAATTAGAGACTGTGAATTTAGGTATTATTTTGAAATATTCATGAGATTCTGAGGCTCACGAGATTAAGAGGCACTAAGGTGATTTGTCTTGTAGTAGAAAATGTATTTTAAGCTGCTTTGCTTATGGTTGTGCACCTTGTCTACTACAATACAAAGGTATAATTCTACAGTCTCTGAAAGACAATTTAATTCTACATATTTCTAGCATCTAAATTTGCTTCTCCTAAAAATTGGATTAGAACAATAAATGTTCAGAGAACCAGAGTGTCTGAATAATATTCAGACAGAATGATGTGCAGAATTGAGTCAGAAGTCTAAAGATGGGACACTGTTACTTGTTTAACAGGACTCAAGAATCATTCAGAAAGCAGGTGGAAATCTTGTTTCAGTGCAGCAGAGTGAGCATGAAGGGCAAGGCACTGGTAGGGAATGTAGAGGAAGAAGTGAAGTTACCACAGGAACAGTTTGCTGGTTTTAGGGTGGATTAATGTTTTTAATACCAACATTTCTTGTTCTCTGCAAAGGTCCTACAATATGCCTCTGGCATTTAAGGTTAGTTAGAAGCTACAGGGCAGAGAGATGCTGCATAGAAATATTGCAGGAGTATCCTGTCAAGAATGGTTTCCTGAGCATGACATGACAGCATTGATCTAGGATGGCTCAGTGGCTGCAGTTTGTTTCAACACAGTTCAGGTACCCAGCTGCTTAAAAATGAAAAAGGAAAACCATTAAATGAACTTTTGGTCTAATATCCAGAGTCTGTAGCAAGCTGTTCAGGTGCAGCACTATAAAAGATGTGCAAAAAAGAGAAGCACATAAGTCTTGAATATTTCTGTCCCAGTATAGGCTTTAACTTGCAGTGAAATTTGATCAAATTTATATAGTGAGTCCTGCTAAATGGTTACTTTAGTGTCTGTGTCTGCTGAGGAGGCAGATTTTTAAATTAGTGTGTAGTACAGCAGGGAAGAATGGTCAGATTAATTATTTAAGATAGGCCTGATACATACTTCTCTCATTCTAGGACAGAAGATTACACTTAAAGAACTTAATTGTCTTATCATAGAGGCTCAATTATTATATAGAAAAAATTATAATAGTTTATTCTGGCAATGTAGGATTTTAGAAGAAAAAAAGATGAAAAAATTCTGGTCAGTAATTTATTTGGGGATTTTCCGAATAGGTTAACCAGTCCTTTATTTTGGCAAGTCTCTGGTCAGGTGCCTTATGATTCCAGTACCTTCTGAACGGAGGATGATGGTTGCTGTACCACAGTCTCATTTCTGTATGTGAGCTGTCATAACCTATACTTGCTTGTGGGAGAGTTCTGAAACATGGCCCACATGCAAAATTGGTAGAGTTTGTTATGTGTGCTTGGCATCTGAATAGTCTTGGGCAGGGAGGGGGGGAATGTGTAGGTTTTACTGCAGATTCCAGAAGATGCTTTTTGTAAAAATCGTGGTTTTATTAAGGGGCGAGGGGGGGAGCGCATCGGTTTGGAGTGATTTTTAATTGTTCTTTGGGGGTTTTTGTTTGGTTGGTTTTTTGTTTTAATTTAACAAGTTTTAGGAAAGTTCTCTAACTATGTTATAAACATAATTCGCCAATTGGTGGATAACAGAAAGGTATTTTTATTGCAATTTGGCATCTTTTATCAGAATGTAAAGTGTTTTTTTTTAAAGCACTAGGAATACTTTCAAAACTAAATTTTTGTTACTGCTGATATACTGTATTTTCAGTAATAAGTATTTGTAATCTGGTTTTAAAACTTAACAGGATAAAATCTCATAAAGTGGGATATCATAGGAAACTGAGTTCATATTAGTACTTTATGAAAAATAGGTGGTTCATATTTGTCAAAATCTGGATGAGAAATACTGATCTTAAGGTAGGTATGTAATTAATTCCCAAAGCCCAAAAGGTGAATATCTTCAAAAATGAAGTTGATTTAATTTTCTTTGACACTTACTTCAGCTTCAGGTTCCATTTTTTTTTTCCTCAAGAACTATGATGAATAATTAAAACAAGACTTGTGTATGTTTGAATTATTCTGGGTGATTTCACTGGAAAATTATGTGACTACATTTTTAAAAAAAGTCAAATTATCATCACTTTTGTTATTCTGGAGTGGATACAAGGAACTGCAGTATGTTGCATGCTTTTCATGATTTACTAAGAATCCACTAATCTTCTGTAACTGAAGTTGCTGAGATTAAAGGAATTGATTAAAAAATTAAAATCTGTTGCATGTATATTTTTATGTATTATTTGTAGATGTGAGAAGTATTTTTGCAAATTGAGACTATCTTAAAAGGCTTTAAAAATGTTTTTAATGCTAAATTTGTTATGTAGAAACAAAATGATACAAACTGATAGGCGGAACTTCTGTGCTCAGCTCCTAAGTGACAGCACAAATAAATTTTCAGCGCTGTCAGGAGACAAAAAGCTGCCTTTTGTCAGTTTGTGATCAAACCTGTGCTTTGCTGCCTGATGCTCCGAAGTGATGGACACCTCGCAGCACACGCACCTGTGGCTGCTGTGTGCAGCTCAGGCTCCTCAGGCAGCCTGCAGCAGCCAGAATGGCTCTGCCTTTCCTCCTTGGGGCAGGGAAGGTCGCTGGCCATCCCCACCCCAGGGTAGCCTCAGGCTAGGGCTGTGTCTGAAGGAGGAGGGAGTGCGGTGCTGGTCAGGTGTGCCCGGCAGTGGTGTGGCTCCCTGGGGAAGAGGTGCTCCTCAAAGGCCCTTTGTGCCGGTCCCTGCCGGTTCTCGCTGCTGTCTGTGGAAAACAAGGGTTGGCCAGGCTCTGGAAGCTGAAAAGAAGGCTCAGTAAATAGCAGGGAAAGCCTTTCCCTAGCAACACGCTGCCTCGAGCAGCCCGAGCCTTCAGACGGAAGGTCGTATGATTGGCATATTTGTCCCCTACAGAGAACACACACAATTAGTTTTTTCACTTCTCTGTATTTTTAAGCTGTGTGAAAGTGGGTTTTAGCAGCCATACAAGAGGAGATTGGAATACCATCACCCCCTTCTTCTGGACTTTGTCAGCTCTGAAAGTTCAGGAACTGGAGAGGCGTCTGTGGTGTTGATGGAAGAGCTAACTTCAATTTTTAAACAGTATTTAATTATTGGTATTGGAGTACCAGTAAAGTGCACATGATACACACGTGTGGTGTTAGATCCAGCACAGCTATGGGCTGCTTGTAGGCATGTAAGCAGTTGGAAATAATTGTGACATTTTAGTACTCATTCACTTTTTAGCAGCTGTTGAAAATTACTGCAAGTATATGCTCAGTGCGTATCTCCTTTTAAACTTCCGATATCCTGTTTCGTTAGATAGGTTAAACTTAAATTGGTTGAATTTTGGGCATCTTAGGTTTAAAACAATACTGTTTCTCTAGCTGGTAGTTTTATGTAAAGTTCTGAATGAGACAGTCATTACTCCTCAACCTGGGAGGTTCTGTGTGTGCAGAAAACAGTCATTTTGAAAATAAAGCCATTAATGCAAGTATTTTACAAAAGGGAGTGTAGGTGAAATGCAGAAACAATTTTTTATATGACATTTAGCTGTCATGATTTCTGTTGAAAGTAAGAGCAGAGCAGTAAGTGTGACAGTTGAAGAAGCTATTGGAAGACCACTGCTCCCTGAATACTAGCATTTAAAACTGGAAAAGCCTAAACATTCATGGGTTCAGTCCATATTGTAATAAAGTAGTTTATTTTAATTAGTCAGTATTACATTTTCTGGACATCTCCTGCTGAAGGATAGAAATGTCTTAGAAGTTACTACTGCAGCTTGAATTCCCATGTGGTAGTATGCAGCCCTGAATCTTGTTTTTAATGAAACACGTGAGAGAAGATACCCTTGAAATTTCAACATGTGCTAATTTACAGCAACAGTCTTTGTGCTCCCTGTCACCAGCAGTTAGTTTTCTTTTGTTGCTCTAAAGAGAGAGACTCCTCACGTTCTTTCTTGGTTACTAAATTTGATATGAAATGTCATTTCCCTTTCATTCTTTTTTTGTTATTTCTGGGTGGGAACAGATTTGAAACATACTGGGCATGTTTTCCATATGAAAACATGCAGTCATATCTCAGTGCCATTTTGAAAATGAGAGGCTTTGTTTATGTGGTAAACCATTAGCATAGCTGGAAAGAAAGCTATGTAGCATTGGCATCTCTGGAGTTTTGATACCCTTAAATGGGGGTCTCCAGTCCCATCTTGCCCCCCATGTACCTACCCACCTCAATATTTGAGTTAGGTGTCTTTGCAGTTCAGGGGAAATTACAGTTATTACAAATATATAAACTCAAACTTTGAATATAGACCTCCTAGGATGGCGGAGGGAGAATAAATGTTGCAGGTCAGGCTACACTTAACTGTAAATATTTTAATTAATCATTCCATTGATATTTTTCTAACAACTGCCTCTAATTTGTACCTTTTAGAACAACCACCTTTATCATAGGTTGTTTTGTAGCATATAGTAGTTAAATTGGTTTTATAATTTACTGAAAACTGAAGATGGGTTAATGAATTTGTCCTGATAAAAGTGGAATGTGTCAACACTGTCTGAGTGTTCTGGCACTGTTCAGTCGGTTCCAAAGGCTACGGCTGGAATAAAGACCTGCATAATATAGGTCGTGTTTGCATTCTGCTCTCTTCAGATTCCTAGGATGCTGATGGAGCTCAGGATGTTGCTGGTAGAGCCATATGTGGGAAATTTGTACGAGAGGCTTGCCTGCTACTATCTCATTCGCTGTGCTTATGGTTTTACTGCTGCTTTCAGAATTGAACTAACCAGTGAGGAGGAATTTTGAATGTCTAGCATTCCAAAACTAGAAGTACCAACAGTAAAGTGTTCAGCTCTGAACGTTTTTAAGCTGGGCTTGCACATTGCTAAAAATAGGTCTAATGCTTTAGATTGCATAGATGCCTTTAGATTGATAGGTATTTAATTTGAATCTTAATACAAATATCAGCAGATGTCTATGCTAGCAAATAAACCTGAATGCATCTCAGTATTATTCTACCTTTTAAAAACATTTTAGGATGTACTGTATTTATTTTTTTTTTCATTTAGAATATTTTGGGGTTTAGTGTGTATATGTGTGTCATGGAAGATGCATTCCTGTTATGGAGCTTTATGAATTGCTGGAGCTCTCCAGTGTGGTATATAGAGATTCTTATCACAGATTTTATTACAAACAGTAAAACAGACCTGCAAGGAAAATAGGAATGATAATTAAAAAAAAAAAAAAAAAAAAATGCACAGCAAAAACCAAGTTCTAAAATTAAGTATTGTTGAGGGTTTGATTTAACCTATCCAGGTGATCTTTTTTTTTTTCCTTCAAAGCCCCAAACCCTGTGATTTAAACATGAGATCATCACATCTGTCCGAAAGAAATGTTGACCTGTTAAGGTCAAGCAAAATTCCCCCCACCCTATTATATTACCAGCTAGTGTCTAGGGGGGTATATGGTGAAGCAGACTTCTAAGTTCTACTGATGGTGTATTTCAGTCTGGCTTGTAAAACACACTATCTGCCAATTTTCTGTACCTTATCAGTATTTTCTTTGTGCAGAAATGGAAAGTGGGGGAGGGAGGGAGGGCATCAGGGCTCTCAAAAGTATTGCTGGTAAGCCAAGTATCATGATTAAACGGGGATATGTCAGATAAGGTGAGGGGGAATGTAAAAAGATAGGCTGTCTTTTTCCCCTAGTGTATCTTTAACATTATGACCAATGAATTTGTCAAGTGAAACAGCACAAGTCTTCTTTGCATATCATTTGAACTGAGAGCTTGCTTTGAAGAAGATAAGCAGAGTGTGTTGCCCAGAAGAAATAATGATGCTAATTTATCTTTGCCTGTCCTCATAGCCATAGCAGTGTGTGTCAGTGTTGAAAAGGAAATAGAGAAATAACTGAGCTATAGTTTTACCACCTGTTCAGTGCCATAGGATTGTTGATGTACAGGACTCTGAGAAATATGGCTGGTCGGGAAGTCTTTGTCGTTAAAGCATTTGGGAAAGTTTCCTCTAATTTAAGAATAGGTGCCAAACTGTGACAGAAAAGACCTCTTTGACCAATTCCCCTCAAAACAAACAAAGCTGTGCTGTAGGATTTCTGCTCCATCACCCTCAGAAGTGTATAATCAAGGATGAGAAAGTCTGTTGCATATGTTTACTAGCAACTTCTAACTATCAATATTTACATTCTGGGCATGGGAAGCTTGAAGGTCTCTGCCAGATTTTTTTGAGGGAAAGGGAGGATGAGATGTTTTCTTTAATACTGAGTAATAGAGTAATTTACCAGGACCTTTACAAAAGTAAAATCTAATCTCTTGCACTAGGTAATTGATTAATAGTTGAGGTACTCCCATTCAGAGTCTTACAAAAAAGCTCTTTTCTTTGTCTTTTACATCTAGTTACCTGTAATCTTGTCTAGGATATTGTTGCTATAGATACATCACTTTCAACAACTTAGCTAAGAAATAAAAGATCATCCAAACATGAATTTTAAGCATATATACTTCAGCTTCAAAAATTCCAATGTGTTTTTAGCCTTTGTAGTGTATTTTACAATATATTGATGTCTGAGATCTGATTTTTTTTTTATTTAATACATGTATGTCTAGGGATTTTTAGTATAATGTTTGTAAGGTTCTTTTTTTTGTTTATAAATTATGAATGGAAGGTTTTTGTCCCTGAATGGAGACATTCATGTGTAAAGACTGTAGACTGGAGCCTGGTATGTTAGGAATACTTACTGATCTACAAGTGAATTGCAGTGGAAGATTTTTCTTTGTCAGGGAGATAAAAGCATTCTAGAGCCTGAGAATCCAGCCTGTGTCACAGTGCAAGCCTCCAAGCTGCAGCTGTTGGGCTGCAGAGCAGCTGGGGCCTGCGGGAAGGCAGGGTGACAGACCCCTGAGGAGCAGCACTGCCTCCTGGATAAGTAGGATAAGATCAATGGCAGTAAAATATTACAGTGGTGCATTTTACCAAAATTCCTATTGAATTAGTAAATGGTAGATGGCTTATACTATGCAGATATACTATACAGTATAAAGAATAATTAAACTCTTCATCTTTAATGTGTGTATTTCCAGGTGGTAGAAAAGTTTTGTTTATTTTACGTGGCAATTTTAAATTACTTTTCTATTTGAGGAAGAATTTTAAGTATTTATTCTTGTTCATTAGTATAGTGTTCTTCCATAACTGCTAAGTCCACTGCCCTTCTGCTTGGAGTGCTTGTAAAATTATTTATTGCCTTTACACGCATTTTGAAAAATACACTGTGTTCTTAGAAGAATTCTCTCTGCTTGAAGCAAATGTGTGGAAGGGTGCATGGACTTGGAAAAAATGTTTGGTAGCTGGAAGAGTTCTCTCCAAGGGTGGCAGGAAAGCTGCTGGTGAGAGCTGCTCTTTAACCAGCAGCGGTGTGGAGCAGGCAGGGAGGCAGCTCTGCAGGAGAGGCTGCTGAGGTGCTTGGCAGGCAAGTGCTCTTTGGTGCTGTCGTGCTGCTGAGGCCCCTGGTTGTTCTTTCCATGAGCCTGGTGGGACCGGCCTGCTGCAGTTGGCAGAGGAAGATGGAGACAGGTTTTTGGCCCTTGTGTTCCTGGCCAATCTGGCCGTCGTTTTGCTTCACCACCATTTTCTCTTCCCCTTTGCTGCTCCTGCTCTGAGCCTGAAAAGACAGCCCTGGAACAGCATATAAAGAACTGGTCCCCAAAGCCAGACTTAGCTGCATTTTATCCAAAATAATAGAACTGTCTGCTGCCTTTCCTAGGGCTGGGCTCACTTCAGTTCATGAGAATTCAGCTGAAGTACTGGGATGTGACAGGATTGCAAAAATGTGATCCAAAACGCGTGATATCTGGAAGCTAGACTGTCACTGAAAGTCACTGACATCACCTAAATATGAGGATCTATTTGTTATGAATGTAGGGAAAAAGAAGTGTATCTCTTACATTTTCCAAAGCAGTTACTTCAAAAGAAAATGGAGCATTATATGGGGAAAGCACCTATGTTTGTAGAGATGTGTTGAAAGCATTCCCTTCCAGCCCTGGTAATAATGAAAATCAGAGAGCATTTTGAGACTTGTGCATTAGACATTGAGGCTCAAGAAGCTCTGTCAGAATAAGGTATCCCAGCTATGACTCAAGTGAGTGGATTGTTTGGTTTCTTAATTACCTGAGCTGCAGTGATGCTCCTTTTGGGCCTGGCAGCAGTGTGGCCACTGGCTGTCTCTATAGGTCTAGTTTATGGATCTCTGCTCTGTCCTAAACACTGCTACTTGATCCTTCTTTTAAATACTATCTTTCTTTCCTTCTCTGCTATAATTTGTTACAGGCTTCTCAGAGTTGACAGAATCTAACAGTCCACCTTTCACCTCTGAAAACTCTTGTCATCTGCTGAAGTCCTTCATTGACATTGCACAATGAAGGCATTTACCTTTGGAGTCTGCATGCCTGTCTGTCTTCCACCTGGATAACAAATGTATCTAGTGTATGTATGTTTTGTGTATAAATAAGAAGAAAAAGTGTATGATACTCCTCAGCAGGGTACTGTATGCACATGAGAATCAGAGGCATTTCAGTGCCTAAAAATAAAGGATTTTCTGGAGGTCTTGGGATGTCTGAGATTGAGGTATAGCTTGGACATTGATAATGAAAAGAATTCATTGGAGTGTTTTATCTAAGTTCCCCATTTCGTGACGTGAAACAAGCTCTTACAAATAGCAGTTGTATAATAAACTGCATTCTTTCTTTGTGAAACTGTCGGTATTGTCCAAAGTAGGGAAAACAATTGTGGTTTTAACTGGGCATTTGTATGGTCAGCACTGTCTGTTTAGTTCAAAATTGTGTTTTTAAGGAAGTGTTTCCCAGAGACTTCCTAGGTGGCACTTGTTATGTTTTGAGCCTTGCAACTCTAATCCTACACTGGTAAAGATTAGAAAGCAAGTTACTTAAAATGATAGTCTTCACTGGCATTTGGTCTCCTTTAGGTCTATTTATTGCTAGCCCAGGTAATGTTGAGCTACTGCGAGGAGTTACAGGCTTTGTGTTCACAGAACAGCACCCAGTGGTGTCTGTGCACAGTTGGCTTTGTTGGGATTTACTGCTCCCATCTCTTCGCATTTGTATTCAGTGAGCATTTGCAAGTAGTTGCTTACATTTAAAGAATTATATTTCAAGATACCATTTAAGGTTTTTTTTTTTTTAATCTGCATGTAATATTGTACATGATAAATACAAGGCAAGCACTGGAGATTTAAGAGGATGAGAGGTTTGAGTCAATCACTTGAGCTTCAACTTAGTAATGCAAATCTGGTTTTAAGTGACCTTATTGATGTTTGCTCAAAGTAGCTTCCTTTTGGTACAAATGACTGAGCTTTGTTGCAGCTATTGTACAGGTAATGTACTGTCCCTTTAGAGGTTGCCTTTGTATCCCTGATGCAACCTCTCTTTGCTTTAACAGAGAGTGCCTGCAGGAATGCCTGGAGCTAAGATAGATCTCGTGTGCCTCATTTGATCATCTGTCAGCAAAGAAGTGGGGGGATAAGGCAGGGAAAAACATGTGCCCCTTGCTCTGACGCAGCTCTTGGAAGTTTGAGGGGTTGGCTCTTGGTGAAGGATGTGCAAGTGGAGGGCTTGGTACCAGAGAATGAAGGACACGACAGTGTGTCCCACAGGGTCCTGGGCGCTTCTGTGACTTCACCGTGAGGAGGGGTGGCAAGTGACCGTTCAGGGATGGGGTGCGAGGGGGTGGCAGGATTTTGGGCAGCACTGGTAGGGTGGGTGGTGCCAGCAGTGCTGCACACCCGTGTCCTGCAAAGGTGGCATTGTGCAACAAACAGTGCCATCTTCTGGGAGGAGCCGGAACCGTGACCTTGTGGTCAGCGTTACACGTGTTTTTCTAAGTGGTGGAATGGGTTTTTGGTGGAGTTGGGAGTTTTTTTTGTATCTAATAAATGCTTTAAAAACTAAAGCACCGGAAGTCAGTGTTAATGTCTGGTAATGCAAGTCCACTTCTTACATCTCTGATTTTTTTACTGATACATTTGTTAAAGGGACGTTTTAAGCTGTATTTTGGGTTTTGTTTAAAAGAAGAAAAGTTTATCATCTGCTGAGCATAGTCTAGAGAAGTAAATCTCAAGAATAAAATTAAGGACTTGGTCTGCTTTAAGTCCACTGTTACTTCCATAAACATACTTCATAAAGCCTAGTAATTCCAACATCTTTTCTAATAGAAAGCAGTAGTGACCTATAGGAAAATGTTAAAGTCAGAATGATTACTTGGACTTCTATCTCCTTCTTCTGACCATATGAAAAGGGTAAAAATATTTCCTATCTTAAAATTATTATCCTATAAATTGTTATATTGGGAAATATTCACTGTGGTGCAAAATCTGGGATTAGGGTTACTAAAATTATCCTAGCAAGTGGAGTGTAATATTCAGGATTTACTGAAAGTCATTAATGGCGTAGATCAATCTCCTGAAGGTTTTATTTGGAGGAAGTGTTCAATTTTAGTAACATTAATGGAACTATATGGGAGATGCAGCTGACGTTGTGAGGAGGTTTTCTTGTTGCACACTTTCAAATAGATAAATACATGAATGCAAATAAAAAGCAAATAAGGAAGTACAACGTACAGGGGAAGGGAAAAGATTAATCGATGTGTTAAAAAAATCTTTATTGCTAGAATAACCTCGATAAGGTATATCCAGAATGACGAGAATTTGTGAGTTCTGGATAGGGAAATAGATTTGGAATTGGTTTTATTGTGTCATAATTGCTTAGGTAATTTACCAGCAAAGATGCAATGGAAAAATAGTTTATTTAAAAAAAAAAGATAAAATTATTTTGCACGTAAATTATAAATCTGTTCTGTGTCATGTTAAGATTGCTAGAATCAGTACATTTTGTGTTCCAAAGGGGCTGTGGGACTATGGGGTCTGACATTTCTGCATAGTACAGTACTTAACTGTACAATTAATTTCTACTTAATATGGTAATTGAATGCGTATTTCCTTTTTTAGTATTAGTGTCAGCTTGCCCTGTCATCCAGTTTTTAACATACAAAGAAAATGTCTAACTTTCAGTATATTCTGAATGTTTACTGTGTGATGATCTCCGTGTTTATGCAAGTTGTCAGTACTACAGTTGGGACTTTCAATTTCTGACATTTGAAAGGAATTCAGTGTTGACTCATCTTACCATGTTGATTTGGAGTTGTTGATAAAAATCAGCTGCTGAAAGTTCCCTTCACAAAGGGTCGTGGCCCTTGAGCATACCTCATAAGTACTGGATTTGCTTAGATATAAGTTGAAAACTATTTTTGTCTTGGACTTTAGTAAATTACTAATCCATAGCTTGGGAGTAAAGTATGTATAACAAGCTCATTAACTCGGAAAATACTGTTCCAAATACCTGGAAAATATTGTATGATTTGGTAAGTAAAAATGTGAGAAATCCAGTTTAGCAAAGGAAGAATGCATTGCAGTTCACAGGAAAGCTGCCCTTCTGTGCATCTGACTTAAGAATTTCAGCAGTGGCATTCCATACAGGAGGCAATGTAGTAACCTAACATTAAAGTAGATGTTGACCATCCCCCTTGTGTTCCCTATATCATAATCACATTTTCTGCTCAATAGAGTGTTGACTAAACAAATAGTAGTATTTTTGGAAAGGCAGATCAGAAAATCTCTGGTCTTAAAAATGAAATTACACTGTTAGAAATGTTTTTATTATTAACTGAAAAAGTGAGCATTGTTCTACTGAACTCTACTTAATATTTATGCAATCTGCACGATATCAGTGGAGTAGGTAACTTCAGGGAAGTAGTTTTAATTGAACCAAAACCAAGAGTAATGTGTGCTGTGTAAATAGTAGTTATATCCTCATCAGAATACATCTACGTGTGCCAGAATTAGGAATTCAGCCTCAGGGCAGTTGTCAATATCTGTCTAAAAAGCTACTCAAAGATTGTTGTTTATTTTTTTGTTTGCCCCCCCCCCGTCCTCCCTCCCCCAGTAGTCAGTATCGACTGTAATGGAGCAAATTACAATAAACTGCAGTGTTTAAAATTTGTGATGGCTATTCGTCCTATGGCCCAATAGTACAATTTTTTTTTTGCAGACACCTTTAGGAGTACCTGAAAATGTATGTGAGAAAAATATTCCTTAAATGATTTCTACCAAATGCAACTTACCTTTAATTCTTAATTTTTATCATTTATGTTACGAACCTTTTCCAAAACTCTTTAAAGATACTTGTTAACAAGTCTTAATGATAGTCAACTGGCAATTTCCACTTAATTTTATGGAAAAGTTGACAAAGCTTGCTGCTTTTGTGACTAATGGTAAACAGGTATTTTGCTTGGTTAGAACTTGAACAATTTTATTCTAGGTCACTTAGATCTTGTGCACTAGTGAGTTCATAATCCTGACTTCCTTCCCATTTTTTCATATGCAGGCAGAAGGAGAAGACAGCCTTAAAAAGATGCAGCTGATGGAGCTTGCAATTCTGAATGGCACCTACAGAGATGCCAACATCAAATCACGTAAGCATGTCATGAGCTCAAGGGTCAATGCCGTAGAAGTGTTTGGAGGCTTTGAATGTTAAAGCTGCCTTTGGAAAATGTACAGTGGCAACTTATGTTGGAGAATGGAAGGCAGTAAGAACCCGACAAAACTGTAGGTAGCTGTAGTTGCAAAAGATTTTTGGGGGATAAGTTATGTCCGTTTGCGGGGGTTTTTAGTTTGTTTCTTGTCCCCATTATTTTCTAACAGTATGTATGGGTTGAAATATTTACTAATATATATAGTATAACAAAACCTCAACCCTTAAGCCAGATTTTTCTATTTTACAGTAATTTTTTCCTCAAAGCATGTAACGGACAGTAGACTCCTTGGCATTTTTCTTTTTAGAGATTTAATTTCAAAATGTTGCAGATGTTCAGGATACTGTGAATACATTTTTCTGTATTATACTCCTTCCTTTCATCTTGCTTGCATGTGTACCCCCAATGTTATGTTTTACCAACAATTCATCAACTGATTTCACAGCTGAGTTCACACGGATCAGTGATGTAATGAGCCGGTTTTACGATTACTTCCATTACATTTGTGTGAAAATGCTTTTGCAAACGCATGTGTGCGCAAGTTTACACTTGAAAATTAATTACATGCACCTACTAATGAAAGCATAAACCTATTATGTGTGGCACAAATTATTTTCTTCAGTTGAAAATCTAATTTCTCCTCCGAAAATATAGTTGCTGACACTGTTCAAAAGTACATTTTTGCTGTAGCTGTGATACAGATGTCAAATGTAAGCACAGTTAAATCAGTCTTTTCACTAAGGACCTACTGATATTTGCAGATTTGTTTCTCCACACAGTCCCCATTTCAGTGTTGATTATGTTTAAAGGTTGGAATGCAGTTAGGTCAATTTGAGAGTGCTTACACCAGTGTAATTATTCTGATTTGAAAAGGGACCATAAGCAAGGGCTTTTACAACTACAATGGTAATGGTAAGTCTTTCAGCCCTAATGAACGCTATGATATTTAAAGCTAGATCAGTTTTAAATAAATAGGAGTCTCTAAATTATTGCAAATTTATGATTAAAATAGCTTTCAGAATAGCTTAAATTTATGCAGACTTTTGCACAGAAATGTTTTTATTAATTTGAGCAATTTCTTTTTCTGGTCTGTTCCCATTGGTCTACTGTATCAGTGTAAGTGGGAAGATGGAATTTTTTATTTGTTTTTTGACTGGAGATTGCCACACTAATACTCATTATTTGATAAGACAATGTCAGTCTTTGAGTTTGCATTTTACTGAAAAGTTGAAGATGTAGAAGCTGTACTGGTTTATTTCTGTTTAAGAAAGGAAGTATAAATATTTCAGCACTAGTTTTAAATTATCTGAGCATTTTTGTTTAAAAAATAAAAATCACTTTAAATATGCACCCGTCTCAAATCTGAAAAACTTTGCCACATTTCTCTTTTCAGGGCACCTGTAACTAAATTAAATCAATGTAGATCAACAGTAGTGCGTAGAAATACATAAATTAAAACTCTTTAAGATTGACTGTTACCAGCAGATGTGCTAGTGCTTAAGTCATTCATCTGGTGTGCCAACAGGCTTCAAATAACACTTAATTGAATGTGCTAGCACCACTTCAGAAAACAAACAAGACCACCACAAACAAACAAAAAACCAAACCAAAACAGAAAAACCACCTATTTTCTTTAACTTAAACAAGGCGATGGCGAACTTCTAATACAAAGGAAATATGTTACTTGGTGAAATTTTATATGGAAATAAAATTTGACCCTATTTTGTTCATGTTAGGGTAAGATAGGAACCAATTCATGTTTCTAGGTCACCTTCAGCCTCACTGATCCTGGAAATGGGAATTGTGTATATGTTTAAATACAGTTTTAAGATGCATAAAAACTCTAGACTCATTCAGCAGCTCTGCATAACTGAGTGTCTGTGGACTCTATAGATGCACTAAATTTTGTACTCTGTATTTGATTGTGATAGTATTTTCCTTGTATTTCCTGCATGCATCTCAGTCTCATGCAGTCTTGATAGCATAAATGAAGAAATGTGGTCTAAATGGAGCTTTCGTGCTGTGTAACCTGTTTGAGAAATCTACCTCACTGTTTTACAATGGCTTTTTTATTTTGCATGTTCATACTTAATCACACTGGAAAATGGAAAGCTGTTTGCATTTGAATGGTGTGCTTTGGCACTGTGTGATCAGCGCATGTACTAATGATTTCCTTTTATTTTTCTTCTTTCCTACTTTTTCCCTTTTTTCCCATTCTTTCCACGTTTTGTACTGCTATCTCCATACTTTCCTCTGAATTTCTTTGCTTACTGTAGCAGCCCTTGCCTTTTCTCTTGCAGCAACAGCCCAGGCTCCAAGGATTATTACTGGGCCTGCGCCTGTTCTCCCACCAGCTGCCCTGCGTACTCCTACGCCAGCTGGCCCTACCATAATGCCTTTGATCAGACAAATACAAACCGCTGTCATGCCAAACGGAACTCCTCATCCCACCGCTGCAATAGTTCCACCCGGACCCGAGGCCGGTTTAATTTACACACCATACGAATACCCCTACACGCTGGCACCAGCTACATCAATCCTTGAGTACCCTATTGAACCTAGTGGTGTATTAGGTAAGACCTTTGTACGTGGATGACTGGAGAATGTGTTGCTTGTGCTTCTGTTGTGTTTGCAAGGTTGAGGTTCGTGGAGGTCAAAGAAAAAAGTCTGAAGCGACAAACTTAGTTCAGGTATAGCAAAACCGCCCAGGAGAGCTGCTCAAATGGTGCAGCTATTAAACATTCTAAATGTGTTCAGCATTCCTGAATGTGTGTGCTTAGTTTATATTAATAAATGTTTAAATTGTGTGATATTAGATGGTAGATACATAGGCAAGGGGGAAAAAAGCTAAATACAAATTGAGGTCTATTACGTGTCATCTGGGCTCCCATGAATAACAGATCTGTTTGTATTCTCTTTAACATAAATTAACATCCAGCAATTTTTGGAAGAGAGGGTTTCTTATTTTGCTATATCGTATTAGTAGCAAAACTGGAGGGAGTGGAGAAGTCTTTGTTCCGTTGGAGTTTTTGTTCATTTAGTACGCAACTGATAAACCTCTCCTCAGTGTCAGAAAGTGCTACATTATATTGTGAGCAGAAAATTATTTCAGTGAATGAGTATAAAGCAAACCAAGTTCTCACCAAAGGACGGTAAAATTAGCAGCTTTACTGATGAGTTCTTTTATATATGTTGTGTTGAAATGTCCATCATTCCTAATATTTCAGACCACTGACTTGGTGCGTGAAGGCAAGAATGATAAAGCAGCCATGACAATTCAGTTAACTGGCCAATATGGAACAAGCAGTTCCAATAGTTTCTTCCTTCCCTACCCTCTCCAGAATCTAAATAATTTTTTCTCTTCAGTTTGTTCTGAATTGCATATGACCTTGGTGCTGCATAATGTTAATTTTATAGGACTTTGATCTTAGTTTGTTCAGTGGCAGTTATTGATTTACACGAATTCTAAACATCTCTAATGGACACTGGACAATAAGGTTCAAAGTCAATATTTTGTTGAAAGTATTGCAAAAAAAAATCAGTGTTTCACGTGACAAATACTTGGTGAGTTATCTGTATGTGTGCATGTTTCCACATTATGTACAGTAAAAAAGAAAATGTATTTCAGGTTCTGTCTTGCAGGATTAGTGAATCAATAACAAAAATTCTAGCAGGACAAAAGTAGGCAGTATGTCTGTCAGCTTATGGTTGTTGTCAGTTAACCCATTACCAAAATTCTGTGAGCATATGATAACATTATCATTTATTAATTTCCCACAAACATGTAAATATTCATTCTAGCTCCTCCACCCTGAGTCTGTGAGTCCCGTTGTGGTACATCCTGGGGTAAAGTCACAGTTAGAGTTCATCAAGGTAGTGGTTAGTGGCAAGCCCCTCACCTGAATTCAGATAATAGCAAGTAAAGAAATACAGCATTCCAGAGTAAAGTTGATTACAATGCAGGGAACTTGGATTTCTCACAGGATTTTCTATAAAGAGATATGAGGAAAAAATTAAAATTACTTCTAAAATGGCATCTGAAACTATTGTATACTCTCGGACCCAGCTGTGTGAGGTGTATTGCCCAAAACAGACCTCTTAAAAAAAAAAAAGTTATTTAAAGAAGGAAAAGGGAGCAGGAGAAAAAACCCCACACTCCCACTGTAGCTGCCTAGAATCTATAACTCTTAATACATCTGCTCTGTTATCTGAGCAGTTGTATAGAATTAATTGCATTAAATTTGGATTTTGTCAAGTTTTGTTATATGCTCGTTCTCATTAATAGTATTTTGTCCATTTGTGTGGTGGACCTTTAAGATGTTTTAAAATAATTCTGTTAAAAATGGCAGAGAAATGCATCCCTGTCAGTATTTTTGGGGATGTTGGTGTTGAGATCAAATTTTAGTTGGTGACTAACTTTGAATTCCCTTCCTTTTATCTTCAGGTATGGCTTTCCCAACGAAAGGCTAAGAATTCAAGAACGGTCTTAACTGATCCTTCATCAGATCTGAATTTTAACAAATGCTTAGTTTTCAGCAGCCTTGAAAAAAGCTTGGCCTAGCAGTCAGTGACTTACTTGCACTTTTTTGCACATAGATTTAAAATAAAATAGTGCTATTAATTTGGATTAGGTCCTATTATTACAGAGTAGCTGTAATTTATGAGTGTATAGTAGTATACTGACTGCTAAGTGTTCTATATAGTGTTTGCTTTACTAATCACCTAATTCATTGCAGTTCATACTTATTGACTTAAAGTTTAAAATCACAATCTGTAGGCTTGAAGAATTGCTTTAAAACTTTTTTTTGTGGTAGAACTGGAAGTGATCTTAAGGTTAGCAAATAATTGTCAGTATTAAAGATGGCATTATTTAAAATAGTCCTGCTGCAAGAAAGGCACTTCAGTGAATATGTGACTAGTAAAGCTTAAATGTGCTTGGGTCTAATAGATTTCATGAAATACTGTAATTTTGGGATTGTAAATGAATGGATTAAACAGGTTAAGGCCAGGATGTTTAAAATAAATGCAATATTAATCTGCACAGATAAACTCCTTTTTAAGATTAAGATTTGAAACTACTGTGCCTTAACTTGTTGCTTTTCTTAAAATGAACTTTTGTAGTTAATGATCATTTAAATCCATTTTGATAAACCTGCTGTTAATGTTTTCTGTGAATGTTTTCTAACTTTGTCTTGGTAATTGCAATTTAACTAGGTGCGGTGGCTACTAAAGTTCGAAGGCACGATATGCGTGTCCATCCTTACCAAAGGATTGTGACCGCAGACCGAGGTTAGTTTAGTTCTGCAGTTCTTGTTTGTAAGAAGTGCTTTGAGTGTACATGAGATTTGCAACACCACAGCTGGTTAACCAAATACCCGGTCTTGACCCATTCATGATTTTTCCTCAAAAACCTGGACAGTTAATATTTCAAAGCTTTGGGAATAATTGCAGTTTAAAAAAAAATTCTAAACTTGGCTTTCCCAGCTCAATTAAATATATATACTTTGATATATTTAACAGAAATTCTATAACTGATTGAGTTTTAAAAATGAAACATCTGTCTGCATCAGGAAACGCTATGAAATCAGTGCTGCAATAATTAATTTGGTCATGTTCCCCTCTTCCCCCCCCTGCCCTGCCCCCGGTTCATTCTTTTAATTGGCGTGGAAATATCAGATTGGTGTTGCAAAACAAAATGAATGGATGGTTGCTTAATGAGAAAGAAGTAAAGGAATAAATGCCTCCTGTCTGTGTTTGGAGAAATCTGAAGATTTAGATTCCTTTTTTTTCCAATAAACTTTTGAGCCACTGTACTGTATATTATGAGGAGGATGCATGTTCTCAGATACCTAACTGAATTCAGAAAGGTAAGGGCTGTGAAGTTAATTTCAAAAGTTGTTTGAGTTTGAATTAGTATGGGTAGGGGAAGGGAGGGTGTTTTGGTTGTTTTGGTTTTTGTTTGGTTTTGGGTTTTTTTTCCAAAATCTATTTCTTGGTATTTGCCTTTTGCTGCTAAAATGTGTAACCTGAAGGAGAAACAACTTTTGAAGACCTGTTGGTGAGATGACATCCAATATTTGGGCATCTCTCTTTAATCCTTGAATGGAAAGTAAATCTTCATTTTTCTCCTGTTACTCAATTGTCATGCCTTTGGACCCCTGAATGAAGTGTTTAAGCTACTTGAGAAAACTGATATTTTCGGTTTATTGACATTGGCTAAGAAGCAGTGTGCGGGATGAATTCTTATCCCATCCCTGCTGCTGACTCACTGTGGTTTTCAGCAAGTCATTTAATCTCTGTGTGTATGGTTTCCCATTGGTCAAATAAGGATAATAATACTTCCCTACCTCACAGGGTTGTTGTGGGGGTTCTTGTTTTGGACAGGGCTTTGAGGATGCAAAGCATTATGTGCCAAGTATTATTATTCTGCTCTCACCCAAATCAGTGTTGTGCAGATTTCCATTATATTGTAGTATTCAAAAGCCAAATTCCAGTGACAGATCTGACATCTCCTAACATTGACCACACTTCTCACAACCTTCCATAAATTAACTACAAGAGAGAATACAGATTCTGGTCAATACAGTAAATGGGGCCCTTCTGGATATTTGGTATATTTATGTAACATTTTTATCTTTGATAAGATAGGCTTTACAGAAAGCGTAAAGCTGATACAGGACACTATTGTAGTTTTCTGTAAGATTGTTTTATATCACTGCCCACTACGTGCAGCCCATTGGCTTGTTCTCATTTCTTGATAACTCTTCAATGGGGCAACAAGATGTAATCAGTTTAATGTCACAGTCCATGTTTCCAAAAAAAAAAAAAGATAGTAAAAAAGAAAATAGGTTTTCATATTTCTTTTTTTTCTTCCCTCTGCCTCAGTCCAGAGAAATTTGTGATAAGGATTTGGTTGTCTTTGAAAATTTGACCTGATGTTGCAAAAAACAGTTTTTTGCTAATGATGCTTCATGATCTGCAATGATAGTTTCAGGTGACCAACATGGCTACCTTTTTAGTAATTCGATATTTACCTGTGACAACTAGTAAATACACTGATAAAGTGGGGATAGGGGTGTTTTCATGGAGACAATACCATTTTGTAGTTTATTATTGTAATATTTGCTCAACATGGATTTTAAGTATTCTTGGAAGGGCCTAGATGTTTCATCTAGGTCACTTTAAATTAATTATTGGCATAATTTCACCTTCTTTTAAAATACAGCCATTTTATGATAAACCAGCATTCTTTTCTAAGAATATTGGAAACCCACTGTCTTAAGTAGATAAATGAATACACGTCTTTTTCCTGTGGAATAAATCATATTACTCTCTCGTTATCCTAAGCATACCTCTCTCTTAGGAAAACGATGCTGATATTTCAGGAAAACATTATCTTAAAGTCTTATCTAAATAATCCCAGTTAATTTTACAACTGAACTTCATTGTATTTTGAATTTTAAATCCTAGGTTATCACTGCACATATCTAAAAGTCTCACACAAGCGGTTTTGGTGACAACTTTCTTCAGCATTAAAATTGCTAAAATTTTAATGTACTAAATTATATTGTAACATTAAAATATTGTCAGTATTTGCCATACTCACCTATTTGGCTGTTCTGTCACCAGGATATTTCTATAGCTATGGCCACAAAAAGCAATGTCAGCAAACCGAAATAATTTTTTTTTCAATGTAGAAACTTTTTTACATAATTAAGTGTCACTAAGTCTATCTTTGCATTCATCGGGTCTAAAGTTGGTGGTTT
>JAYDZK010000169.1:31143726-31166920 GCA_034509185.1 Euphonia xanthogaster | reverse complement strand
GTTTTTTGTTTGTTTTTTTTTTAATTCTAAATGGACTCTCAGATGATTTTGTAGTACTACTGCATTCACTTTTTAAGTAGTTTTTATTCTTTGCATAATTTTGAATTTTTGTTGGGGTTTGGGTTGTTTTTCCAGAGATAAGCACTGCATTTAAAGCAAGAATCCCCAAATGTGTAAATGTTTTACAGCTAAGCATCTAGAATTGGTGAAGGGTTGGAAAATATAGCTCATTTTAACTCAGAATAAACCCCCAGTTTATAAATAATACAAAATTGAATTTGATTCATATAACAGAGAGACTGACTGATTTAATTGTAATAAACTGTAAATGGTGTTGCACAGTTGACAAACCTGTGTGTACTGTAGAAGGCCAGAGACTTGGCAGAGGATGTATCACAGGTGTCCTGGTATTTTTTTAAAGGTAGCTTGCTTTGATTTTAAACTCCACAAGAAATATTAATGCTGAGAATTTTCTCAAATGTTTTATCCAAACCAATTTTCACATAATTTATATATAAATTTTAATACCTTTTAATCAAAATTGTAATGAGTATCAAAATGCTTTAAGAGTCTGTTTCTAGTATACCTGTAAAGTGGTAAGATTGTGCCACATAAAATATTTATTTTTATTTTTTCTTCTTTTTGAAACAGCTGTTATAATTTAAACAAATCCCACTTAGCATGATTCTGAACAAAAAATTCAGGGAGCGTTTGGTCTCATTTATGTTACAGTAGTAATTTTTTGTAGTGTTATGAACTGTATCCTAAATGATAGGCCACTTTTATTATGTGAAAGTAAATGAACCCACAAGAAAGATTGTTAAATCGATGGTATCTGTGAATATTACACCTACTGGACTTCATTCATGTAATGGCACAAATCTGACTTTGCACTGAATATCTTTCTCACTTTCATCTCCTCTGCCTTAGTCAAAGTGGCAACAGTACAGAAACTTTTATCAACCTCAGAATTTATTAGCTCTAATTAAGCTGTTGAATGAGTCTTAAAAAAAAAAAAATTATACTACTGTTAAGTGGACCAAGTTTGGTGAAGGAGAATGCGAGAGAATGATTAAAGAAGGAATAGCTCAAGAACATTGGGAATGATAACTTTCCACTTGAGAACTTTTTTATGTTTTACTGTAATTTGTTTGTGGTTTTGGGTTTTATTTTTTTTGTTTGTTTTGTTGTTTTTTCATTTTTCCTTTTTTTTGCAAAAGAAAATAGTATTTACAGGTGGCTTCTTTTAAAATATAAAAATATAAAGCAGGAATGTATATGAAATGTCAGATTTTATTGTATTTGCAGAGTATTAGCTTTGAAAATGAATAAAGAGAGCTGTTTGTAGTTTTAAAATGCCTTATTAGTATCAATTAGATATTTTCTCTATTTTTTCATGTACTTAGAGCTTTTTAAGTATAGACTTTAAAATGGCAGGACTTCTACAGTGTTTACATGCAAGTGCATTTTATAAGTGTCCTATATGTGTAAAATAGTATTTCGAACGGGAAAATGCTAGCTATAGTAGCAGGCTGAGCGTTTTCCTGGTTTCCACGATGATGCCTACGTTGCTAGACTACAGTTTATAGTACTGCTTTGTATCATGAGGCCAAGAAATTCCATGTTGTTTGTAAATAGAATAAATGAAAGGCAATAAAAAATTTATTGAACAAAAACCCTTTGTTTGGCCCATAGTTTGTTGAACCAAATTGTTTCTCCAAGTCCAGAATTCCTTAGATGACTCCATTCTTTTAACAACCAGTTATTAATAATCACATCCATCATTAATAGTTGCTTTAATGCTTGCACCTGGGGAGGTACTAATGCTTAATAGCAGTCAGATACTGATGCTGTGCGCTGACTGTTGTTCCAGAAATCTTCTACCCAGTTCAGAAACTGTTCATCGTTTTTTGTTTTCCAATTTCCTTCATCGACTGCTACTAACCATTAGTCGTTAGTCATATTTTATCTCTATTTCTCCTGTTAACCGGTTTTGTGGGAGTGGGCTTCTCCTTCACGTGTCCAAATCATGATGGAGGGCTGTCATGATTTTATTGCATTCTGTAGATGGTGTCGATCAGTATGTCAGAATTAAACATGCTTGTTTTTTTTATTAGTTGTGATTAGTTTTCATGTTGTCATTAAGCCGTCACTAGCTGGAACTAATCTCTTCTCTATCTTTTCTTTCTTTTTTTTTTTTGTTTTTGTTTTTTTTTTTATTTTTTATTTTTTTATTTTTGTTTCTAACCACCCAGCCGCCACCGGCAACTAACCTATGACCTTCTGACCTCTGAACTCTTCACCCAATGATGACCTGACCATGCCTGCCTGCTGATCAGTTAACTGGTAAACGCCTTTGCTTGCCTGTCTTCAGTGCAGCGAGCTGGGGCACTTGTCCGTTCGTCTTACCATCTAACAAAACAGACAAAGAAATTGTTGTCCTCCAACTCCGCTTTTTGTTGTTCTCCTGTTTGGGTGAAAGTGGTTCTAGAACCTGCACTGAATAGTAGTAAAGCAATAAGGTCCAACTCATCCCTCCGCACTGATCATCCTCTAGTGTCCCGCCCCAAGCGAACGGTAAGGAGGCCTCGCACGAGATGGAGACAGATGTCCCTTAACTACCCAATGACAGAGGCAGTTACTGTGAGAGACTTCTAGGAATATTTTTCTTCTCAGAAAAAAAAATTAAAAAAAAAAAAAAGTCAAAGCTCTCTCTGAATGTACTGTGTGATGATGCATCATGCATGAACCTTTGGTCAGGGATGTCATTGGGGAAGGGATTCCAAAAAGTATTCAAAATTTGATATGCTGTTTAGTCACTACCAGTGCCCTCAAAGGGCAGATGTTGCAGCCTTTTTTCTATTGCCTGCCAAATTGGACGTTTTAAAGGAAAGTGTGCCATGAAATGCAGATTACGATGACTTTTCAGAACTACATTAATGCAGAGAACAAAACAGCAACACTATTAAAGCGAAATACAAGTTTAAATTGTTTTAACCATATTTTAATCTCCTTGGAAGATTACATGAGAACAAGGTACATGCATTATGTGTCACATTACTGGGCAAACTGTTCAAATATTTTTTTTAAACCTCCCTGTATAGAAAAAATTTCATTAAGGATGTAAAAGCCATGCTTGCCTATTTGCTGTATACATGTAATGAAATGTAGATAAAGTGTAGTGCATTGAAACAAAATGAACAAAAAAGTAGATACTTTTACTATACAAGGGTGCTGGTGCAGAAAAAAAATATATTTTTGGAAATGTAGCATTTTATACTTTCAAGTGTTATAAAAAAAGAAAAAAAGAACAAAGAAACCCTTTATTTCATTAAATGATTTTTTCTGGTGGTTGTCAAGAAACAAAAGACCAAAAGAGCCTTTTAGTCTTTCTTTTTTATTTTTTAAGTATTGGAATAAGTCTAAAGAAAAGGAAGTGCCTTATTTTCTTCATGGTCATTTAGTCAAATGTCTTGTATAATCAGCTTCTCCCTCAGACAAGTTACTGCATGCCACTCAGTCGCCCAGTATGTGAAAGAAGCTGTGAGGGAAGACAAATGATGAGTTGACCATATTAATTACCTGATTTTTGCCATACTAGTGTGATGTGACTTTGCCAAAATCTCATCAAGTGAAGTATTTGCTAAGTTTTCATCAAACCAGCCCATTATTGTTTCAGCCACTCTACTTTTTAGATCATAGCAAATGCCGTACTTGTGCAACGTAAACCAAAGGGATCTGTGATACAGACTGTCTCATGCTAAAGGAGATTATTAGCTGACAAATGTTTGTAGAGCTGGAAGTTATGTCATTTTTTTTTCAGGGATAGAGATGAGTTTCTTGATTCTGGTTGAAATAAATATTACATCAACTGTAGTAGGCTTCGGCATCACCCAGAAAACCGATGTTCTGCAGATAATGAAACTGAAAGTGCTTAGCGAGTTTTCAGTCAGTGGCTGAGCACATGCCCAGTTTCCAGGAGCAGCTCCTGCAGTGGCAAACAGCACCGAAGTTGCTTTGCTTTACTTTTCAGCTCGTCTTTGACTATTGTTAGATCTGGCCCATTGGCTTTTCCTGAAAAGATAAGCAGGAGAGGGACTTCAGCCATTTGAAGTCCAGCTATACCTTACTTTTGACCCTTGTTTCTACATGAGGTTCGAATAGCTGGGCAATTGCAAGAGCTGAAGCTGTTGAACGCACAGTATTTAATTCTGAAAACATTAAGCGTTACATTGTGGGGCTCAGTACTAAACTTGGCAAATATCAGGTGATAATTTTACTCCCCTCTTGTCAACTTATTCTCCTCCTGCAAATCTTCACAGCTTCCAATGAAAGGTCAATAGTAAGCTAAGAGGGCTTACATTTTTAAGCACCTGCATGGTGACCTCATCTAACATCTTGTCTCACCTGGAAATAATTATCAGTTTATTTACTATGCAATAGACATTCATCCTTTCGTATTCAGCTAGATTTTTGTTTATTGTGCCACCAGCTTTGTCTTCCTGTTACACATACAGTTGTGTTGATTTTATTTACAGTATATGCTGTGCCATTTTGATTTTATTTTGGTTGGTTGGTTGAATAAACTTGCGACACTCGAACATTTGAAGAGAGATTTGCTAAAACAATACCAGTATTTGATCCAGTTTCATCTCAACTATGATAAAACCTGGACATTTTAGACATTTATCAAAGGTCTTTTACTGGGGGGGAGGGGAAGTGTATGGAATAGATGTGTGACATGTGAAAGTAATGTTTGCTCTGAACAAACTTCTGAAAACTTAGTTGACAAAATTTTGGATCAGCTTAAAAAAGAAAAAGCATGACTTTTGAAATCTCTGAATGCCTTGGTTCTCAGTATTATCATTCTTTAATGACTTTTTCTTTATTAAAATAAGTAGTTTTAAGACTTCTTTCTGACAGTATTATGTAATTTTTTTAGAGTGGGTAGATGGGAGTGTCGCTTGTATGTAACCGTACAGATGACATGTATTTGTCTATTCTTTATTATCTTAGTAGTTTCATGCTATGTATGTACCATAACCAACCTATTGCCTATGAGAAACATGTAAGATAATGTATTTACAGCCATTGTTACAAGTTTATAATGTATTTTTCTATCTTGTTTTATATGTATGTTATATAACATTCAAAAGAATTTTTTTCCTGATTGAGAAAAAAAGGATACAAAATGCAAAACCCACAATTTTGATAACTGAAAAATTGCCAATTGTTTTGCAGTACTTTATTATATTGGGAGTGTTGTCTTTCTTGGGCTTTTAGTTAGCTACTGGATGAATACATTAGACATATTTGGGTTTTAGTTGGGTTTTTACATAGCTTGCATTTTAATTCTTTGGTTCTTTGCTGTTTCTATTAACCCATAGCATTATTTTAATAAATGTTATAATACCAACCTACTAACTCTGGATTATGTCTGTTTATTAACCTTTACATGTTTAATTAAAATAAACAAGTAAAGACGGAAGAATGTAAAGTCGAGTTACTGGACTAACCCTGAAGAACGTGACCACAGATAACACAACGTGACTTGTTTTTATGTTGTTTGTCAGCTGACATTCTGCACACTACTTTTAAGTTGGCTTTGGTCATTCTGGCCTTTTACCTTGGGGAATAGGTGCCAGTAGAAATGGGAACAAAGTAGCATTTTTGAGGCATTCTTCTTGTAGAGTCTTGCCACTTGCCTTTCAGCATCTGCATTACTAATTCCACACTTTCTTTTTCTTTCTCTAAAATAATTATTGTTGGCTCTCAGCAAAAGAGCAAAAGATGCCAGTGTATTGGTAAATCGTGACAGTGTACAGAAACCAGTTTGATTCTTTGTTGAACCATTCAGAGGTTGCAGTTCATCGCGCATTTATTTGTGACTTGTTGGTTTTGGCACCTGATTCACTGGTTTCTAAGCACAAAATATTTCTGGATAGAATTGCTGTACATTGAAACACAAAACCTGGGGGTTTCCTTTGGCAAAAGTGCCTTATTTAATACCACGCTGTTTCAAGTAACTTTATTTTTGGTACTTCTGCTGAAGTCTGTCAGTATTGCCTAGCTCAGGGGAGTACAACTTCTGTAAGCCAAAGGTCAGACTGGATCTTTTCCTAGTGACTGCAGAAAGTACAAAAATACACCTTTCACTAAATTACCAAGCAACATCCATTTCAAATTCCAGAGCTGCCTTTATGTGATCTTTATCCCTGTGGATGACTGGAGCAACATGAATGCAGGGAATTGAAATGGTGAAAATGCTGTTTTGAATGTACATCTATGCAAATATTTTTACAGGTATGCTTCCCCTTTCTTAGAGCTACACTGACTGAGGCTCTTTTACGTTTCCCAGGTAGTTCTAGATTTGTAACCTTGAGTGGGCAGTAATTACTGTTAATGTTGAGGGATCTCCTCAATGTTGATAACTTTTCAGATGTCAACAGTTTTCTTCCTGAAAGTCCCTTTTTTTCCTGTAGATAGTAAAAATTCAGATGAGGAATCTGAATCTGTTCAAGTTCCTCCTTTAATTTATGACTTTTCAAACTATTTATCTTGAAATACATGCAATATAAAACTTTATAAATAGAGTTCTCACAGTATTGCTAGTAATTAAAATTTTATGCATCTTTGTTTTATGGAGAAAAATAGTTTAGCTTTGATGACATTTGTTAGTTTTCTAATGGCATCTAGTTCTTTGTTTTACAAAAATTTTAGGTAGAGATGAAATACTAATTCATTTTGAATAGTTTCACTTCTGCAGAATTTTCTTTTTTAATCTAGCAGATCATGTTGCTATCCTAAAACTCAGCCACAGGCAGATGATAAGAATATTAGCTATTTATAACAGATAATATCAGGACCTTTTGACTGGATAATAGAACAAGTGTCATTACAGAGCGAATAATTTATATTTGTAAAGAATTTTACCAGAGGCGCACACGTAGTTTGGTGAAGTACTCTGTCCAGTATAGGTGAAACTATTCAGATGGAACAAAACTTTAATGTTTTATATTGAAGAATGCTTCTATTTCCAGAACTACTGCTTTTCTGTAATGTTTTTATTATTTTGTGTTTTTATCAATAGATGTTAACTACTGTTATACTTTGTCCACAGTGCATTTTCATCTCATTCTTCAGTATATGCAGTAGTTGATGTAGATTTTGTGGTACTGTAAAGCTGAAGGACAGAAAAAATAGGAAAACTCTAAAATCAAAATAATATATTCATTATTGTTGCCTGCCAAAGGTATTTCTCAATTTACCTGAGTGCCTATCTGGAAATTTAACTATTTTATACTTTGCCTGCTTACAGGAATGGTAGGAATTGTTTTTATCAGCAAATTTGAGGATGACTTCAGTATTGCTAAATCACTGAAGTTAGCTTCTTTTTTTTCTTATCATTCTGAGATTAAATTGTCTTAATGTTTGAAAGATCATACATTCAAGACAATTAGATAATTGCTCTTTGATCCAATAAACTGGGATTTATCTTAGGGTAAATATTTTTTTGTAGGTGAGAATATAAACAAAAATATCATCTGGACTTCAAAAGTAAAATCTGAGCAATGCTGTTCACATCTTAAGTTGTACCAAATTACAAATTTGGTTTCTTCAAGAGTATTTTTGTGCATATTATAAAGTGCCTTCAAGAACATCCTTAAGATATTTTTAATGAGTATATGTTCAGTATACTGACAATACTGATCTTTTATTTGAATATACCTTTTACAAGGTTTTCCAAAATCTACATGTAGCAAAAGGTTTATTACCAGATTGTACTCCATGAGGGGGACCACTAAAAGGTTTTCTGCCCTGAAAATGCAGGGAAATATTGAAGTGTGTTACCATCCATTAAGAAATTAACTTGGGGGAAACATACATATGAGTATTATGAAACTGAGTTCTTTGTGTCTGGATAAAAATATCAGTTATCAGAAATAGCACATTGTACAGAATGGAATCTGAGTAACACATTCCTAGGGCTGGAAGTACATAACTGTTCCTGGAATTTCTGTTTTGTTTTAATATGTTTGATACATTTTTTTCTAAAACACTATCCAAATAACACATGACCCATAACATTAACACGTGGTAATCAATGTTGAATCAAACTGGTTAACGAAAGTACAGTGCTCTTCCTTCTCTGTGCCTGTGCACTAATTGCAGGTGGTGCATAGGGGCTGGGGCTTAGGCACAGCAGGCTGCAGTCCTAATTTCTTGGTGCCTGTAGTTCAGGTGTCCGTCTTTGACAACAGACTAACTGCGAGGAGTCTGCCTCCCAGGGCAGAGATTAACTGAGATCTGAAACTCTTAGTAGAATGAACTGAAAATACAGCAACAATAAAGCGACATATATACATATATGCTTTGACTTGTATTATGGCAGTTTGTGTGAAACATTTAAGGTTTTGTTTGTGCAAAATAATGTATTCTGAGGGGAAAAGCAAACATGGACGTTGCCAAAACACATGTAAATAAACACCATTTATGACTGTACATTATGTGCAATAAAGTAACTGGAAAAAGTGCATGTACTTTATCCTCAAAAGAAAACTGACAGCTCTCAAAGCTATAGCTATAGTTTTATTTTCTGAAAAGTTAAATTTTATTCTGTATCTAAACCACAGAATAAAGAATGTACATTTTTCACACTTAAATTTTCATCAATGCTTCTAGCAGTGTTATGAAAGGTGTTAATTGTTGAGGAGGCTTAAACTTTCATGGGTCACGATTATCAGGGTATATGTTGCTTAATAGTTTCTTATTGCATATGCTGTTTGTAACTGTAAATGAAGGAAGTATGCATTATATATCATAAACATGCAATACACTTTTTGCATATGGGTTTGTGGATGCATCAGTTCTATAAATTGTGCAAAGATAACCACATGATTTTGGGGATTTTGTAGCATAACTGTTACAAGTGTTACATTCAGAGCAAATAAGAAGTACTACTTTACTGTAACACACTGGTTTGGGGCATAGTTTCTGATTACTGTAGAAAATGAAGATGTCTGCCACCCCACCTAGTGTGAGCCTAGCAAGAAACACACTTTGTAGAAGAACTAGATTATGGTGTTCTGTATTTTCCTTAATATTTATGTGATAATGCTTAGTTTTAGTTAAGGACAATTTCTTTACCAAGGTATTCTTTGGTAAAAATTCCTTCTATTTTACACTGCTTAAATAAAAAAAAAATGTTTGCTTCAGAAGTAAGTGGAGTAGATAAGGTTAAGTGTGGCATCTTTAGAAGTCTGGTAGAGTAGGGGAGGGGAGGCTAAACGCCAGTGTTCAGGTACACTTCTGCTTATCAAGGATGAAAAATTTGGCATCATTTGTCTTTGAAGACACCTTCTATGGTGAGTTCCACCAAAGTAGTAGCATATAGTTGTATCTGAGCTAGTAGTCTTCGAAGTTTACAGAATGTAGGGATGCTGTTTGGCATGTGCTACTCGAGCAGGTAGAGCAGCCTTTGTCATCTTTGCTGTTACTCTGAGTGCCGGCTGCCTGTTCCCTGAACTCCTGGCTGGGAGTGGGGGCACAGCCTCACCGTCTGTGCTGTCTCTGGCTGCACTGTGCAAACCCCCTCCTTCATCCATCTGGATCCCTAGAGAGCAGAATTGTCTTGACCTTTCTTACCTCTTGCACCAAGTCAGTAATATTTATTTATGGTCACGTTCCTGTTAGGAATTACATTTATAGGTCTGCAAGTTAAAGCTAGATGTGGAGTTTAGAATTTTTTTTTCAACAGACTTTGTCACCATTCTACCAGCACTGTCTGTGTGTTTTGGTATGTTTATGGGGGATGGCCTGACACTACTAGATGGCTTCTTGTTGTAGTTGCCTTGAGGCAGTACAAACTTAACCATTATTAGTGTCAAAATAATGAGAGACATTGATAGAAAAGTGTACAAAGTGCAGTGTCAGAAATTACTCTTTCATGTTGGCATTCAGGTCTACCAGCAAAAGTAAAAAGAGACTTAGTCCAACTGTTTTCTTGGTGATCCTGTGAGATTCTCAAACAGTTAAAAGTAGACAACTGACAGCCAGTTCCTGTTGAGTTGAACTCTAAAAATTAAGAATCACAAATAATTAGTAACTCCCAAGGAAGGTGGGGTTTTGGTTTTTTGTTTTGTTTTGTTTTGTTTTTTGTTTGGTTTTTTTTTTGTTTGTTTGTTTGGTTTGGTTTGGGTTTTTTTTGTTTTGTTTGTTTGTTTGGGGTTTTTTTGTTTTTTGTTTTTTTTTTACAAATTAGCATAGCATATATTTGTCCTTCATTTCTGTCACAGTATGTTCAGTGTTTTCATCTTCAGCAATAAATAAGGTTACTACTTTGAAGAGTAAACTGGATAAACTCAGAGGTGAGGTTCAAGGAAAAAAAAATCAAATAATGGCGCACCTCAAGACTGCATCATTTCAGCAACTTATCAATAAATGGAGGTGTTTTCTCTAAAGTTCATGTATTTTTAAGCACCTTATGCAGACAAGGGGCTAAGCAGAAAAAATATTTTTCTTTGTGGGACCTTTTCAGAATGAATTCTGTAGATTTTCTGATTAGATTTTCTAATAAAGGCCACTGAGGGTGCCCTTTATTTAGCAGATGGTTTATTAACTTCCTGAAGGTGGGAAGTTCCCAGGTCCTCCTGCCATAGGTCAGTCATTGAGCAAGCAAGTGTTCAGTGTTGATTCTGGTTTGCTTTCATATTTGTGAAAATGAAGTCCTATCTTTTGTATCCAGGTCTTCTAAATATCATTACAGATATATCAGTCTGTACCTCCTAGAGTAGTGGTTTAAACGGATTTGTTTTTAATTGAAGTTACTTCAGTAAAAAGGCAGGTTGAGTGAGCAGGAGTATTATGGGAAATGTGTTAATATATGATAAAGATACTGGGATCATTGTTTTAGAGTCTCACTGTGTTGTGTGTATTAGAAACCTACAATAAAATGTTAGTGTAATATTTATCTTGTTAGTTGTCTACACCTTTCCAATTAGGATTTCCAGACAAGGTTTTCATGAGACTGAGACTACCTTGTGCAGTTCAGAGGTAGTGAAATGACGAGATAACTGCAGATCACTCCTATGTATGTGCCTTTTCATAGAGCACAGCCTTTTTAAGATCTTGACCTCAGATATTGTAGATTTCCAATTACAAAACATTGTAAATTTGTGATGCAGGGAGCACAGCTTATTTGTTAGCCTGTCTGCTAACCATTGAAAGTTCAAATGTTGCTACCGGTTCAGAAATGTTACTGCATGTTAATTGTTGTGGCAGATTCCATGTCCTGTTTTTAGATATGGGTGCAATCTGGAGACCTTCACATGCATACTACTCTAGTTAATCTCTGGATCATGTTCATGATCTTTCATGAAGAATGGGTCCAGCACTGCTGAGGGGGCCACAAGGCCATTACTTGCATGCCCTTGTGTGACTTTTCCCATATAACCTTAGTCATGAGACAATTTTGATTCTGTCTCTGAAAGGCAACAAATGAAGCAGATCTTCAGCTTTGTTTCTGAGAGACAATAGGAAATGTATACCAGTGTAGACTGAAGGAAGATGAAGAATAACAGTAGTGTCAGAGCTTTGAACCCTGTCCTGAACTGAAAATTACTCTGGACTTCATATGAGCCAAGAAGAGGAGACAACCCTAAACAAGAGTAGCACTGTCAAGCCCATACTGTGTTGACAAGAAGTTCATCAGAGACTGTAGGCTGGAATTTTAAGTGAAGAAAATTGAAATTATCTTGGTCCTTGAAGAACTGGTTTACCACATCTCCCTGTTATCTTTAGCAAGCTTGTTAATTTCTCTGTTGGAAATATTCGCTTCTTCAGCCTAATTTGAATTTCTTATTCTTTTATTCTAAGGTTCTGCCCTGCCCCCTTCTCTACTGTCTTGCATTTCATAGACAAATTCTCCCTCATTAGGAGGGTGAGGTGGTACAGGTCATTCTTGGTACAGAAAGACAACAAGCAAACTTAAGGTCTAAATCAGGATGATCAAATGTGACATTATTTAGAAAGCCTGATTTACCTACACATGAGTCAAAGCAGATGAAAGACAACTGTTTCAATATTGAGGGCACAAATCTAATGTTTGGAACGCCTGGGTTTCAGATGCTTCTTCCATTGCTGATGATTTGGGCAGTTTTGGGCAAGACCCCTGCAGCCAAATCCACAAAATACCACCATCACCTTAAGTGATCTGTCAAGATACAGAGAGTGGTCACCGAGGTTTTCTTTAAAAGAATCTTTTTCACGGTCTCCCAGAAAAGAACACACCACTGCCTTATCTGCTTTTGTCAGTTTCAAGCAACAACATCATCCAGAAAGAAAACCCCTGGCACCCAGAGACAATATACCTACGTGAGTGCAGAGGGGAAAGCACTGGTCAGTAAATCCCCGTCCTTCCACCGCACCCACGGGAACCAGCTGGGCTGCTTGGGTCCGTCTCTCTCGGGCGTGTTTCTCCCTCTCTTCACATGCATAGCATGTGTGGCTGTAACTTTGCCTTTTGCATTCCCCTGCCACCCATGATGAAAGCTACTCTTTTACTCAAGTACCTTTGGTGCTCTTGTTCTGAATCTTTGTCTCTCAGTCTCCTGTCAGGGAAATGAGGTTAACAGGAGAGCCCCAGCAGAGTGTGAGCTGTGGATGGCCACATTTGAGTTTGTAGAGTGCTCGAGCAGTACAATGCTGAGTGCACTCCAGTATCATCACAATGTCCAAGTGTCTCACCATCTTGAATGTACTTGAGAATAAAGCATGAGAACAAAACAAAATACCTTTGACTTCTTACTTAGTCAAACCCGTGATACAGTTACCAGAATTTCCTAGGCCAGCCGAGTCCTGGTCTCAGACCAGATCACCTCAGAGGGTATCTACCAGTAGTGCTGTCTCAAGGGATGGGCATCTCAAGAAACGATGGGCACAAGTCACTCCTGGGAAGATTCTGGTTCGGCACAAGAGGACATTTTTTACAAGGAGGACAGTAGCCATTGGAATAACCTCCCCAGAGAAATTGTGGATTCTCCAGTTTTGGACACTAAGGTTCAGCTGGACAGTGTACTAGCCCATGTCTAGACCTTATTATTACCAAGAAAGGTTGGGCTAGATGGTCCTTGCAATCCCTTTCAACCTGGTATTCTATGATTGTGTTCATAACAGTCTGAGTCCCACAGGCTCACTGGGGATGGACGGAGCTGCATTCCTTTTTTTCACAGTTGGCAAGTCCAAGGAGAAGCAAAGGGAGAGAGATGCAGCTGCTTTGTCTCTTCACCAGTGAAATGTAGACGTGGGCAGTGCTTGAGACCTGGGAGGACTGAGAAAAAAATGGGATTCTGTTGAAAACCTGGTTGGCAGGAGAGATCTGCTCTGCAATCATGCGAGGCTCACAGTGTTCAACTCTCAGCATAACATACAAGTTTTGAAAGTGAAATGCCTTAAAATAATTAACTTTGAAGCAAGAACAACAGTTTTTGCAGCTCCAGGCCTGTAGTTGTGAATGGTTACATTCAGCATGCAGATTTTTCAGTGAGCTTTCAATTTGTTTTGGAAGGAGAGAGACAAATGCCATTTGTGAGAGAAAACTTTGGGTTTCTCAAGAAAGAACCAGGGTTAGCAGATAGATATAAAACAAAATCACCTCATCAACCACATCATTAACCTTAGCAAAATCCAACATTAACCAGTTTATCCCTGGTCGCACTCAACCACAAGACAGCTAGCAACCAAACACTTTTGGCCAACAGCAGTGTAGTGGAAGGTGGAGAATTTACCTCCTCAGTCAAGACTCTCCCAAAATTTTTCCTTGGTGAAGTAAACAACTGCATTTTACTAGTTGTCATGTGCCTCACAATGATAATAATAAGTTATATGTACGAAGTAGGACTTTCACCTGCTGCGGATTTGTCTTAAGACTTCACTGTGTGAAGGAACCTTGAAGTAAATGATTTCCACTCTGGCAAGCACCTGGTTTAAAACAAAGGTGAAGCCAATGCATAAATAGTCAAAACACCTGACTCCTTTTAGGAGGGAGGGAAGCAGTAAATAATGTTGCCTTAGAGCAATTTCTGCCTTGTCATGCCTTTCCCCTTGCAGTTTGCTGTCACTAATCACTGTGAGCCAGACTGTGCACGTGGAAGAATCCTTCAGATGGAGTCAGTGGGGCTGCTCATGTGAGTAATTTGCAAAGCACTCAATCAGGGCAGTCAAGCCCTGTGGTATTAGACTCATTTTGGCTATAAATTCCCCAAGCAAGGACTTTTATTCTTCTCAGTAAAACAGTGGATGCAATTCTGGTGCAGTGCTTTTGGTTTGTTTTTTTTTTTGTTTGTTTGTTTTTTTTTTCCTCCCCTCAACTTCTCATTTCTTCTCACCTTTTTCTTCACACACACAGAGAGCACTAAGAGACTCGAGAAGCAGCAGCTTTGACAAGCGATGCTAACATACCTCCCTGCTCTGAGCAATTCCTTTGGGCGATTTAGCAATGTCACTCTGGCTCTCACCATTTCTTTCAAGTCAGGAGCCTCACTGCTTATAGCAGCTTGGGAAAGGGAGAGCCCAGGTGCAAAGGCAGGAAAAAAGTTCTGTGCGTGGCTGGCAGCAACAGGAGAGTCTGGTTGTGCCGGTGAGTCAGCCAAACAGCTCGCTCCACTTGCTTATTCCAGCCACATACAGGCAAGTGCAGGCAGGGAAAATTCCTAGCTTTGATTGTGAGGAAAGGGCCTGCTTATGCCACCACAATAAACTCTGTTTTCCCAGAATGAAATCTCACCAGGCATAATTGCCAAAATCCAGGGACAAAATACTTCTGCTTAACCCCTGACACATCTTGTTCTTTTCACTGGGAGAAAAGTAGTTGCTTATGGTTTGATGTTTTGTTTTGTTGGGTTTTTTTAAATTCAATTACCAGCTCTGAAGTGTCTAAAATGGGAATAATGGCAGAGAATACAATATCTCCTGTCTGCACTGCTACCTATACACTTGCATATAAATAGCACTTTTGTTTCATGGGTTGGAGTAGAGGCTGAAGAGACATACTGACAGTGCAGCAGCTCTTTTCCTTTGTAGAGGATCTAATAGGCCTGCAGTATGAAACACGCTGCTTATGCTTTGCTTTTAGGCTGAAACTCACTCTGTGCAGAGGTCTAGCGGAGGGCAGAGGCCCCACTTAAATCCTGCTGAGCCTTCAAAAAGGCTTTCCGTGTTCCTCTGTTGTAGGTATAAGGATTCAGACAGTTTTGCATTCTTTTCGTGGGTAAAGGCATGTAAATAATACCTTTATGACTCAGGTATGTCTTGAAATATGCAACCTGATGGCAGAGAGATCTGCTTTATTGTGCAGATATTTGTTCTGAACCACATGGCTTGTAAGTCATGAAATATTAATGGCCATGCAAATCTTCTCCTCTGTATCACAAGCTTTTCTGTGTTCCTGACCCCTGGCTTCCTTTAATCATCTCCTGGGTGTGTGGTCTGTTACTATTCTGAGATATCTTGTGAACAGGGGCAAAGTAATTACTTGATCCTTGCCTGCTGCAAGAATCTTTTTGAAAAGAAAATTGATAACTTCACAGACACTTCCTGCTTGCATTAAAATCAGCCCCACATGCTTGCTTTACAAGATTTCTCTTTTGGTGGCCTGAATGCAGACCTGCAGTGTTCAGTGCTATTTTCATGACTATAAAAACAGCATTCTTGGATCTCCTAAGATGTCACCTGCTCCTCCACAGATTAATTACAATTTTTGGTCAGATGTTTTCTCCCCTTCTCTCTCTCCTCCCTACTGATTTTTTTCTGAAGGCATCCTTATAAATGCACTGCTTTATTGTGGCTTGTTACGGGAATGATCTTTCAATGAGCAGCTGTAGTGCCTTTTATATATAGGGTTATCTTCACCATCTCCCTAATAATTGAAGGCTGAATTAATGCCTGAAACATGAATTTTTTTTTATTTTTTTTTTAAGAACAAGGGCATGTAATTTTGGCAGAAATCTCCTTTTCTTTCTCCACCTGTTTTCTAACATCCCAAATACTAAGAATAAGAACATTACCAATGTGGGGAAATATGGAAATGCTCCTTAGCTTCCTGCCAAATATAGGAGAGGTTGGTGGTTTGGTGCCATGCAGGTCTGACAGCCAAAGGAGAAGGAGATGTACAAGCAATATGGCTGGGCAAAGAGAAAACTAACCATGGAAATGCATTTCCCATATGGGAGCTATTTTAGTGAACCAGTGTGATGAAAGTACAGACATGAATAGGTATTTGTACAAATGAGCTCACAGTGACTGCCAAGTGCATGTTGTAACACAGGGGCAATAATGACCACAGAGTTTAATACAAGGTTAGTAAATGTTGACCTACAGGTTCCTGATTTCTGGAGCAATTTTGCCCAAGTTGCAGGAATCAGCAATGCAGCACCAAAAACACTGCTTCTGAAATGATGGGTTTATACAGATAAGGAGGTGGGGAAGACTAGCTAAGGTCA
Organism: Euphonia xanthogaster; assembly: GCA_034509185.1. Taxonomy (NCBI): domain Eukaryota; kingdom Metazoa; phylum Chordata; class Aves; order Passeriformes; family Fringillidae; genus Euphonia; species Euphonia xanthogaster. The sequence continues at coordinate 31,150,424 of JAYDZK010000169.1, read as the reverse complement.
AAACATTCATTATCAGAGCAGAGATAAAGGAGCTGGGATACCTCGGGTGTTTGTAATGTGCCACTTTGCAAAACCTGAGATAACACTTAAGAACCTTTCTGGGGCTCTGCTGTTCAGTCCTCAGTGTGTGCTGTTTCTGAGGATCAGGTGCCAGCCTGGGAGGAATCCACAGCCTGGCTTTTAAAAGGTGCAAATAAAACCCTTGATTTCATGCAGCAGCAGGTGCCTATGAGTCTTTGAGGACATAGATGTCTTTCTTTCACACTTTCCTTGGAGCTTTCTTTCCCCGAAATGACCTTGGTGACTTCTGGGCCCTGTGAGAAGGGCAGACCCAGAGCTTGGCTCACACAAGTGGTTGCTGTGAAGCAAGGCTTAAAGCCTTGCAGTCTCCAGCCTGGGAACCACCCACACAGTGACTGTTCCCTGTGCAGGGAGCAGCAGTTCCTGCACAGGACGGTGGAAAGCTGATGTGCCAGTGGCTGGTGGGTGCTGTGGGAATCATAGAGAAAGCAGACGGAGCAGAGAAGCCAGAGCATCCCTCCTGGCCCATCTGCAGCACCGTGATGTCCCACCACAGGGTGACTTATATGAGCCTAAATGATGGTAATGAGCCCTGCTGCAAGTCTGGCTACCCTGTAGTCTGCAAAGGTGACAATTGCTAACTCAGGTTTTGGAAGGAGGTGAGCTCTGATCAGCTGAAAGGAGCAGTGAGTAATCCTCATCTACCTGGCTTTGTATCCAAATTGTGAGTCATTCTAATGAGCAATACCAAAAGTGCTGACCTGCCCATCTCATGCTTCCTCACTTGAGACTCCAAGCTAACCTGCAGCCTTGGTGTGCCTCGGGGCTGCCTTTTGGGCAGAGGGGAACTTGGGACACTGGTTTTACTAAAAACTTTTCCAGTGGCATAAATGCTGTTGTAGGATGTATATGTGCCAAAACGGTCAGTCTAAGTACCTAGGAAGCCTTCAGTGGGTTTTCTGTATGTGGCATCCCTGCTGAAACTGCAGAATTGTTTTTTGATTTAAAGAACATTTTCTTACCAGTTGCCATCAAGATTTCAGTTGCCCTTCACTCTCTCCTGTGCACACCAATGTGGCCAGCTATAGCTGGCTGGACCAGCGTGCAGTGACTGGGCAGAGGAGCACGTGGGATTATTGCTGGCTTAGTCCGTGTCTCTGTGTTCCTGGGGACAGCATGAACAGCCTCTCCTGTCCTCCCTGCTCTACACTGTGCCCACATTGCAGGGTGGGATGGTGCCCATTGTACCTCTTCAAAAGGCTGCTCCTTTGAGTGCAAAGTCCTTGATGTCCTCGCTTGGCTTTGAGCTCCACATGTGGTACCAGCATGTTGGGGATGGTGAAAGCTGTTTGCCTCTGTCTGAATGCAAGGCTTGGACTGGCTTGGCTGCATGCAAAAACTGCACTACTGGTGTTGTCAGCAGCTTCCCCTGGGTGCATGGCACTATTTAAAGTGTAAGTACTTTGATTTGGAAGAGGCAAGGATGAAGGTGAAGGCTAATAATGGAAGTTTATAAATGCAGCTGACATTTTAGCACCCTGTGTCTTTCATACTGTCCTTCATTTACTCTCCTGGAGCTCTCTCCTCTTTTAGTGCTCTGTTGTTTCCCCCCCTGTGGGCAAAGTGCTGCTGAGAGTAACTGGGGTAGCTGAGTTTGATCCATTTAGGTGCCTATGGATATAGAGGGGGCTACAGTTATTTAACACTGAAATGTGTGAAATGATCCATGAAACCTCCAGGGTGAACTATGCTAACTATAAGACTTTTATAATCTGTGGATTATACTCTACAATACATATACAGATTATAGAGTATATATTTATAGGTCATGACTAATATGGAAACCCCTCTTAGAGTTAATAGCTTCTAGTAGAGACCCATCCACATAACATTCCTATGCAGGTGGGTGGCTGTTGGCACCAGAGTGGGATGACTGACTTTAGTTCTGATCTGGGCTTCTCAGCTAGCCTCCTGCTCCTTGTCAGCTGCAGAACGTGGGCAGCAATAAGGGCAGTCAGCCTAGATTATAAGAAAACTCTGATACAAGCAAGAACTTTTCTCCTCCTCTGTTATCTGCCTGGGCTCTCCATGTAGGTGGCTTGGTTGGATGTGAAGCCTTCAGGCAGCAAAACCTGTGTGAGGTGAGTGTGACTCACGCCGAACATCTCTTAAAGCCCACGGCAGGTGAGGAGATGGTGGGATCCTGAGTCCTTTTCCACAGCCTTGAAATGGGACCATCCCTCCTCCTCTGCCTCTGAAGCTTCTCTGTCCCTCCTGCCTCTGCTTTGCCAAGTGAAAGTCCATCTGGGAGGTGTCCAGCAATGTGCACACAGAGCCAGCTGGTTTACACTGAAACCTTGTGTATTTCAGAGACAGGCTGAGCTTCCCCAACGTAGCTCACACTCATTGCCCTTCAGATCCCTAGGGCCTTCCTGTCTCACAAGAGCAGGGGGAACTCCTCTGCCCCAAAATCTTCATCAAAAAGCACTTGCTCAGAGGTAGCGGAAGGCAAAACAGAGTGAGTTCCACAGCTGAAATCATATTCACAGAATTATTTCAAGCAGTCTGTACATTCCTTCTATTTATAATTTATTATTAACAGTCTGAGAGGAAGAAAATTCATTAAACAATGAGTAAGGCATTCATAAGACATTATTGAGATCAGGTCTCAGGGAAACACATGAGCCTTCACAAACATTAAGTTTTATCTACTCTGTTAAGTCATTTTACATAGGAAAGTGAAACTTAATCCAGCTGCTCTGTCTCTGTAGCTACTGCTCAAGGGGAAACAAATTCAGATCCACCATAATCTGACTAATAGGTTCAATATCAGCTCCCTCTTATCAGAGGGAAAGGAGCAGTTTCATCTCAGTTTCTGCAGTCTGCCCCATGCTTATCTATTCCCTGGTGGCCAGATATCAAAGCGGACCAGTGAGAGGAGTCCCCTTCTGGGGGCTGGAAATTAAAATGCCTTGCTGTGAGACCTTCTCCCTTGCTGCAGGCAGTTAGCAGGTGCTTTCTTTTCCAGATGGGAGTAGCTCATACTTGAGAGAAAAAGTTGGAGAAAGTGCAATTTCTCCCATAGCTCAAATCTGTATTCTTGGTTTGGCCAGCATGGAAGCAGTAAGGCACTGCTCAGTCAAACGGCCACTCAGGAAGCTCCCTCCACTACAGGACATCTGGTGCACTTGCCTCTAACCAATGATGGATGATTTGGTTTTGTTCAGAAGCTGAAGCTCACCCACCTCCTCAATTCTCACCCCCATACGTTGCTTTCTGAGCCTCTATCATTTGCTTGGGCTGTGCAGTGATGATCCTCTATGGGAAATGACTTAAAAAACATCATAAAGACATTTCTGGGAGCAGTGGAGTCTTCAAAAGAAAATTCTTGGGAAGCTGGAAATATGGTGGGAGGGAAAATATAATCTTTCTCTCATTTCAAATGAACTTCTGCCTTCCTTGAAATTCCTGTGAATTTCAAAGCCTTTGATAGTCATGAAACATCAGAGGAGCCTTTATGCTTAGCAAAACGTGTGTGAAAACAGTGCTGCTTCTGATCCCACCAGGAGCTGCTGCACACCCCGTTCCTCTTCTTTATGTTTGTCTTCCCCCAGCTGATGCAGTCAATTTACATTTGTCTGGGTGGCCGGGGCTGCGCCCTTACTCTGCTCTGTTGGATGACACCAGAGCAAAACCCATTTCAGGACTTGCCTGCGTGGCCAGTGGCCACCCCAGCTGCTCCCCTGTGGGCCAGCCTCGATGATCCACAGGGATGGCTGCACTCTGAGCCCTGGGATGCCCTGCCTGCAGCACAGTGCACGACTCACCTTGGTTTTGTCCCAGCCTCCCTTTGCAGGATCAGGCAGCGAGGCCATGGCACGGGGATTTCCTGGAAGAGCTCTGATGGCACCAGGCACAGGTGGCAGATTTATAGGCAGACACAAATCACTGTGAATGCAGGTCACTGAAAAGGACAGCACAACCACCCGAGCTTGGGGCAGCCTATCCTTGGAACAGCCCGGGCACAGCCAGTGGGGCTGGGTGGGGAATGTCTTCCATGTAGCACATCCAGCCACAGGAGACCATGCAGGGGATGCCATAGAAATTACAAGAGCTGCAGAGCTGGAATATGATCCCCACAAGCCACTCCTGAAGAGGAGCACAGATCTCTGAGAAGGTACAGGCCTCCTGCTTCCCACACCTCACTTCCCAGCTGCTTCCAGCAGTATTCATGGGTGTTCTATCATGCACTCCTTCCTGAAATAAGGCTGCCAGGGAGCAGCATCTGGTCAAGTAAAGGGGGAGAGAGAAGACCATGGAGCAGAATTCCCAAGGATAAAGTGATTTACCTGTTTTTCTACCTGGGTAATGGTTATCCTGTGAAGACTGATGCATTCTTGCCTTCTTCACTCAGTGGGAGGGAAGAGGCTGCCAGGGCTGCTGGGCAGGGGCAGGTCCAGGTTGGTCCCCTGGGGCAGCCCCTGCTCCAGGTGGCTGTGATGTGCCCCTGCCTCATGCTTCCCTTCCCTAGGTGCCAGCCAAGTGGAGAAGCTGCAGCCTAAAGGGGCAGGACATGGCATGGGCACCCCCTGGGAAAAAGTCCAGGGAAGCTGAGTTGGGAGAAGACAGTGAGAGCAGAGAGGAGCCTTCCTGCCACCACAAGCAGGCTGCAGGTGAGTGACAGCGTGCAGTGTAAGCCTTGTTTACTCACTGTGGAGCCACTGCCAGGTGAGAATTGCCTCACCGCTCACAACTGAGTTTATTTGTGTTTGACCTGCCCAGGTCAAATTCACCTCCTGGTCCTTGGGGATTTGAGAGCCCACACAAAAGGGCTGTCCATGCTTCTCTCTCATCTGTCACTGCATCTGTTTCCTGGCATTCCCAAGACTTCCCATCCCAATTTACTTCTCCTGCCCCCTTTTGCTGCTGCTTTGCACCATGTTGCTTTTCAGGATCCTGTTTGTTGTCCTCTGCCTTGCTCCAGCATGCTCCCTGCCTGTAGCTGTAGGTTTTGTCTCCAACAGGTAACTTCATTACTCTTAAGCTGAAGAAGTAGTGGATTATTTTTGGAGTAATGTCATGTGTTCCACAGCAAGTGAAGTTTATACTTTCTGCTGGAGCAGTGTTGAGAAGAAAGTTCCTCTTGATGTGAACCAAATGTAGTTTTTGAACATAGGATCGGCACAAAGTACACAGGCAGTGACTTTCTACAAGGATTAACTGAACAAAGGAGTAGAACAAGTTGGATTTTTTCTTTTTTCTGAAGCAACCTTGGCTGAGATTCTGCCTTTGAACAAGGGTGGTTAGGTGCTGGGCAGGTGTGGGACACAGCTATGTCAGCATGCAGACACAGGTATGTAGGCAGAGCTGTGAAGCGTGTCATGAAGAGTCAAAGGCCTTGATGACTTTTGGTTAAGATATGCCCCAGAAGGACAATGTTATGACTGGAGTTATATGGACCAAGGTCAGCATATAACTGAGGCAGAAGGCTGCAAATAAAGCAACAGTGTTGTTCTGTTCTTCACATGACTAATGAAGCATCACTTCATAATGCTGATTGTCACTGCCAAACACAAATTTAAGCACAGCTCCTGGTCCCACCCTGCAGTGTTTATCACGCTGGTCCCCTTCAAAATGCACTCTGCACTTCTGCAGAGCCTGCAGACATGATTTAATGATTAGCCAAGGGCCATGCTGAGGACGAAAGAAGCTATCACCTCAAATTACTCCCTGCCCCTTCTGTGGACAACATGCAATGATTTTTGACTGAACTCTGTTTGAAACCCTGTGTACTGATTTCAATCCAGAGAAGAGAAGAGAAGGAGTACAGCTACCTAACACATGTGCAGCTACAGCAGTAGAGCTGCCTTGACATCATGCTGCTTGTTACTGAAAGTTCTACTAAATATGATTTTTTAGTCTACGATAGAAGTGTCTGTAGGGGGATACAATATAAGAAATTAAAGGTAGTATAGAAAGTAATCTTACCCCCTAAGGAGGTGCAGCTGAGCCAATTATTAGAGATTAGGAACAGGCCTGACTTCTACAGGCCACAGCTGTAGCCAGTGAGAAGAAGAGTGCTATAAAAGAGTGGGTTGGTTGGTTGAGGGGGAATTGGGGTCAGTTGGCTGCTGTGAGAAGATGGAAGAGTCAGTGCTGTGAGGAGCTGCCTATGAGAAACATCGAGGAGGTATGAAACTCTAGCAATATGGAACCTTTGTAGTATAATGGCAATAGAACCCTTGTGATATAATAACAACAAGTGTCCAGTATCTGAGGAAAGTGCTCAGGTGTGGCAAGAGGAAGGAAAATTATGCTGAAACCTGGCAGTACAGCAGGGTGGTTTGGAAGACAAATCCTCTAGAGGATTAACAATTCAGGAAAGTGTTACTGTAAATGAAGAAATGAAAAACTGTGGGCTAGCCAGAAAGTGCCCAAGACAAATTAGGGGGCTGGGTTGTCACCTGTATGAAGTTTATCAAAGATCAGCGATGGATTCTGCATCTGGGCTGGGGCAAAGTTGGATGATGTATGCACAGAATGGGAAATGAGAGTCTGTAGAGCAGTGCTGTCCTGGTCACTGGCAAGTTGAAGCTGAGTCAGCAGTGCCCTGGCAGCCAGGAGGGCCAACCCTGTCCTGGGGGGCATCAGGCACAGCATCACCAGCCAGGCAAGGG
>JAYDZK010000169.1:31079180-31143626 GCA_034509185.1 Euphonia xanthogaster | reverse complement strand
CCTGGGGGGCATCAGGCACAGCATCACCAGCCAGGCAAGGGAGGGGATTGTCCTGCTCTGCTCTGAGCTGGGGCGGCTTCACCTCGAGTGCTGGGGACAGTTTTGGGTGACACAACGTAAGAAGAGCATAAAGCTCTTGCAGAGAGTCCCAAGGGCCAGGAAGATGCTGAAGGGCCTTGAGGAGCAGCTGAGGGCACTTGTTCTGTTCAGCCTGGAGGAGACTGAGGGGAGACCTCACTGCAGTTACAGCTTCCTTGTGAGGGGAACAGGAGGGACAGGCACTGATCTCTGTGGTGACCAGTGACAGGACCCAAGGGAATGGCCTGAAGTTGTGTCATGGAAGGTTTAGGTTGGATATTGACAAAGATTCTTCACCCAGAAGGGTGATTTGGCATTGGAACAGGTTCCCCAGGGAAGTGGTCACAGCACCAGCCTGGAAGAGTTCAAGAAGTGTTTGGACAGCACTGTTAGGTAGGTTGTGGAATTCTTGGGGTTCTCCAGTGCAGGGCCAGAAGTTGCACTTTGATGATCCTTGTGAGAAACTTCTAACTCATGATATTCTGTGATTGAAGGAAAAGTCTTTTAAAGAACCTGAATTATTTTGGGACATTGGTCTACCAGCAGACTAATGCACAGGTAGAGCTACAGCCTCAAGCTACTATTCTTAAGCAGTAAAAATCAAGTAACCATTGGCCTTGCAATACCCAGACAACCACCCACCACCTGACTGCTCTCAGCTTCCCTACGTGCAGGATCATTTTCACAAAAACCTCCTCTGGGGCTTCTCGTTTTTTCCTCACTGTCAAGTGGAGCTTGGTTGTCTGATCTGTGTGGTGGTTTTCAGATTTTCTGGAACAGAGGTGTAAGTAAAATGCCAAGTGTTTAGCAGATATCTCTCTATGGAGATAGCTGGACTTGACATCTCTTGCAGAGCTCTGGGAAAGGGAAGGATCAGCCCCAGTACAGAGGGGCAGGCAGCTCCTTCGGGACTGGAAATAGGGAAAATCACAGAATGACATTTCAGTTGCAAGTAAAAATGAAGCCCTTTATTTTTAATCTACTGTGGTTAGTTTCCTTCTTCTGCCACCCAAGAAAGAGATTTCAAAAGCACATGGTGCTAGCATGTCTGGGCACCCATTAAACTGGTATAATTAATTTCTTTACTTTTGTCGGGCAAAGTAAAACACAACTGCTGCTTGAAAGAAGAGCTTGTTGAAGATTGCACCCAACCTGCAGTAAGTTTTGGGGGATTTTTTTCTTGCTAGCCCAAAGACAGGTTTTCAAGTCTTTTTACAGGAGAGAGATGTGCATTGTCAAAGTCAAGCTTATTTTGATTTGCACTTTTTCTCTACAGATGCAACAGAGGCAACATCATCATGAGACCCCATGGATATTTTTAATCTTTGACAAGGGAGTGGATGCAGGTGATCTGCTCCCTTCCCTCACCAAACAAAATTTAATCAGAAATAATCTGTCTGATTTCTAGTGCAGCCAGAAAAGATCAGATGAGCATTCCCTTCACTGAAAACTTCAGCAACTTCTATTCAGCCAGTAAAAGAAAAAGTGATTCCAGCTCTAGATTTCCAGGAAATGACCAAATCTGGTAGGTGGTATTTGGAGGAAATGTTGGGGTTTGCCTGTTTTTAAAATCCCTGTATAATATTTATTATGTACATGCTTCATAATCCCATACTAAATAACTGTAAATTCCCCATTTCACAGAGTTAACAGCCCATGTGCTTTCTTGCACACAGAGAGAAATTGATCAAGGTGCAGCCTGAGGAGTTTGGAAAGGTCATTTTCAAGACTAGAGAGAAATTGAAAATGTTGCTGCTAATCAAAGAAGGGATATTTAATATCTTTTTTACAAGAAATGCAAATAGCATTAGTTCCACTACCATCCCTCTGGCCTAGAAGTGCTGTTAAGACACTTCTTGCACTTTAATATAAATATTATCCACTGCAGTGTCCTCTGTTGTCCTGGCTGGACTGTGCAGTGTTTAGTGGTGCAAAATTCCCACCAGTGCTAGGGATCACATCACCACTTCAAGTGTTGCCTTTTTTGCACTTGTGCTTCTTTCTTGGGAAGCCAGCTGGAGTGACTGCAGGCACTAGCTCCACTTCCTCCTTCTTCCTCCCTGTGTTTTTGAGCAAGCTTACATTACCTGCAGTCTCTGGATACATCTCCCTCCCTGCTGTCCTGTAATATCACCAGACATCCCCACCTTCCCCATCTCAGTCCCCTTCCTCTGAATGCTTGAAGATGTGGGAGCTCGGCGCTGCTGGTGGGATTTCAAAACCCAGCCCAGGCTGAAGTGCCAGATTTGGGCTAAACAGCTGCTATGTACTGTCAGGTCTGCACATGACAATGATTTGTGCAGCCCATTGCTGAGCCAGCTAGAGCCATTTGTTTAAAAAATAAAGAGACAGATAAATTCAACTCTTCCCCTTCTCCTAGCAAGCTGATATCATGTGCCTATCTTAAAAATGGCTTGCTCCAGAACGCATTAGAGCTAAATTATCATTTATGTTTGTCACAGGGATTGCTAATGTGTAATGAGATTTCGGAGTTAATGTTTTGTACAAAGCACTTAGCAGAGCTGGGATGAAATTGGTTCAGGATTCTGATGTGGTGTTTTAATTAAAGATATTTTCCAATCAGGGCCAAGCAAACGACTTGTCAGAAGGTTTTGTACCCATCAGCCAATATACCAGTGCAGTGTTGGTCTCGCTTTCTGCTTTCGGATTTTCTTCAGGGAATTAGAGGAGGGAGCCTCTCCAAACCTAATGCAGAAGAATCTTTCTTAGCTGCAACCCTTATAGGAGAAGAAATACATATTTGATTCTCTGAAATCTTTCACCTGGGTGTCAGTGGTCTGGTTCATTGCAGCGTGACACCAGCCTTAGGCTGCCTTGATTTTGTTGAACTTGTAGCTGGTGCAATGCACTCACACAGACTGAAAGCAGTGGGAAGCCCAGTGCTGTGGGGTGAATCCTGAGGTTTTGTCTGCTGTAAAAGCATCTTGAGCTCTGACTGCAGTTCCTCATCTCCTCTGCTGTTGGGCATGATTGCCAGTGAGAAAGCAGGAAAATGGGTGATGCAGATTCAAAAAAAGAGGAAGGATTTGCAAAAATTGTACTTGGTAAAACCAGCATAATGACTGAGGTGTCTCTGGCTTAAACAGGCTTTGGATGTATGATTCAATGTAAGCATCAAATGCATGTTAATAGGCACAACTTTTATTGATTTCTGGATAATAAGGGTCATTATTACCAAATTAACACTTTTTTTTTTCTTAGCCACCTCTGGTCCATGCAGGGAACTTCAACAACCATCAGGTCTTAGGCTGGGATATCTGCCTGAAATAAAATCACAAAACTAACCAGATGCAAAGTGCAGCTCTCAGGGCTGATGACAGACACAGGCAATGCAAATCTCTGGCAGAAAACCAGCTGCCATCGTCAGCATTTGCTTTGCCCGTCCTCCAGCCATGAGAAACTCATCTGTTTAGAGCTGTGGAGGGAGGCTGAGGGGATGCAGGGAAGTGGCTCCTGCTGGGAAGGGCAAGAGGGAAGATTTTCCCTACTCAGTGCTCCTCACACTTAAACCTTCTTCCTTTTTCTGCTCCACCTCGACAGCTGTGACTGAGTCCCCTTTTCCCTGTACTCCCTGTTTTTTGCCCCACTCCCCCCTCCCCAGGCAAGGAAGGACAGTGGTCCCACAGCCAGGGGCAGCCCCTCTGGAGGCTGAATCAGCCCCATGGATACAGGACAGCACTGCTGGAGACCCACCCTGCGGGGGTGTGCAGCTGTGACACCACAGCATCATTAACTTGGATAATAGGACTGAGCCACAGCAAACCACCCTGGATTTGTATAGCTCCATGCCGTGTTTGTTTTTGCAGTGTTTCTGACATAAACTCCTTTAGAGCTGCTTAGCTGAGAACCTTTTGGTAGTATGCATTGCATCCTGCTTGCTATGATAATAGAAAAAAAATCCTTCTTTATACGCTCATGATTTCAAGTGCATTTGGTTGGTTGGTTGGTTTGTTTGCTTGTTTTTCTAAGAAGAGCAAGGAGAAAGCTTTCATTTTATAGACAGTCCTGATATTTTAACATATAAATGGATGAGGGGTTTTTGTATTTTTCTTTTTCAGGTTTGCCCATCTACAGGTTGCAGGACTGTTTGGAAACCGAGAAAAAGTAGGGATTTTAACCCCAAAAGCAAATTGTAATCTGTTCATTAGGTGAATTCTTTAGCTTAGCATGGGAATTTGCCTGAGTGGTGTAAAAGGGAGCTATTGACTAGAATAGAGAGATGAAGGTGAATTTTTGAGGAAAAAAAAAATCTCATATTCTTACCTCTACTGTACAGAAAATACATGGTGGATAATATGCTGGATATTTTATTGTTACATTTTTTATTATAACATTTTCTTTGTGTAAGCCTTGCATCACAGGATTTCAGAAAATAAAGACAGAAGGAGACCAAGGTACATATTCAGCTCAGCCCCTCCTCAGTGAAATAGCATCCTGCTCCATAAGGCATAACACACACTGCAGCTTCACTCTGCCCCTCTTGGCCAGCTGTGTGGGTGCTTTATTCCTGAGAACACTGACACCCACTTAATGAGTGGCATCAACCTCTTCAGAAACAGCGAGGTACAGACACGTATGGGGCATCTTTTCCTGCCAACCTCGAACGTTCCAAAGGCATGAGTCAGATCTCCCTGTCTCGTAAATTATAAGACTAGATGAAAAAAATGTTAATGAAAACACCAAATAAATGTGTTGATGTCCTTCTCTGCCATGAATTTTACGCAGTCTATGGATTTGAGCCCTCAGAGGTCACTCGGGTTAAATCTTAAGTCTTTTGTTCTCTATAAGTGATAGAAAATTCTGCTGATTCATTCAATTACAGGATTAAGTTACAGACTCTGGGGAATTATGGTGAACTCTTTAAGAGAGGCACCTTTGTGGTGAACTGTCTGTTGCAAATCTCTGCCAGCATGTGCTGAACTGTATGAATTAAGTTCTGCAAAATGTGTCAGGAGATACAGAGAGCTGGACTCACATCCACAGGGATGGTGCTAAAGCTTCTGAGTTTCCTGCTCACTGCTGCCAGGGTGCTGAACCACTTCATAGGTGTAAGTCCGTGTTGTCAGAGATCCCCTACCCAGAACTGTGGGGTAGAGAGGAAGAGGAGGTCTGGGTTGGTGGAGAGACAGGATAATGAGCCATGAAGGGACTCTCCATTCTTTTTAGCATCTGGGAAGAAAGAGTATACCCTGTAGAAACAGACGACTCCGATGGAAAGGGTGAGGTAGAATTTACAGAATTGTTTTGGTAATGCGTGAGAATGACCCACAGCTCTTTCATTTGGAAAAAGAGTGAGTGAATGAGTTTTCTGGTGAAAAGGCCAGATTTTAGCACAGGGCAATGGCACCATCAGGTACACTGTGGTGTTGAGCAATGGAGCAGGGGCTTAGGCATATCTCAGTGTTGCAAGCACTGCCTTCACAATGGCTTTAGGCACCAGCACTAACCATTAGAGATTAGTCTTCTGCAGCAGTCCCAGCACTCAGGTGATCAGGCTTGGTGTTTTTGAGGGGAATGATTTCACAGCAATGTGTGGGGGGTTTCTGGAAGGTCAGTTCTCCTCTGCTCCTGAGTGACCTGTCCCTGCCACCATGCCTTGCCTTTGACATGATTGGTAGCCCTGGTGTGAGTGAGGCACCAGCAGCAGCAGGGAGGTGAGTTAAAGCAGTGGGTCTAGAGGTGCTCAGGAGCCGCTCTCTGAGCATGGCCTCCCACTATCTGCAGTGGTGTCCCTGTGCTTCCTGTGGTGTTGAAGCAGGAGAGGTTGAGAGGGATGTAGCAGGGACAGCTGAGTGCAGGGATCATCCTTCCCTAGCACAAGGAGAGGCTGAACATGAGGATGTGCTCCAGGCACATGTGTGCACATGAACCTTGGGCTGACTCCTGAGGAGGTGATTTCAGAGAGCAGCTTAAGGTGAGGACATTAGACACTTACTAGCTCTGAAATATGGATTAACTTTTCAGTGAGAACCTGCTGCATCTCAGGGCTTGTGTCTATTCTGACTTTATGTTCAGAGTCTTCATTCACTGCTCACTCCTATAAGGTGATGCTTTTCCTTCTTCTGCACTGGCTCTTTTGTTCCAAAAGGCTTTGGTAGCCTCAATTTGAGATGTCTCTTTTTCATCTGCAGAGACAGGGCTTTCAGGCCCTCCAGGTGTCTGGCCTTGAACCTTGTCACATGTTGGGGGTGCCAGTGCTGTTCTGGAGGCTGCTGCCATCCATTCCTCAGTATCTCACTGCTTTAGCACTATAGGCTCTGCCCTCTGGCAGCCTTCACTTGGTGCCTTGACACCACAATATGGATACTAAAAGTGGTACTTCCTGAAAGCACCGCTTTGATTCTTCTCTCACTAGTACAAAACATCTTATTTATAAAGTGGTGCATTTTCCAAGCAGGACTCCTCTTGCTCCAGCCATGGATTCATGGGAAGAAGATGCCAGTGTCATGCCCTGGTTCAGCAGGTGCTTGTGCCAATGTGCCTGTTTAGCAAGTACAGATGGAAAATGCTGCTGTTTTCCTCTCATTGATCACTGTCCAAAGCATCTGAGACTCCAACAGAAGAGCCAGAAGAGAGAAAAGTTTCTGTTCCCATAGCTTTATGTTCTACCACATCTCAATTTCTTTAAAATTTACCATGCTGTACTTAGGCTTGGCATTGTAGCTGTGTTGGCCCCTCATGACAGGTCTGTTTTGGCACAGGGAGGGCTGTAGGGACCTGCAGCAAGCAGTTGAGCTCAGGTGTAGAGGGACATGGATTTCTCCAAGCCAAGAGGTTTGTTCATCCTTTAATTATGCCTTTTTTTTTCCCTTTTCTTTCTTTCCTTGTTGCTGGTGCAGGTGGCTGGAGTATGCTGTGCAGTTCTGTTTCAAGTAGATAAAGACATCTGTAACTGTCAATATCTAGCAGCCCTGTCCCTCTGCCATTTTTCTTTTGTTGTTTTAACACTTTTACAAGTGGTTCCCTCTTAAATTTCCAGTGAAATGAATAACATCAACTGAGCTTGTAAATCTTTCCCTCTGAAGAGGGAGGAAGATACAAGAGGCATAGGAATGCTGCAGGAGGGGCTGAGGAAGACACAGTTGCAATTAGTCTGAACAAGTACAGAAACTTCCCTCTGTTCCCTTTTCCTCCCTCAGCAGGGTGCTGCTCTGCTGCCCACATAGGATTTCTGCTCCTAAATGTGGTTTCCTTCCACACTCTGCTCTTTCCAAAAGCAGTTGAGCCCATAGTGGGGTGTGACCCACACCTTGAGGGTCCCCATCAGTCCTCTGGCACCTCATCAGTCCAGGATCTCATTGCTGCATTGCTTTATTTCATTGTCTACCCAGGTAAGGTTCCTTCTCCCCCTTTGCCAGTTTTGCTGTACTAAAGCATCCCTGGCAGGAGTGATGCCATGGTGTCACTTGCTCCACCATCAGCTTCAGCTGGGATGGTTGAAGGAGCATTGCTGCCAGCCAGCCCAACCTGTCAGCCCCATCCCTGCATGCTGGAGACAGGTGGTGCTCCCTCTGGAGATTGTCTGGACCCCAGCCCTGTGCTGGGAGCACCACCACATCTGCGAGGTGCCGGGGGCAGTGGGGCAGCTGGGTCGGCTCTCCTGCTGCTCCTGGCTTCTGTGCAGGAAAACATCACCTGCTTTAGGACACCTGCCTGTGGAAGCTGCCTCTGAAACCTGTGCTGGCCTCTGCCCTGACAGGGCACTGTGGTGGGAACATCACAGCTCTGTGTAGGAAGGCACCATGGCATAGCAAACAAGCCCCTGCCTTCTTGCCTTCCAACCACCCTGCTTGTCCCTGCATCTCATGATGTCTGCAGGCAGCCGCACTGAACAGAGGGATGTGCTGGCACAGCTAGAGCACACTCAGAAGGCTCCTTAAATTGCTGTTTTGGTCATGATCATTCCCCAGAAACCTTCTCTTTGTTTAAAGGCCATTAAACTTTGCTAAGTGATTGCAGCAGGTGCCTTGCCCTTCCTTGCTGCCCATCAGCAAGTGACTTTTCTTCTCTCTGCTCACCATGGGCTCGCTGCTGAGCATTCACCCTGCAGCATGTCATGGAGGGCTGTACCAGAAGCCCCTGTCCCTGCTGTCCTCCTCTTCCAGCCCTCTGTGCTTGCCCTGGCATGGGCTCTTCTTACAGGAGATACAGGGATTTTTTTCTGGAGTGCAAAGCTTCTTTAGCAAGCCCATGAATTGCTGACTGCTCACGTGGCGGGGCCCAGCCTGGCTGTGCAGCCAGGAGTGGTTTATTATGAGAAAGGGTCTGTCAGCTGCTGCAGACTCACAGCACCATAAACGTGTTGTCTGCAGAAACACAGAGGAGTGGGGAGAGACAGAGAGAGATTAGCTGTGAGTGGGAGGGTGAAGATATGGGGAGTGGAGGTCACAGGAAGCGTGGGTTTCAAAACAAGACCAGAATGTAATGCCAATTGCCTTGTGATTTTAATTTTTTTTTAAGTAAAAAGGCAGATATCACTGGCAGGTGTCCAGAAACTCCTTCCAACACTATTAACTTATCTGTATCAGTTCTGCAGCCCACCTCCTGTCAGCACTGCTCATGGGGCCATCCGGAGAGTACTGTGGTGGTGTTGGGTCACTCACTTCTCAGCTGTCAAATCACAAAAAGAGGTTGCCATTTTTTGAGACTGAGAGTAAATTGGAGAAAAATCAGTGGGTCCATGTCTGACCGCTGACCAAATCAAAGCCTCACTTCAGAGTGGGAAGCATCAAAGAGGGTTTTAAGTACTGAATATTTGTCACTGACTTTGCAGGCTCCATTGCTTTTACCCCTAATCTTCCTCACTTGCTCATGCTGTGCATGCAGAGGCAGGGAGGGATGATAATGGACTTGCAGTTGTACTTGCTGTTCCCATAACAAATGGCAGGATCTTCACATAAATTGTTTGAACATGTAACACTGTTCTTATTCCTTAACGATAAGGGCTTAGGAGCTGCCCTTTTCCAAAATGAAAGAAATGAACCAAACGTTATCTCTTTGTTTTAAAAAATGATCCCTGCAACTACAACAACAAAAAGCCATTATGATGATCTGTAAAGGTCTCGCAAGCTTTTACAGGAGAGATTTTCCGCTCATCCAGTCTGGCTTCTCTCCCGTTTCCTCTCCCTATTCCCAACCCACGTGGTTCAAGCTTTCTAGGTCAGTTTAAGCTCCTAGATACTGCTGAGCTGAATGAACCTGGCCTGGAGGACATGTCAGAGGTCAGACCTGGAGGGAGAAGAATCTCCTCTTGATACTGTGCCTAAAACTAAGTTCTTTAGATCTTGCTCTGGTCCCACGTGCATCCATCATCAATTATATATCTATACTCACTGTTTACACAGGTTTCTTGTTTATCATGAAATATTTGCTTCGAGGCTCTGCATCTGTTGTAGCAGTGTCTATTGCTTATGCCCAGGGAAAAAATGTCACCATAACTTTTCAGTACTATGGCACGGATCTATGTGTGGTGGCTGGTGTTGGACCTCTGATAAGCCATGGTGAGCTGCTTGCTGACTCTGTCCTGGACCAGTGGACATTTTAGGGGTGAGTTTGAACTTGAAAATTTCTGAGAAATAACTCTCTCCTTTATCTTGCACATAATAGATCTATGTTTCTGGGGATACTGGGGAGAAATTAAAAAAATGCATTTGAGCAGCATATACAGAGACACCCAAGCAGGCACATACACATTAGAGTTTGCACTGATGAGTGAGGTAAAAAAAATTGATGATATGAAGCCTCTTTGTGACCATCCCAAGACAGAGCTTGAGCCCTTGGAGTGTTTTCACAATCTCTGGAACAGGAGGCTTGGAAAATTAACCCCTTTGATTTCTGCAGAGCCCTCCTAGCTTAAACATGCTTGTGTAGGCTAATGCACACATCCATTAGCTTTCCCACTGCCAACTGCTGTTACTGTAGCTGCTTAGCGCCCTGCTGGGAGGGAGATGGATGGACTCCTCCAGATGCCGTCCTGCTGCTGCTTCCTTTAGATCAGTCCCAGGGGATGCAGACCCACTATGGCTCTCCTTGAGCTGTGAGTGGCCAAGTGAAGCAGTCCATACACACGCTCTCTCACATTAACTTCCCTATTTAACAACACCCATGCTATTCTTCAGTACATTAGGTGGAAATAATGTTTTTTTCAAAGTGGATAAGCATAACTGCTTCCCAGGTGGAAAAAAAAAAAAAAAATAAGAGCCACAGAGGGCTTCAGAGATATGGGCTGAGCCAGCTGCAGAAATGTGAATTAGCTCCCCAGCTGTAAGAGCTGCCAGTCAGCCTAATCCACTATATCATGGCTGAAACCTGGAGTCAGCATGAGGAGGTGCTGGGAATGGAGGGGGAGACAAAGGAAAAAGAGAGAGGATGATACATGAATGAGAAAAATGAGACATATAAAGGCAAAATCCTCATCTGTCTGCAGAGGCCTTAGGAACTGAATAGCTGGTGATAAGAGCAACTTCCTTCCATGCATTCTGTATCAGGTATTTAGCATGGCTGTGTCTCAGCACTGTGCTCCCCCGCACAGGACTGCAGGGAGATGGTCAGCATCACTATGCTGCGTGTAGTAGAAAGCAGGTGGATTTGCTTAGCTCTATGGGTGGCAAAGAACTGGGAGCATTTTTCATTGTCCAGGCAGGAGTTAATATTAATGTATTTTTCACTGTCTTCCTCTGGATGCGTCACAAAATCAGTCTATGCAGGGAGCAGCCAGGGAGGAGAAGGGAGGGAGAGACATCTAGAGCCAGTGCAGATGGGAGGCACAGCTGAGTGATGAAGAATGAAAGCTGCTAACCAGGCTCAGGCCACACACGAAGGGCTGGCTGCCCTTCCTGACCCTCCCTAACCGTGGAGAAAGACAGACCTTGCGGGGCTGTGGCTGGAAGGGAGCACGCTCCTTTCCCTCACATCCACGTGTGAGCACTGTGAAACTGTGGGGTCAGTGTCATCTTCCAGAAGGAATCCCCTATTGGCAAGGAAGAGAAATGGGTTTTGTTTTGCCCCATACAATTGATGGGAGTGTTGTTCTCACAACTGAGCTAGACAGCTGGGTGGAAAGTCTTCCAGCTGCTGGACACCTGCTGCTGGAGGAGCTCCACTTCCACTGCTTGAGAAACCAGCCTGTCTTGGAGGTACAACCCATGGTTGGAGACAAGAGAAAGTATATCCAAATCCTAAGCAACTTCTGCTTTCCTGAGGTGTTGCTGCTTTGTACAATTAATTTCTGATCTCTTATTGACAATTACCCTAAATCAAAATGAACAGTCAGCTGGCTACAGTGCAGGGGTGTGGGGTGCAGCCAAGGGTGTTTTGGCAGTGGATGGAGGGGAGGAAGGGAGAGAGCTGCTGCATTCTGATCCAGACCTCATTGCTGCTGCTTAACCTGGGTCTGTAGCAGGGAGAGAGGAGAGCAACACTGCCCACCAGGTCCAGGTTCCAGGGTCTCAGTGCAGTCCTTCCCTCTACCCAGCTTCTACACAGCCCAGGAGAGGACTTGCCATGGTGTGGGACATCCACCCATGCTGGCCAGAGCAGGCAAGGTGGCTTCTCAAGGTGCTCAGAGTGGATCTGAACTCCCCCAAGGAGCTGCATCAGGGTGGAGGGTTTGACTGTACTGGTCTGGCCCTGAGGTGGTGCTGGGTTGGCTGTGCCTTGGGGCTGGCTGGCTTTGGTAGGTGGGTACCACAGGGATGAGGGAAGACCAGGGGGTCTGCCCCTGCGTCCCTCTCACCTGTGCTGGCTCACAGGGCTCTGTGCTGATGTCTGTCAGAAGCCTGATGTTGTTTAGTAAAGAAGTTGTCATCCTCACACACCCACAGCTCCTCCATATTTGCCCAACCACCTCTTCCCCAGGCTGGGGAAGAGCAAAGCAAAGGCTGGACGGATATGCCTGGACAGACCCGTGGCATTCCAAATCGAGGGCTGTGCTCCCTGGGGAGAAGCTCCATGCTGTCCTATTTAGGCACTTTATATTGCTTAATTGGAGTTGCTAGGGACTGCATACGTCGATCAGCGGAGCACAAAGTGACATGACAACAGCTGTCATGTGTCTCTGATTTTCCCTCTCCTCCCTGAAAGAAGTCTGGACAGATGACTACATGTGTTTGCTGGCCCACAGAAAAGCACACACACGGTTGTGTGTTTGTGTGCCTTTGATGGCACCTCCCTATAGGAGGCACAGTCGGAGCCGTGCCTTTTGTGGGCAGCAGGAAAAGGGGCAAACCTGCAGCAGCCTCTCTTCTACAGGCTGAGCTCCAGCTTTGAGGCGGCTCTGACCCCATCCCGTTCCCCTGTGCTGTGAAGCCAGTGAGCACAAACACGGGGGTGGCAGGACAGTCCAGCTTTTATTTGTTTTGCATGGTGGATTTTGGTGTTTTCTGAGTTCAGGAATGCTGCCTGCTCCTCCGCCTCCTCTAGTGCAGCTGCACCTCTGGGTCCCAGCCCCAGCTGCCACGGCTTAGCGTTGCCTCCAAACACATTGTTTTGCTGGGTGCAGTGCCTCTGTGTTCTTGGATGGAGATTGGCTTGTAGCTGTCTCTGCCTGCATGGCATCTGCTTCCCTCTGCCTTTTTAATCCTCTGCATTTTCCATAACCTAACATAAATGAGTAACAAATCTGGGATGCACTTCTCCAGCCAAGGGGACAGATCTGGGGCTGTGGCATTTTACACCTACTGTGATTTCTGCAGCAGTCTCTCTTTCTTTTGCTTTTCTCTTTTTTTTTCAATACACATCAGACTTGTGAGAAATGTATTCTTATGTCAGTAATGTTCAAAGGCGAAAAGAAAAGCTGCCAGAAGAGAGCTTTAAATGTCTGATGTATTATCATTCAGAGAATTTTCAGTACAATTATTCTGGATTTTTTCCAATAAATAAATTGTACAGACTTTTAAGGGAGAGCTTTTAGGTTAATGGAAATATTACTTAAATTAAAATACATCCCATTCAGCTATCAATTCCACTGTCATTGCAGCATGTGTTTAATGTTAATGACATGCTCAAATAAAAAGGAAGAAACTGATTTGTTTTACTGTGTCCAAAGCTGAGTATGATCTGTTGTGGAAAGTTAAATACAAGCCAGAGGGGGCACAAGGCAGCATCAACAGAAGCATGGCTAAAATGTACTTGCAGAAGGTATATTGCACAGCACTGTGCATGGTAAGAGACATATTTTGTCTTGTATTTTCAATGAATTGATTTTTACTTTTTTTCTTCTCTTGGTGACTTTATGAGGAGGCCTTCTACGGGCTCTGTCCCTTTGTTTTTGGAACCTCACACAGGGGAGAGTGGATCCCAGATTCCATCTGGGGCAGGTTGCAAGTTCACTCCTGCTCCAAGGAAATGGTGGGCAGCTTGGAGAGGAGCTGCCAAATTCAAATGATGTCTTGAACTCTGCAGTTCCCAGATGAGCTCTCACCAGACTAGGTTTCACGGCACCTGCATGAGGCCCTTCTGCTTCCAGCTGAGCTGGGCAACACGAGAGACAACTCCCTGGGCCTTTGGAACCTGTGCTTTCCATTCTGGCAAGGGAATAAGGTCAACGGACTGGTGAGTGAGCAAAGAGGAAAAGCTAACTGGCTTCTACCTCTTTTGCCTTTTGATTTATGAGTTATGCTGGATTGGGAGGGGGAAAGGCAGCAGAGAAGGTTTCTACATTTTCTAGTGTGTCACTTGTCAGCAGGTGACAGGACTCTTGCTTGGGATGGCCATGAGCTTGGATGCTCACCCACTGTAGGGGTTTTTGTCCTGACCACCCACTGTGGTGCAGGCATGTGTCCTTGGGTGGGTCACCCAGGTGTGTTGGGTCTGCTGCCCGGGGGACAGCAGATGCAGAAGAAGCCTGGGAAGGAGATCAGTCTCCAGCAGTCAGCATTCCTTTTGGAAAGGGAGGCTCTTAGTTGCAGGGCCACAGGGAGCAAGAATGCTTTAGCTGGGCCAGGTGAGAGCTGTTACATCAAAGCCACTGGTGCATCCCCACCCTGAGAGTCCTCTGGAGCCCATCTGCCCCTCTGGAATCCAGGTGCAGATAGAGCAGGGATTTTCCCTGAATCCTTGCCGGA
Organism: Euphonia xanthogaster; assembly: GCA_034509185.1. NCBI lineage: Eukaryota > Metazoa > Chordata > Aves > Passeriformes > Fringillidae > Euphonia > Euphonia xanthogaster. Next base: position 31,129,464 of record JAYDZK010000169.1, on the reverse strand, counting down.
AAGCTGGTGGGCTGCCCACCCAGGCACAGAGTACAGCACTTAAAACACCAATTATAAACATAGTGCCCACAAAGTTCAGGCCTGAGGTCTTTAAATGGGCTTAAGAAGGGTTTCAAGGCAGCAGTTACATGGGCCCTACTGTACTGAAGATACTTATTGACTTAGTTCAGGCTCGAGTCCATAGACTGAAGCATTTTATTCAACAGAATAAGCCAGCACAGGGACTGAAAGGTGAGAGGGATCATTGCTCATTGGTATTGTTCATGCTCACTGGTATCTTACTCATGGCAACATCCGATGTCTGTGTCAGGATAACTGCAGTAACAGTCTAGGTGATAGCTACTTCCCACCTTTCAGATGACAAACTGGTCACTGTTATTGGGGACACGGGATTGCATCCAGAAACACTTCATCCTCTGGAGAGAATTGAACAGATTTTGCTGGCTGCAAGTGCAAGTTCTCCTTGCTGCATTTGTCCTTCACTGAAAGTCTTAGGGCAAGAGAGCCACTTCCAAGTTGAAGGCACAACAAGACCAGGCCTTGAATCTGTGAAGATTTTATGTGAAGCTTGTTCTCCAAACTTTCCAGACTTCTTGGTCCATTCAGCAATGTGTTGGAAGAAGTACTGGATCTGATTTCATGCCCCTGTGGGGCTTGGGGAATTTTTGTAGCAAAAGGAGAAATTACTCAATTTGCATCTTGACATGGCTTTAAGAGAACAGAACTCCCAAGCAAGTCACCAGAATATCCCTGGGTTTCTTGTGCTCACTTCTCAGGCTTTGCTATGCAAAATGAACAGTGCTTTTTTTTTTTTTGTGGAGACTAAGAATAACTTCCAGGCCAAGTTCCAAGGTCAATCCGTCCACCTGACTTTTTCCAGCTATATGAATTAACCGTCTTCAGCACAAATATGCTACAGCATATTTAGAGGACAGCTTCAGGATCACCAAACACATTGTTAGTTGCACAGAGGCAGGATTCCCAGACATTACAATGCATTGCTATTTGGGCTCAGTTTCCACTGTGGCTTCCCACTCTTTTTTCTTTTGAGGTTACTCCTTTGCAACAGAAAAAATATTTAGTTTTCACCAGTAGCACAAGGTGTATTTTCCTGGGATTCCCTTGAACATTCCTTGCTTATGGCCAATTGAAGAGACATTTGTGAATCTGATTGTTGTGTGTTGTCATAGCTACTTTTCTACCCTCCTGGGGTAGGGGTAGGCTTTCACTTAGGGGCACTGCAGTTCAGGTCAAGTGGGTTTTGTTCCTTTTTTTTTGTCCTTCTCCACATTCACATGCAAGTGTTCTCGCTTTCATCTTTCTAGCCTGCTCCTTCTTCTCAGATCCTCTGTCTTGGTTCAAAGGGTCCTTGTGCCAGCAGGCTAATGCACACCTGGTGCAACCTAGGAACAATTCACTCCCAGGAGAACAATGGGCAGTTTGTGCATTCTCATCATCACCAGGGGCTTCCTGCAATGGAAAATAGCTCAAGGTTTCTAAGGCTCTCTTATCCCACAACAGAATAAGCCTGTGGGCAGACTTAAAATCAACACGTCTGTTTTGGCCTTGAGCCCACCACTGCCAGTATTGTCTTCTTTGGGAAGTGAATTCCTTTGTATTACCCTCTGCTTCCCTGTGCTTGGACTGTCTTCTTTGCAGGACCCTGTCTGCTTAGTGCAGACCCGGGTTGAAATTAGTGCTTTCCCTTTTGGCAAAGTATTTTCTTCATATGACACTGCTTCTTTGGCTGTGGTTACCATTCATCACACAGTAAAAGACCTCCTTGGTGTTGGCACATACTGACTGTTTCCCATTTGGGAAATGGGCATGGCAATTCTTCTGTCTCTCTTAGGGGCATTCTGAAGAAGTTGTGTTGAATTATCCTAGCCTCTGGTCTGTATGATTAGTATATCTGATTACTGCCTGTCATCCAGGTAGTTATGTAGACAGGCAACACAGGATATAAGATGGACCTTCTAAAAATGGGACAACTCATTATTAACAAATGCTTGGTGGTCACTTTGACCTGAGAGCGGGGACAAACCTTGTGCTCCCCTGCTTTACCAGGAACACCCGTACTGCCCGTGAGCAAGAAAATATCTCTTGGGGAATTCTGCAGTGGTGGGAGGCATACATGCCATGGGGGAAGAATTTGGACTCCATCCAGTCTATCTATGGAGCAGTCACTTGTAATCATTGCTAATCCAATCAGAGTAGTAAATAGTTATGGATGCCTGCATAGATTTATTGATCTGAATTATACCAAGTGGCAGAGATAAAGCAAGGGACAATATTTACCAGAAATAAATGTTGATGTTTATGGAAAAACCAGAGTGTATGTTCACATCTATTTTGAATGTTTTTGTGAGAAATACCTGAGAAGTATCCATTATGGGCATATCTTCATAGGGGTAATAAGTTTTTCTCTTAAGCTAATATTCTAAAGGGATAGATTAAATTAAAGGTTCATTTAAAAACTATTTCTTTTCCCTTGGAAGGTGAATAATATTTTTCACTTACACTGCTGCAGTCCATCATAATGTTTATATTTGCATGTGGAATTTGGTTATCTGGTGCTACTTCAAGCTCAGTATTATTCATTTCAGATGAGTAAAGAACAATTTGAGCTCTGGCTCTTTACAGTAAATTATAAATTAAACCCATCAAATAAAATCTTTTCTCCATTCATTTTGACATTACAAATGCCATGGATGTCCTTGGGGACAGGGTTCTACCCAATATTCTTATACTTAAACACTCACCTAAGTGTTTGCAGAGTCCTCATTTCACTGGCCATCTATGTGCCAGAGGCTCTGCTTGTGTTTAACAATTACAAGTGACTCCAGTGAAGACCTTAGTCTTCAAAGTTTTTTTGCAAAAATGCTGACCTGCTTCTCATATTCCAAGAGCAAAACTGGTTAAAGGAGAGAAATCTGGGCTGTCCACGCTGTTTGTGTGTGGCTGTTACTCAGGGTCAGTGTTTCCCTGCGCAGTCAGGCAGGGATAGATTTTTATTTGCCCAGGTCTATCTCACAGCAACAGTGAAAGACTTTCTAAACATGGGAAAATCTGACACAATAAAGCTAGCCAGGGAAACTGTCCAGTCTTTTAGAACTAATATATATGCATGCATTTAAGGAATGGCATATTATGTAGCTGAGGCAAAAATCTATGGAAACATATCAGAATTGTGAAGTGAAATGTTGGGTTATGGATGGGTGCTGTTTCCTGACTAAATAAACATCCTTTGTGGTTGGCTTTGGTTTATTTTATCTTTTTATTTTTCACTCTCACTATTCAGTAGGAGGTTTTGGGTTCCTTGCACTCTGCAGAGGATCAGTCATTTTCTCCCTATGGCATTCTCAGCAGAGCATCTTCATCCTTTGTCTATTTACAGCTGACTGGGTGCACTGAAGTGTTCTTATTCTTTTTGTTTCATAAAATCTTAGTTGTAGAGAGAAAAAAAATATAAAAATAGGGCAACTAACTGGGCAGGTCCCTGTAGGGAACTCAAGGACCTTGCTTTTGTTGAAATTGCTTGGAGCCCCATGATGTTAATATTTCCATCTGCTAAGTTAGCCAGACACAAGAGGTCATGGTTAGTTTTTACTGAAATGATAGAAGTGTTTTCTTGGGGCTTGTTTTCTTTTGTGTTTTGTTTGTTTTAATACAAATCCTGACCAGAGCCAGTGTCAGCACCCAGCTTGATGCCAGCACAAACACAAAATGACAGAACAGCTGGTTTGTTTGTTTGTTTGGGTTTTGGTGCCTTTTTTTTTTTTTTTCCTCCTGTCCTGGGCATAAATTCCCAGTTCTTGTTTCCTTTTTTCTATATTCTCTGCTTCCCTGGAGTATTGCCATTCTGCTGCAGACACAAGGCCATAACCAGATAAGCTCTCCCCTTTGCACCTGCACTTACTTGCCTGCATTTAGGATGGGAGCAGTAAAGAGACCTTCACAAGGACTGTGAGTGTAGGACAGCGACTGCATCTGAAAAGCAAGAGTCTCTGCACGTGAAACAGAGATCATCTTCCCTGTTTCCAGTAGCACCTGCCTACCCTGCAAATTAATCTCTGGGAGCCTGAAGATGGGCACCCAGAAAATGAGGTACAAACAGTGGCAGCGTATGACAAATTTAGATGGGAAGTGATCTTTCACAGCCTGAGCTGGTACCCATTTCTGATCTCATGGGCAGCAAATCCTCATTGACATCAGTGGGAACACAACGGGGGCTCTCCTTGCCCACAGTTACTTATTAAATGACTTGTAACTCAAAAGGTCTTGGATGAAATTTATTATTATACACCAAACACAACAGTTTACAGTGATGTTTTGCTCAAGACAAAGCCTGAAGAAGTGATAATGGAAATCAGGAGAGGGAAAAAATATTTAAATCTAGATTATTTTATTATTGATTTTTTAGTCTAAATACCTGTGGATAATTTTGTTCCAATTCTACAGAAACAATCCCTCTTTGCAAAAGAAATTTCAGATCCCACCATTTCCAGAACAAACCATGCACTTGGAAGGTTTTATCACAGAAACTATGCTCACTGTTGAGTAAAGAAATTCCCTCTTATTTCTTATCATTAATACAGGTCCTTAGCTGACCTGCTGGACTTTCCTAGTAGTCTGTTGGCGGTGATAGTCAAGAATATTCTGCGGTCTCCAAGTACGTGCCTGAGCTGACATGTTTCTGAAATGGCTTCTTCAAACACTGGCCCATTGCTTTTTCATTTTGGGAATGAAAATGAAAAGCGCATTCACTCCTTAATATAGAAAGAAAAATGGAAATTATATATTAAAATATTTAAAGTGGTTAAATTAACAATCAGCACAAAGTGAGTTTGGTCCATTTTTTAAAAGCAGTCCCCCAGTAACAGGCAAATTACAGGTCATCAGGCTCAGATCTACTCTCCCTTCTCATTTTGATGAGATTTTGTGGCTCTTTCATTCATTTATGGTAATGTGTCAAATTATGCTTTAAGAAAGTCAGAAATGAAGACAAGAGATGCTGTTTGTTTGAAAGTATTTTGCATAATGCAATGACTTTTAAGTTTGGGTAATGCCAAAGATTGATAATGCAGTCTAGAAGCAAATAAAATGCTGACATCCTCTGCAAGCTTTTCATCTGTAGATAAATATCTTTGCTGCCACCGATACATGCGTCTTTGTCCAGCTTTGTCCAGCTGTGTGCTGTAGAACAAAGCCATCATTTTATTCTTTAGGCAGCCAAAATTCTGAAATGTATAGGCCAGCAATTTGTTATACTTAGTGGCCTGATAGAGATTTCCTAATTTTATGTGGACATACCAGAGCGAAGAGATAATGTGATGATTAAAATCAACATGTATAGGAGTACTTACCATGCAGTATTTTCCTTTTTTTTTCTTAGCCTGAAACTAGCTAATCCTTCAGACATGTATATTGGTAATAACAGAGATATGCTTTCATAACTGCAAGTGGAAACCCTGCAAGGACTGTACTGCACCTCACCAAATGATGTTTTCTCCAAAATCAGTTGTTTAGAAAAATCATTAATTAATTAACTTGTGCTTCCATGAACAAAGGGCACTCCAATTATTATTTTCCCTTGTCTTTTTTGATGTTTTGTTTAGAGGCCTGTTTCTTGTGATATTCATTCTTCTAACTCTATTTGGTAAGTACATTACCATATCCTCTACCCGACAAGCCATCTGTAATATACCATTCAGAGAAATGGTGGCTAAAGGAGTCTGGGAAAGAGTGTGTTTCTCTTATTTGCTGGGTCTGCTAGTCATGAGGTGTCAGGACAAAAAGGGAGATTTCACTATTTCACTTCCCTGGTTCTTGTCTGCTTATGGGTATTTTGAAAGCACAGGCAGAAGTGTCACTGAGCCAGCGCAAAATCCTGTGAGGCACTAGGACTGAACCCATCCATCCCATGTAAAACATGGCCCCAGATGCCTTGGGTCAGCTTTTCAGGGGAGCAGGGAGCTAACAGCTCAGCAGGAGCAATGGTCCATAGCAGTCTCACACTCTCCAGGTCTGTGAGGCACAAATTCTGTGACTTCCCCCCCGCCCCCCTCCCAAAACAAGAGACACAAATAAGCGGGTTGGGAGGCTGGTGATCAGCATCCATGGAAATTGGGTGACCAACATTCAAGTGCTGCTTGGTGAAGAAATGCTGCAGTATCCCGAGGTCAAGCACTGACCTAGAATAAGCTGAAGGTCTGGATGTGCCACGGTAGGAGGCCAAAGAACAAGTCAGTGTTTAAAAGCAGGCTTTGCTTGTGGTAGCTCATAAATATTATACTTGTCATCTTTCCCCCTCCCGGTAGACACAGATACTAGGCAGGTTTAACTCCATTTTAAATCTGCTATGTCTATGACTGAAATAATAATATTTATGCAGGGTAGTTTTTCAAGAAGCTTAGTGAATGTGAAAACAAGTTCTTGGGTTTTCCCCTTTCATGGAAGCAAGCTGAAGGTCAGATTTACAACATCTCAAGCTACATTCTGTGCTCATTTACACAGCTGTAATCTTGAGTTATGCCACTGAGGACAAGAAATTGCTCCAGACTTACAGGATATAACTGACAGCAGAATTTAGCTTGGGGTTGCCAAAGCTTGACAGAAAAGGAGCTGCAAGGGTGGAATTTGGTGCTCGTGAAGTAGCTTGTATATATTCAAGGAATGTATGAGCCCAAAGATTTATTAGTAGTGTTTCAGAGCATTATTGAAATTAGACCTAATTATCTGTGTAATTTGCTGGAACCAGCATTTTAGCATTTTTGATCAAGTATATGCCATTAATTTAAAAAAGAGATGTACCAGGCTGTTCTCAAAAAGAAAAAAAAAAATTAAAAAGAAAGCCCATCATTTCTAAATAGTGTGTTTCAAAAATTTCAAAGGTTATTGTTGGTTGAGTCCTTCTTCTCCCTTTGCAAAACAGTCCATTTGCAGTCTAATTGTATGGAAAAAAGTTCACATCACCCCCGAAGGTTATTCCAGCAAGCAGAGAAAATAACTATCTCCTTGTTCCCAGACCAGCTCTGCCATCCCTCTCCCTCTTGTCCTTTCTCCAGCCCCATTATGCCACTTGGAAATGGTGCTGGCAGTCTCTGGATGAAGGAGCAGAAGACAAAGCTGCGAGCAACAACCAACCTGCTCTTTTGCAATGAAGAAAGTGCAAGGCTCCTGTTCAGACCTGTACCCCATTCTCTCTGTTCAGGCATGATCCACAGGTACTGCTTGGTTTGAAGGTATCATCTCCATGCCTAAGCCTCTCTTTCTGCTGTGGCTTCTTGCCAGCCTTCTGGTGCTCGTGGTCACCTGAGCTCCTGGCAAAGAGGAATGCTCTTGTGATGAAAATGACAGCCATGAAAAGGTGCAGTGCACCTTGCTTTTCTGCTGGTTTCTGTGGAAGCTTTGGAGAAGATCCTTTGCTAGTCTCTTTGTCATGCATTTAATAGTAACAATGATGCTTACCTCTTTCTGAAAGTGTGCTTTGAGGCTACAGCCATTGTTGTGTACGAATAGCTTGAAGCTTACCTGAACACCAAAGTTGAAAGCAAGAGGAAAGAACACAGCCAGGCTATTAGCCATCATGTTTTGCCAAACCTCTGCTCAAAGAAGCCTTTGGTTTGGGACAGATGCTGTGCGGTGCTTTTTTTGTGGTCAGCACTTCTCTAGTTCAGATTTTTCACTTCCTTATTTTTTTTTTCTTTTCTTTTTATACCCTCTTAACCCCTGCCTCCAAGTAGGTCTCCAGCAGCATAAACATGGTCAGCATGTCATTTTGGGAGGCAAACAGTAAACGTGAAGGGGGGATGCTCTTATTGAAATGTTCTACACACTGGCTCAAACGGTGGAGAAGCATCAGCTCAGACTTTCCCAGTAAATGATTAACTTTTGTTTGCACAGAGGAGAGAGCCACAGTAAGAATGCAATTAATTACACTGGCAGCTCAGCCAGGCCAGCAGTCAGCAGTGCTCTTGCTTGCAGCTCCTGGCTCTGCAGGTCTGATTTGAGAGTAACTAATTAAACACAGGTGCAGGCTAGCAGACTTGTTGAATTAATGCAGTGTCTTCTTTTCGGTGTTCCCAGGCATTTGTAGCTCACAAAAATAGAGCAGGCACTTGGTGCTACAAATAATAATAGAGTGCTGATGACGGAGGTAATTAATCCTTTATTACTGTGGCGTGATAGGCTGCTGCTAGGGCTGTCATTCAAGTACTTCTTATGCAAAAACATGTCTCAGAGGTGAAAGAACATGGAAGAGGAGAAAGAGGAGTGCTCTAATGGACTTGCTTGTGTTATGGACACAGATAGATCTTCAGGGTTTTGGCAAGATTGTCAAAACCTGGTAGTCAAAACTCAAGACCAAAAATTCACTGCGCTATATTCTCGGTTCTGCCTTTGACCCACCAGGGAACTTTTAGCAGGCAGCAGCTTAAAATAAAAATTCAGTCCCGTTCAAATGATACACAACCATCAAAGAGAAATGCAAGGCAAATAACTGTAGCTCACTGTGGCCTTTCTTTTCTCTTCTTTTGCTTCCTGAAGATCCTCAGTTGGCCATTGTCATTAACAGGCTACTGACTCCAGCAGGCCCTAGGTTTAACCCCAGTACTGCTCTTTGTGATGGTGCAGGGGGTGATTGTCTTGCTTTAAAGGAGACTGGCTTTGAGTGGAGGTAACGCAGATGTCCAGGGAGCTGCAAAAAGAGCAAATACTGTTTAGGGTTATTTATTTCCAATAACAAATGCTGTTCCCCTTACTGGTTCAAATCCAGCTGCAGGGCTCAAGTACCTTTTTCAGCTAAAATTAAGGGCAAACTGCGAAAATGTTATCAGCCTTCTCTCTGTTGTCTTTTACTTGTTTGTAATACCCCTTCTTCCCAGACACAGGAATTTTGGGATTTTATGAGATGTCAAGAAGGAAACAACCTTCTGTGGTAGTTACCCCAAGGAGTGCCAAACATTAAGATACTTCAGCCTCAATACAAGGAAAATCCCCAAAACACAATGTATGTGTTTACTTTAAAGACAAGGAGTGATTTCATGTTCTTGTTACTTCATGATGAAAATGGTCCAACGCTATTAGGAATGTTTATAGTGGGAAAATAATGCCAAGTCTAATAAATGATCAGATAGGACAGACCATGTTTTATTCAGTGTGGGAACCAAACACTGCCATATTGTACAGATTTGCTGATCTGGAAGAATTGTTCTTGCCTTACAGTATGCAGCTCAAAAGCCGAGCGCATGAATATGACAGTTTTCTCTTTTTTTAATGCAGAGAATTTTAAGACAGAAACATTGCTTGGAGAGTTTTCTAAGGGATTCTGATCAACTTACTTAAGTTCAGGAAATCAGCAATAATTTGCTATCCTTCTATATTTTCCAGTGGCTTTTGTTTTTCTTGCATCACAATTCTTATCCCATTAGAGACAAATAGTATTCAAGTATTTGCAAGTATTGAAAACTAGTATTTTGCCACAAATTTTAATGCTAACTCCACGGTAGGTAAATAGCTGAGAGCAGTTCTTAGAGCAAGGATAGTTTCTGATTCTTTTCCTCCTCTTTGCTAGTTACTTGTGCCCCTGTGGGAAATTTACATGGTGGAGTGTTTGCCCTCACAGGGCACATAAAAGGTTTGTAAAAACACTTTTCTATGACCATGTGTATTTTTCAACAGCATGAAACAGGAGAAAGTCATTGCTGACTTTCTCCTGGCTGTGGGTCCTGATGAGAGAATGCTGGGGAGGGTGAGGCCCTAAATTACTGCTCAGCTCACAGAAAATTGTGTGCCTGTGTGTGTGTGTGCATAACCAACTGTGGGTTGTGCCTGCAACAAGCATGATTTTTTGTTTTCTGAACTCCATGCTCTGAAATTTCCAGGAAGCTGCTCTTTGCTGCTGACAGTTGCTATAGGGGTGATGGCAGCAGTGAGGTGGTTTTTGTTCATGTCTTCTTGTCTTCATTAATTTCCAGTGTGTCATTTCAGCTGAAAATATGCAGTTGCTCTTAATGTGTTCAATAGCATGATGTTGGCTAGGTGGTTATTTATGTCACAGTAAATATTTGATGAGGAGGTATGTTATTTTTAGCCAAAATCACAACATATTATTGAAATTTATAGGCCTGAATTAGGCATCTAACACATGATCATTTGTTACCTTTACAGTTTCCCGAGGGTTTTTTCCATTTTCCTTCACAATTTGCACTGAGAAGGGGGTGATTCACAGTGTTGGTACAGATTGTTGCACACAAGCTGCATAGTGGGGGCAAACACCAAGCCTCAAATCGCAGGACCCGTGCTGATGGGGGATGCTGCAGCCACTGAAGCAATAAACCCCTAAAGGCTGTGCAAATTTGTGAATGTACAAATGGATCTCAAAGCTGTGATTTTCATATTGCAGCAATCACTGCCGTAGGAGTGCATGACTGACAGCACAAAGGACTTAGATTTACTGTAGAGAGATGTAAATTGATAAGCCAGTAGACAGCCATCATTCTTCCTTTATTCTCTCTCTGTATCCCATGTCTTTCTCTGCTGGCATAATCAAAGCTGACACAGTGCATTCTATACCAAGTTATATTTTTTGTAATTATAAGACAGTACATGAGATCTGAAGTTGTTATTCAGGAAATGGCACAAAGCTCACTGAAATACAGGTTTTCAGATTGATCCTCTGATAATATTGTTTTTCACACAGATTCTGGGTACTCAGAGTCTACATCTATGTCTTTAAGCTGTCTAAGTGCTTTAAGAAGGGATAAGTACCGGAGGAAAAAAAAAAATGAGGGAGCTTTTCCTTTTGTGCAGAGGGAAAAATATACAAAGCATGAGATACTGGCTTTCTTTCTCCTTACCAGCAGCTGAATCTGAAGCATTTTGCCACACTGTTTCTAAAAAGGTTTGTAGGGAGCTGACTTGGGGGGAAGAGTTACAAGAAACAAAAATAGAGCTCACCCATAAAGACCTAGATGAGCAGTCAGCCTTCCCCTCAGCTGACTGGCTGGTGTGGCACACCTCTCATGTCTTGAGGCCAAAGGGTCTTTTTCCACTGATTCATCTCATTAGGCTCAGCTGCCTCTGACTTGAATTGCAATGTTTTTAGATCTAAAAAGAACAGACTATGAGATATAACGGAGTTGTTATAATACAGAAGCATTTGGAAATGTCATTTTTCCTCAGGTCTGAAAAAGCGTGGCAAAATCTGAACGCTAATATTGCAGCCCTTTGACCTCAAATGTGTACGGCTGAAAATTCAGATCCCATCTGGACCCAGTGAATGTGCGACTTGAAAGAAGGCGAATGAAGCCTTCCATGCTCTGGAGCTCCAGCAGAGAGGTTCTGCAGATCACCTGGGAAAATCCCAGTGCTGTAAGTAATCTTCCATATAGTTTAATTTTTAAATTCTCTGGTATTTTAATTGAATTAATGAAAATAGCAAGGAGAAAGAAAAATGATATTTGGATTTTTACTTAAAACAGATTGAAACTAGTAGGGAAAATGGGATTATTTCACTTGATAAAGTAGAGATTATTACTTTTCATTGAAAAACTGTTGTCTTTTTCAATGTCAGACTTTTTTTGCACTTCCAGAAATAAACTGAGAAGGCTATAGCTATACTTCATGGATGTTGATGTGCAGGCCTTGTCTGCTCACTGGGCTTCAGACTCATGATATCTCAAGTCTTGCTTTGCCTCACTGATCTGCATGCACAATGACCACAGGGCAGAAAGCAAGGTCTTTCTCTCCCTTTCATCTTTAATACAGGAAACTTCTAAATCCCAGTAGCTTCTCTGCTTAAATACAGTTAACAGGTAGTTTTAAACAGGCAGAATTTATTTTTTCTTTGAGCAATTAACTCAGCTGCCAGAATTGAGAGCCTTTTTATGTTAAATTGTTTCTGTAATTGATGGAAAAAGAAAGATGCTTCTGCCGGGAGATGTGGATCTTAACTGTCCTTTGGAAGCACCTGGTCCTTGATGCAGATGGTACCATCTGCATTGAGATTTCAGCATCTCAATTTTAAGCGCTTCCAATTAAGCAGGACAGATCTAGAGCTCTTCATGCTGCTGGGAGCTTGCTGGGGACATGTGAGGAAAAGCATTGCTGGTCATGCCACTCCTATCAAAAGGCAGCTCCTTGTCTTAGGGCAACCCAGGGAATAACAAAAGAGGAAGAAAGTCCAAATATTTTTGGCTCTAACTAGCCAAATAAGACAGCTTATTTCAACTACTAATAACTTAAGTGAGAGTGGTTATCTGAAGTACTCTTACAGATGAACCCGGGGTTACTCCCGTCAGTCTGACTACTGTTTAAACCTTTCACTTGCATGTATTGATTGATGCATTATTGCTCATGTCAGTGAAGGACTTCTCACCAGAAACCATCTTCTGGGGGATTATAAGGAGTATATTGGAAAAGAACTGAAATGCCTCTGTAATTTGTGCAGCGGATACGTAGCTCTGTAAGAGCTGCCCAGTTGGACACTGACAAATGATTTTACATAGGTCACTGAAAAAATTCTTTGGAGTAGCTATGCCAAATTGCCACGAGCACAGATTAGTTTCAAACATAGAAAGAAAAATGCAAAATCTTATTACTAATTTCCTAGGCCATCCAATTCACAGGTATCCATACCAAAAATGTTTTTACTGGACTATTTTCTTAACAGGGTCATTATGTCTCCTTCAAGGTAATTCTTAAAGAAAGGGTTTACTTCTCCCCACTTTTTCATGTCTGTGTCTCTGGCAGGAGTAGGCCTTTGGGAGCATCTTAGGAGTGAAAGTGTAAGAAACCAGAATGCCTGCTGCATGTTTGTTGCTGCATATTCTTTCAGAACTTGCTTTTGAAATGCATATTGGTTACAAAATAAACCCGAATGAGCCATTATACTCTGGTGTGTAATTATGCATTTAGGACACATACTACACACGGCCTTAAAAGAAATCTGTATGGAAACAAATTGCACTACATTTGCAAATAGCTGAAGGTAGTTGAGCAGCAACACCTCAAGCCTTTCAAAATACTGATGTAATTTACACCATTTTCTAAAGTAATTATCTTCCTAGCATCAGATTCCAGTTGTTTCAATGCCTTTGCTGCAGAGGAGCTGCAGAGGTCTCAGTATAGCACAAAAGACGTGGTCTTGGCTGTCTAACAGCCTTGGTATAGATTTCGTGCTTCTGCTGATGTACCATGGCAGAGCAGGACTGCTGGCCCTTGGGAGGGAACGCTACTTGGGCTTAAGACCTCACACAGAGTGGAGCCATGTGCCAGGTAGAGAGGTGCCCCTGGGGCAAGGCTGAAACCCAGCTTCCTGTCTCCCCATAGTTTAGTGAGGAGGAGAGATTTAGGTCTTGGTTGAACAGTTCTGTGATTTAGTGGAGTGATGGATTTACTTTTGTGGTCAGCCTTGAGGATGGAGAACCCTCTGGCTTCTTATTTCAGGGTTTTGAATTGCCACTAGAGCAAGACAGTGCATCTCCCCAGCTTTGACAGTGTTGTACCACTTATTTTTCCTCTTTAACTGGTGCTTGGCAAAGTACCTGCTTCTCGGGGGGCCAATCCTAGGAAATAGCTGTGTGTAACAGAAATGGCAGCAGGCACCCGTAAGGAAGCTGTGTGCCTGCCCGGGCCGATGATATGGAACAACATCAAGCATGCTTCCCTGCCTTGAGACAGCAGCTCCCGCGTTAAATCTACAGAATGCCTTTCTGAGCACAGTGCAGTTGGAAATGTTAAGAGTCACGCTTATTAGCACTGGCACATATAAGGCAGAGCTGCAGTAAATGACTTAAGTGTCCTGAGGATTTGAGGACTGGGGTGTTGCTTTTCCTTTTCTGGAGCTGAGCACTCGAGAGACTTTCATTAAACCTGGGAGTTGGCAGATCCTCATGCTGATTCTGCCACTTATTTGTTGTTCAGCCCCGGGCTAGTCACTTAACCTCTTGCTGCCCTAATTTCCCCATCTGGAAAATTATATTTACTTACCTCTCCTGGGGATTGCACGGGGCTTAATGAATGCCCGTAAGGGATTCGAAGATCCTCAGATCTGAGATGATACAGGACTGCAAAAGATTCACTGCATGTGCAAGGAGGAGGGGATGTGTGCCCAGGCGGGAGAGCCCGCCTGCACTCCTGGCCCAGAACCAAGCCTGAAAATCTAATCAGCAGGGGAGGATCTACTCTCTGTTTTAGATTAAACCCTCTTCCTTGTGGCCTTTTCAGATTTGCTGGTTGAAGAAGGAGGCAAGTGACTGAATGGGGAGGAGGGCAGCTGAAGTTAACTGCTTTCTCCTGTTGGTCCCCTGGATCTTTTTGTCAGTGCAATAACAGCTGGATCTCCCAGGAAGGTAATGATCTTCTTGGGTACTCCATCTTGCTGCAGGCTATTAGAGAAGCCAGGCAGCCCTGTTGCTGCCCATTTCTTTAGCAGGAAAAAATGAACCTCTGACCAAAAAAAAAAAAAAAAAGTTCCTCCATATAATTAAGCAGCATTAGAATGAGGTCTGTGCCTTTGCTGATGAACTTCAGTGAAAGCAGATGGTCACAATGGTATTAAAAACTAAAGACTTCAGTCAAGCTTTTAATTGAAAACAATTGGACCCTGCTGGATGGTAATTACCTTGGCTGCTTGCAAATAATATCACAGCACTGCTACCTATGAAGGAAGAATGAAGACTGAGTTAATAAGGACTGCTTAATCTGCATACAATAAACAAGGAGCATCCAAAACTATTTTCTCTGGTAGCTTCTTCCCCGCAAGAGGCTTTTAAGTGGTTAGCAGTGTGAAAAGGAACACTGAGTGGCAGAAATTGAAATGTGTGAAATGTTTGCTGGGTTTATAAAACAACTAGAAGAGCCCATCTTCCCTCATCTCCCTCTTTTTTTTAACAGCTGAAATTCCAGATGCATCTGAGAAAAACAGCAAAATATAATAAAGTGGAAAAACTCGAGATTATGCAGCATTTCTCCTCTTCTGAATGGCAACTGTTTATCTTGTTTTATCCACTTTCCTCTTCCCTTGCCTGATCGACTGGAAGGCTGGGGCCTTCTAAACACCCAGAGTGTTTTTCACCACGTTCTTAATTGGATTTTAACGATCATTAACTTAGTATGCCTCAGTGTCTAACAAAGCAAATGTAGTATGTGGCATATTTTCCCTGACCATTTTCTCATTTCTCTGCCTAGTGCTGGGATCAGATGAGGGTAAGAGGGCTAGACCACCTAAAAGGGTCCTGAGTCCTGACATGCTACATATTTGTTGACACAACCTGACATTAATACAGCTCTACTGTGTCTTCCCTGCTGTGGAAAAGGACCTGTATGGCTGTGGATGTGCAGGTGGAAAAAACAGTCCTGGTGTTGTCTCTTTTAAACACAGGTCCTAGACGTGTATAGAATGAATCAAATCTTGTCACCTTCCATGTAAACACTATTTTTCATGTGGCTGTTCTCTTGGGCATCGCTTTTTGCTCCCCTATGAGCAGGCAAGATGCCTTGCTGCCCCAGTAGACCTCAGAAAGCAGCAGCTACTGCAATTTTCCAAAATTAATGAGTAGCTGTGAACTGCTAGTAAAAGTGATGCAACGATTTTCCATAACATATCATTTTAGAAGCAGTGACTTGAACTTCTTTTTCTTTTCCTATCCAAATATTTGTCTTTTCAAGGCACCAGCCAAGAGTTTGTCTTGTCTTGTCTGGCAATATGATGAAATTAACTTTTCCAGTATGTTTCGTCTGGATTTGATGATTTTATGCCTGGAGTTCAACTTTCATTCACTTAATGTGCCATGATTAAACAGAGAGTGAGGTCCTGAACCCGTGAAAGTCAGGAGAAGTTTTCACAGTATCTTTGGTATGATTTTGCTTATTTTTATGTAACCAAAATATGCTTAAAGCTTTGTTGCTGTAATGCCTTGGAAACTGCTTGCTGACACAGTCACAAGACACAGGTGTATTTCACAGAATCATTAAAACTGATGGTTTTAGTTCCTGTACCACCATCTAAGTTGAGGTATTCTCATTTATGCTTAGGACTTACCCTTGGCCTTTCCTCTGCTGCTGGACAGCTGGAGAACAGATGTGCAGCTGATGGGGCTGGTGTCCTGCTCTGTCTCCTGGCTCTTTTGTTCAAGCTGGTGGCAGAGTCTGAACAGAATTTTGCTCGCAACCTTGTCCTCTATCAAAGAACTTGGGACAAATTTGAAAGACCTTTCAAAAATGTCTTATGCTAGTGGCTGTGGTGATTTTATCAATTTTATAACACCTACTTTTAACTCTACAGAGTTTTACTTTCAACTCTACAGAGTATGATCTTATTCTAATTACTGCTTGCAGCTTTAAGGGAGCTGGTGTGGACCACACTATTTTAAAGGTATAAGCTCTATTGATCTAAAGTATTCTGAGCGATAAACAGCTGCTCAGGTTGATTAAAGCTGAAGGGAAGCTGAAGCATTTAATCAATCTCCAAAGCTGCTCCAAGTATATTACACAGCAATTGTGATTATTGCTATTATATGACAAGCTACATCATAATAAAGAAAGAGGGATCATTTTTCTTGGAAGCATTTAGAGGTGTTGTGGTGCTTCTTCTCAGCCTGCCTCATGCTGTCACCTCTGAAGCTTGGCTAAGTGACAGAGCATGCCACTCAAGCAGACTAATCTTGAAGGGAAAATACAAGAGCAAGGCCTTTCAGCTCCCCAGAGCCTTCTCTTCCCTGTGCCTATCTGTGGCCGACAGCAAGTGCTTGGGGAAGAAAAACAAGAAAGAAGGCAAGTGTACAGTACTGCTGGCCACATTGTAACTGCCTCTGATCCTTGCATCCTGCATAGCTTGGGATGTTCTGGGCTGAGCCATATGTTTGTGCCTGTCTAAAAGTCCTGAAGGCACCTTTCTTTTATTACTTTTTTTAATCACTTTTTGAGTCTCTCTTTGGACAGCCTTGGGCTTCACACCATCCCATGGTGGTGCATCGCACAGTGCTCTCATGTGGTTTTGTAGAATAATACTTTTTTGCTCTTGTTTTTCAACTTTCAGCCTGATGTTTTCTCTTAGTGCCTTCTTACTCTTGTGTTAAGCAAAGCAATGGATAGTAGTTATCTGTTAACCTTTTCTATTTCATAGACACAGAGCTCTGCCTTATCCTGCTCTGTTGTCTCCTTCTTTTCCAAGGCCTATTTAGTCTCCCTTTTTTGGAAGGTGACTTATTCCTCTCACCATCCCTTTCATGCCTGCATATGTTGCCCTTCTCATTTTGCTGCACACTCTTCAAAAGGGTGTAACCAGAATTTCATGTTACTTTAAGATGTTTTTCTAAGTTTATTATTTCATTCTTTTTCAGGTGCTTGGTGATCTGTACTTATTACATAAAACATACATATGTCATGCACTTTTGAAGACATGATTATAAGATTTCTGAAAACTAAGATGCTACATGAAATAATATTAGGTTTAAGATCCATCTTATGTTGCATTTAAAATGTAGAAATGGATACTATATGAACAGAGTAGGACTCTTCCCTGTAGAAAATATAATATGAAAACAAATTAATATGTAACTTTATTAAACAAAGATTAATAAATAAGTAGACAAATTAATAGTTAAGTTCATTAAACTTTGTCCTTGCTGTAATTGCAACAAAGAAATTATAGTACTTTAACCTGGAGAGGATAGCATTTACAAAGGCTAACTTCTCCAGAGGGTGTCTTGTGTCAGTCCTCTCAGTGCCTTCTTGAGTCATTCTCCACCAAAACCAATCAAATCGTCTCAAAACCAGGAAGTCCATGCTGTCTGAAGGACCTCCAAAGGTACGCATGCTGTTGGGAGCTTCTGCTTTTGCTGAATGCACCCCACACAGGCAAGTCAGACCCCCTCAGGTTAGCAGGCAGACACAAGACGTCCCTTCTTTTGTTTCTCTATTTTGATATCTCTTTGGAAACTTTGAAACATTTGAAGCCTCTCATGACCTTCATGTGAAACCTTATGCATGGTCCCAGTGTGCTGGAGACTGAGCCTGGTGCAGTTATCTTTTTTGCATGAGATTTTTATTGCAACAGCTGTTAAACCTTCTTTATGGCGGTTTCACATGAGTGTCACAAGTCTTCTGGGAAACTTCTCCTGAGTTTCACTCCATAGTGGTCTGAGAGTCTTGTGAGTCTTGTGAACGTAGGTTTTATGTGAGAGTTTAGGCCAGTAAATAAAATTTTAATTGGGAGATCTTGAGGCCCTCTGTGGATGGATTGTTTTCCCTGTGAGAGGTGTTGGGTCTTGGGCCTGTTCAGCTGGGGGAAGAGAGAACTACAGGTAAGCCTAAGCGCAGCTCAGGTCCTTGACTTAGCTTGGCTAGGACTAGTTTCAGTGTGCTGAATGGGTTGGACAGCTGACACGACAGACCTAGCTGTCAGAGGTTTCCCACTGGAAAGTGGGCCATAGCAGTCTACCGGCAGTAGCCTTCCTTTCCTTAGGATTTGAGGAGCATTTCCTTTGCTCTCCTGTGTTAATTTAGTGGTGCCAGTCAGGTACAGCTACATGGTGCATCATCAGGGAACCAGTTCAGGTTAAAAGTAATCCTTCTTTTTTGCTCATTTGTTTTAACCAGCTTTAAAATTGATTCCTCCCACAGCTCCATGAAAATTCATCTTTGTGCTACTGAGGCACAGTAGAATCAGCCTTCAGGAAGTGCTTCACCTGGTACTGGATTCCAAAGAGGCATTTTTCAGACTGTGGCTTTACAGTCAGTTTTTAAGAGCCTCCTGGAAATATCTCCCAATCTCATGGCTCCACGGATTGCCAGCTGAAGATGACCGTTTGTGAAACTGGACTTCAAGCCAAGTCTGTGGCAAAAATAGACTGCAAAAACAATGAATCACAGCTCAACACTGCTGCACAATACTACCCTAATGCTGTTCAGCCATTTTTTGGGTTGCAATCTAACCATCTGTTAACTGGCCCCACCGCACATTGCTGCAGGGTGCTGAGATTGACTGCAGGCCTCCAGGATGATTGGTGTCTCCTGAGCCTTTCAGGACAGGGCCTCGCTGCTTTTCAGGTCCTGCTGCTGTTTACATCAAGTGCCCTGAGACTGGCTATCCCAGCTGCCATCCTCCATCTGATTGCCTCAGACTCATTGCTATTTTATGACCAGAGATTGTGTCTGAGCAGAAGGATGTGAGTGCATCAGCTGCCTTCAAGAAAATCAGTTTGTGCCAAGGAGGACAGGATTTTTAGGCATTGCAGCTGTCAGTTAACATCACCTGGAAACCAAGTGTGATGCTTTGTGTGGGGTGGGACTGATCCTGCACCCCAGCACTCAGCCTTGGCGTTGCTTTCACAGGGATCAGAATAATTCCTGGCCAAGCTAGGACCCACTTTTGTTTATGTTCCTTTCTAAAACTTTCGAAAACTAATCTCTTTTTTCTCCACCACATATATTTTCACATTTGTGCTAATGAAAGCGCTAGATTGTTCCAGGGGATCACATGGAAAATATCTATGAGCTTTGGCCATCTCTCTGAAACACCACAGTCAATTTGGTGTTTGCTTTGGCATGTTGCTGTGAAAGATTGTAGAGTGCTTGTGTTCATAGGCACACAGGGAAAGCGGGCTCCTGCTCATTGTGCCTTTGTGAGGCTGCCAGACTGTCTGGCCCCATCTATTCTACTGTAAGCGAAAAGAGCCTCGCGAGCGCTCGCTGCGTGCTTGGACCAGGCTCTGCTAGGTACTATGCTTGGAAGCCATTCTGTCAGCTTGGAAAATATCTTTCTGCCTGAATAGTGTTTACTCCCTGTTGTTACAAGTAACGTGTAGGATTGCTTGTCCCTGAAGAAATTTTTCCCTCTTCCGTGTACTGGGCAGCTTTGCATACAGTGCATTTCGGTGGCCCTCCTGTAGTAGAGCAGCCAGCTGCCCTTTGAGAGCAAGAGAGGATTTTCCATACAGAAGAATGAGAAGTAATGTGTGAAAATTGGTGGTAGGTTGCAGTCCTGGTTGAAAGATTTGGACATTGCCCTTGAGAAAGGACTTGCTTTCCTCCTGTAGGCCACTGCCTTCTGAAGGAAGATGAGACAGAGGTTTTCAGGTGGAAGGCTTTTCTGTCCAAAGTGAGATTTCTCTGCTCTGTGTAGAGAGATATTGTCCAGCTGAGAGCTCCTATAACACCCTTTGAGAAGATGAATGATGACTCCAGCAACCCCTCTATTAATTTTCCTGTCTACAAGAAAGCTTGTTCTAAAATTTAATGATATCCTATCTAAAATTTAATTGATAGTGAGTTCCTGCTGAAAAGTCATGGGCCTCAGGACCTGGACTTGACTAGTAACTATAAAGTGCTTTGATATTGAACTTGGGAGTCTGAATAGCAGTTTGCAGAATTCAGGTCTCCTTTCCTTTTTCACATGACAACAAATATTTATCTCAGATTTCCTCTTCTGGAAGGAATAGCTGGAAAACAAATGTGCATTGATGGGAATTGCCAGGTACCTGGACCCAACCTGTAGCCCAGCTATCCTTAAGTCCTGTCTGTAACTGCACTGAGTATTTGGAGGAAGATGCAAATACTGCTGCAATGGATGATTGCAACTAAACTGCAAACACACCTGCCCACTGCTTCCCTGAGAGCTCTGTCAGCTTTTGTTTCAAGCAGTGACTCTGTTAATTTCAGCAGGGGAGGTACAGTAGCTGATGCTTAACAATATTTTTTTGTTTTCTTTTAACTGTCACGCCTTGCCAGCCAGTTTTGCTTTACAAAATGTGTAAGCAGGGAAGATAGGTGTTTTCTTTTGTATAATGGACATGAAGGAATTAAAGGATTCAAGACTGTAAAACCTTAATGAATAATTTAGGCTGTTTTTACAATAAATATTCACTCTGCTACATACACACTGATATTGGGCTCAGACATTTTGGTATCAGCAACAGAGCCAAACCCCCAGGAGCCAAAAGTAAATACACTTTTATTCAGTGTCAGCCATCAATCTCTTTCCAACTTTCAGGACTTACTCTTGTTAATCAGGGGCTTCAGCTTGAGAACCTGGCCTGTTAGCTTGCAGTGAAAATAGATAGGACCAGGCACATTACCTGCACAAAGCTCCCCTGTGAGACTGTGCAGCCCAGCCAGCCTTGCTCCTCCTCCTGCTGTTCTTCATGTTGCTCCCGTGCACAAACAGTGCTGCAGGTGCTTAGACCAATAGACTCAGACACCTGGCTTCTCACTGAAGCGGCTGAACTACCCGAGGCAGGAATAGCCACAACCTCCTAAAGAAAACCACTCCGTGAGCTTCTCTGTGTCTTGGCCTGATGGCTTTGAGGGATATTCATGATATTATGGAGATTGAAGAAGGCCTAGGAATTTGCAGTTGCCTGGTAGCCTACGTCAGATTCTCTTAGTCCTGCCAGTGTGAGACCTTTAAGGAAGGCTTTTCCCTGGTGTAGCCTTTTAGTTTTTTGGTTGGGGGGATTAGCCTGATATTTGGAAATACTGAAAGCAAACTCTAAGAAGGCTTGCTTTGTCAAGAAAGCACCTTACCAAAGCTCTGCCTGGTACAAATAGATCAATCCTCCAGCTGAAGGGCTGTTGCATGCTCTGTGCCTCAAAGCATTGACCACCCTAGCATCAACAACCAGCAGGGTGAGGAAGGACCAGCAGGCCCCTGGATTTCACTAGTACCAGGATTAAACACTTGTTTCCACTTCTCAAACCAGTGTCTGAGGGTTCAAAACACCGCTGTGCCTGCTTGCGTGCCCCCTGCCAGGGCATGGGCACATGCTTCTGCAAAACCTGTCAGAGGTAAGCTGCTGCTGAGAGCTACACAGCACTGAGTGCAGCCCTGTGCATTTGAGAAGATAAATGAATCCAGAGGAAGAGGCTTTTGCTGTGCTGCTGCTATTTCAATGGGAAAGAGGAACCCTGAAATGCTCTGTTCTACTTCAGTAGCTCTAAGAGGAGCCTTTCTCCAGAGGTCTCTGGCGCCCAGACTGATTGAAATAACTCCAAAGGGCTCTTCTAAACCCAATTCTTCCCTCATGTTTTCAGGATTTTTTCCTTTTATTTTTTTCCCTTCTGTCTACACCCTTTCTTGAACAAAAAGCTTTAAAACTTTTTTTTAGAAAGGATTCAAATGTAATTTGGATGAAGTTAATGTGAAGTCAAGGTTGATTGCTCATCCCTCTGAAACCACCAGCAGTGACTGAGTGCTGGTGAGTGTGAGAAGCGAGTTCAAACATAGCTGGGAAACTTGTGAACAAGCTGAACAAAGGGTGGGCTGGAGGCTGGGGATCACTGCTCCCCCTCCCTCCGTGCGACTTTCTCAGCTCACGCTGAGCCCTTTGATCACTGTCCAGCACGGGGTTATGTGGCAGCCTGGGCTGGGGCCAGGGATGTATACATGGGTGGAGGCTGCTGTAATCTTCATATGCCCTTGATCCACCCTGTACCCTTATTTCCACAAACACTGTCGCATATCACAGTGGGGTGCATCACTGCCAGTGCTCCTTCAGCTGAAACACGGGACTGTCCCTGCCAAGCACAGCTCCCTTTTCCAGAAATCTCTCTGATAGCAACATTTTGAAAAGTGTTCTTGTATTTTGTAACCATTACTCTATTTTTGCCAAGCACATTTGTATTTGAGACCGAAATACAACACTGTGACTACAATAGTGCTATTCAGCACACAGAGCTCGTGGCTTTCAGAAGTGGCTGTTCTGGGAGAGCTGCACAGGCGAGCGTGGCTATCTTGGGAAGGTGCTGCTCATGAAGAGAGCACTGCCAGAATCTTACCTCTGGAAGCACATTCTCCAGACCACCTGCTTTCGGGCAGTATTTTAGCTCCATACTCCTCTAATAAGGATTTTAGTACTGTTATTAGTAGCTATTAAGAACTCTTGAGTCCAAGATAAGTTCTTACAGATGTGTTACCATTATCATTCATACTTAAATGTTGACACAGTAATCTGCAAAATGAGCTGAAACTCTTGAAGAAAAAGGCTAATTGTCTCTAAGGTAAAGTGGATGGGAATAAGTGATGGAGAAGCAAGCTGTGGTCCCTTGTGCTTTTCAGTTGCATTTGTTTGTGGCCATTCACCATCAGAAAGTGGGAAGAGGGACCTGGTTTCTCCTGTCTGCCTCTGCCACTGTGTCTTCGGGTAAGTTGCCTTCAGCACAGTGGCACAAGTAGACTTTAGGTGTTTGAAGAGGGCCAGCAACATGTGGCATGTCAGATTTTAAAAAACCCTCTGTTTTCTATTAAAGCCTACAACAAAACAGATATGATTTCCACTCTTCTGTATTATTTCCTGTTTATTTTATGGTGGCCAGAGGACCCTAAAGGAATTGTACCATTCCCTAGCAAAATCTTTTCGGCTAATTCCTACAGTACAGTCACGTAGGCCCCTCTTGTTAAGCGACACCAGCTTTTCCCAGGTGGTAGGTCCACTACTCCTAGCAGGTCACACTAAGGATGTTGCAACCCTGCAATTAGTTTTCTAGTGCAAATGCTGAAACTGGTTTAAGAAGATTGAGAAATCTAGCCCGTCTCTCTTCAGCTCCCCCCTCCCCCCAAATCACTTCAAAGGTCAATGAAATGCAGTTTTGCCCAGACAGAGGAAAAGCCGTGTTGTGGAGTCTCCTCCTTCCTCCACGCCTGAGCACAACAGGACCAAAACAATACACAGGCAAGTGCTTGGAGCGTGAGACTGTGAAACTGCCATAAGCCTGCCAGTTGTGCAGCTCAGAGTCCATCTGGAGCCACAAAGAGGGGCCAGGATGTGTAGGGGCAATTTCCCAGGGCTTGGGCATGGGTAGCGGGCTGTGCTGTGGGATGGTGATGCAGAAAAGCAGGTCTGACTTGGAAACCCATGGGACTTCTGCCCTTCCTGTCCACTTCTTACAGGGAAGCTGTAGCCAGGTGAGCTCAGCCCCTGCTCTGGGACAGTAGTGCTTGCTGCTCTGCTATACAAGAGCATCCCCTATCCTGTTACTCTGGAGTAGTTACTGAGGTAAAAATCCTATGTTGTAGATAACGATAGACTCTTTGATGCTCAACCAGGGAATAATCAATCCCTTTGTATGGGGTAGAAGATGCAGCTGAAGGAGCCTGGAGTACCTTTTTGCCTATTTACTTATTACTGTATCCACACTGGGAGCTGTGGTGCTGCATTATGACAGAGGAGAAATTCCCAAGGCTGCTCCCTCTACAGTGCCTTGGAGCTGGATGTCACCCCAGGGCCAGCCCCCAGATTGGTCTGCAGCATCCATCAGCCCTAAAGATCTGGATGAGGATGTGGCCCTTACCCTGGGCCTGAACTGCAAGTCAGCTCTGAGGTGAGATGCAGTGATGAGCAAGAATGGAGGGAAAAATGAATCTGGTTTAGGAAAGCTACCTGTCTTTAAGATTATTTTGAATGTTCACATTTTTAATGCAGCATTTTAGAACGTTTCAGCTGCTCCCATTTGGAATTCAATTCCTCTCCCTTTTAATCAATAGCAGGCCTTAACAAAACAATATCTCACAGGAGACACAAGCACACGGTGCTGAACAAAGCAAAAGAGGCACTGGCTTACAGCAGCAATTGCTGCTACACAATGGGTTTTCAAAGCTCAGTATATATTTTGTCCCTACTGGGAAAACTATAACAAGACTGAATTAGTGGCTAGGCTTGCCAAAGGGAGAAATTAAAGTGTGACAACTTGCCTGACACCTTGAATTTATTTATTTATTAATTTTGGGGGCAAGGACAACATGGGGAAATAAGATGCCTATTAGGGAAAATTATTTTCTGTTGCTTTCCAAAGTGTAGAGCAGATATGCATGCCTAAGGGCTTAATCCAGGTCAGGGATCAGGAGTACCTTCTGGTGGCTCTTGAGAGGAGCTGACAAGTGTGGGGATGCTGCCTACAGATCTGAGGACACGCAGGGGTGGATGTAGGAGTGTGGCTTTCAAGGGCAGGATGATCTGGGAGTCCCTTCTCCTTGCCAGGGGAGGCTTGGGATTGGTTTGCAGGTGGCTGTTTGGCAAGGGAGAGAAAAGAGGGAGATACTATGTGAGAGCAAAGCAAATTCCCTTCCCTGTACGTGGCCGGTCACCCCTGAGCTTGCAAACTTGGCTTCTCATCTGTGGATCTTGACAGCTCCTTGCTCTGGCACTAATGGGTTTCAAGAGCTCCCAGTGAGCTGTAATCACCTTGGTTCAGGGCTCAGCTTGCACCTTTACAAGCACCTTCACCCCTTGCTGTTAACCTGTGGTCTCCTCTATTCGGCAGCTGAGCTTGTAAATTCATGTAACCAAATAGCTGTGCTGTTAACTGCCTGCACGAAAGTGAACAACACATCCATCTTCCAGTGCCCAGCCAGCAGCCTAATGACACTGCTCACCGTGCTTGTGGGCAGCCTCAGACATAACTAACTCTGGCACTGTAAAAACAACTGTTTCAGTGCTCACACAGGCCACATGGCTCATCTGGGCAGAGGAGGGAGGTTGTGCAGGCAGAAGCCTTCCCACGGACTGTCCCTGTGCACCAGTGCCCTGTGCCATCGTCATCACATTCCACGGTCTGATGGCTGGCTAGGGAGAGCTTCACCCTGCTGGTAAATTGTGCCTCACGCCCAGAGCAGCAGCCTGCTTGCAGTGGTTTTATTTTCGATTGTGATTGATGTTTGACGAGTCTTCCTTAAAAGTCATGCCTCAGTTTTGCCGCCTGTAATCTGAGTGCAATTCTCCAAAGAAAAGTGCCACCAGGAGGACAGCCGCTAATGAAACACTGAATGGTGCTGGGGTTTTCTGGCCTCTCTGCTTCTTGCTGAGGTCCGTGGCTTGAATCCTCCGGTCTTGAGATTGATCTGGTCACGAAGATTGTCTGAATGCTGCCCTGGCTTCTTATGACGGAGCGCGCAGGAGGCGGGGCTGCGAGTTCACCCTTGGCTAGAGACCCCACAAAGGAGCTCAGCAGGGAGCATCACTGAGGGAGACAAGGCGTGGCTGCTTCTGCTGGTGCTCGTGTCACTGGTTGTTATTAGAGGAGAAACAGTGCAGCTTTCTGCCCGCAAGTAACTTAGACCTGCCATCGGCAGCAATCTGATATGTTACCTTCCTTGCCCCGAAGCAATCACAAGCAATCAAAGCTGGGAGCACGCGAGCTGACAGGGGTTGAATGGTCATTGCTTTTCTTTATTTGCTGCCTGCTTACCTGGTGCAACAGGCACTACAAGAGAATTTCTTAATTAACTGGGCTCTGTCCTGGGCGCACATGTGGACTGCCAATGGGCACTATGAAAGCGTAGTTATTGCACTTTGGCTTGGGAAAAGCCCTGGTGCAGTTGTATTGTTAAGGAAACAGTCTTGGAGGAAGGGAGAGAAGGAGTCTGGTCTCCACCCCAAAGGCTGTTGTCTTAAACATTGCTGGATCTAACCTCGGTGGAGGTGGAGGGTTAATTTGAGCTGCCTTTGAAAACAAATTTGAGCAGAGCACAGCAAGATCTCAGGGAAGCAATGTTTATAATCTGTATCCTGCTTCAAATTGTATCGGCACCGCGCTTCTGCCCCACCGCCAAAATTAGCTGCAGTCGCCAGGAAGCAGCTGGTGTCCGAAGCAGGAGACCTTGCACTCAGCCATCGTTGGGTAGCTTTTATATAGTTATGAGGATAGAGTTTTTCCTGGCTATTGAGCATCACCTACTCTTTGCCTTTGCAGCAGCAGCAGGAAACTTCTCATATGTGGAGGCTGATCCAGTGCTCTTAATCATGCAGAGTTCCTGCTGATTTTAGCAGGAGAATTGTTTTACAGTGCACAGTTGAAACGTGTTCCTCAAGAAGTGGTCTGTCTTCTGTCCTCTCTGAAGGAGGGTGGGGAATGCATTGCTCTGCCAGCTGTCTGCCCATGCGTCATTAGAAGGTTATGATACGCTGTCCTTAAATTTAAACGACAATATTAGGGATTTTGTCAAGCTAGGTAATATTGAATCCACGGTGGTTGTCGATTAGCTTTGCCATCCATTAAATCCAGGGTACTTTCAGCTTTTAATTCACTCTGCATAAATTAGTGCACTCCTTTCCGTCACCGTCTTGAAAATGAATAGCTGCTTCTCCCTCCAGTCTGGACTATGGAATATTTGAAAAGTGGCACTACATTAATTTCTGCCCCTGTGGAGCTTTGCAGGAGAAACAGCTCTTTAGGTTGTTCTGTGGCCACAATAAAGAGCTGGTGTCAGAGCTTTTTGTAATTATTTAAAATATTGAGTCACGCAAGCAAACAGAAACAAAGGAAAATAATTGGGGAGGGAAGAAATTCCTCTGCTGTCTCTCTGCTGTTGCAGGTTTTACTCTGACAGACCAGCTTTGCATTCCCCAAGGTAGAAACTTTTATCCTGTCTTTGTGACTGTTTTACTTCCCTTTTCTCCTGGGGGAGGGGGAAATGAATAATTTCTGCCTTCCTCCTGTTTCTTCACCTTTATCATGAAAGAGGAGACGAACAATGCCAGGACCCTGCTCATTCCTTACTCAAAAGAAGTTTTCTTTCTCATCACCAAAAGACTGAAGAGGGAAATGATGGCAGGCACTCAATATTCACTCATCTTATCAATCCAGCTTTTTAACTGCTTTTGTTATTCAGTGGCATGATGCTCTTTGGGTTGTTATTTACCAGCTCCTTAATTTAAATCTATCCCCATCAGGGTGCCAAAAGACCCAATCTTAGAGCTCTTTTGCAGGATTTGTCTAACCACTCTCTAAATTATTTAACGTGGCTCTGAACTGTTTGGAGTTTGTTTTTTTTTCCTTTTAAGCACTATGATTTGATTCAAAACATCTGTGAATCTTTGATTCAAAAAATCACAAATGACCTTACATCTGGGCAATAGCTCAGCTCTGTTGTGAATCTGGGTAGGGTCAAGTGTGAGAGCTGTTTGAAAAGCCTAAAATTCCTGACATGTTGAAATTCTTTTCCGGCTTGTTTGTTGACAGAAGATGGGCAGGGAAGGCAAGGCAAGGCAAAGCAAGATCAAGATGCTGTGCCGCAGGGCCAGAAGTGAGTAGAACATCTTGTTACGGAAATAGCAGCAAAAACTCTCCTCCCTGCATTAGAAAAGCAGCTATTTAAAGCATAAAGGATCAATTGCCAGTCCTCTTTGCTGCTGTTGTCATTTGGATGTGGCATGTGCAAATAATATTTCCTCATGAAAGAAAACTTCCAGCAATGACAGCGCTGCTCTGGCATATCCTCTCCCAAAGTGGGGAGATCAGCTCATCCATAGAAATGGCGTCTCCCTCTGAAAACAATCCCCAGGATCTGGGTTTTGTTTTTCCTCTAAGACTTTAGGCAAGTGGATTTTGATCCACCAATGACATTAGGGTGGCGCAATTTTTAAGATGCATTTGGACATTGGAATTATAGGACATTTCTCTTGCTAAAGTAAAAATACATGGAGAAAATGAACAAACATATGTGACATAGAGCAAAGCCCACTTTTTCCTAAGATATGTATAATAAAACTGGCAGTATATGCCTTTGAAAGAGCTTGCTTTACCTTTAATGATGTCAGTGAGCAAGAATCCTTCTATTCTTGGCAAATTGCAGTGGGGTGGTATCTTTCAAAAAACTGGAATTGTCAAACATAGATTTTCCAGGGAGGTGAACCCATGCTTGGCTTAAGCACCCTCAAACTTTCCTCTAGTTGAGATTCCATCTGTATCCCTGCTCTACAGCTCAAGCCTGCTGCTGTTTGTTATTGTTTGCATTACTTCAGGGCCCACTTAGGGATTGTACAAAATGTTCTTTTAAAAAAAATAAATATTGAAGTGTCCGTACAGCATTTGAGAGAAACACACTCCTTTTGTAAGGTGTGGCCATCTGATCATTGCAGAAGTACAGAAAAGAAATCTTGGGGGCATGCAGGGTGCTGAGGCTTTGGGGATAAATGTTTTCATGGTATTAGGGGCTAGGAGTCATCCTCATTTCCACGTAAGCCCCTGTACCAAGTGAAGGGAGAGCATCAAACCTTTGAGGAGCATTTATATGTCCTATGTAGGCAAACTTAAAGAACTCACTGGGCACAGGGATTGGAAGAGATTTAGACTTCCTGAGCCTGGATTTTAGAGCTAAGGATCCCTTCTTGTTCTAGCAAGTCCTAGCTGAGAAAGAATTTTTGAGCAACCCTGTTGCTGAGTCCTGAGGGCTGTGAAGATACACCAGAGTTGATGGAGATGCCAGAGATACAGATCATCCTCTTGTCTCTCCTATATTTATCTCCTTTTCTCCAAACTCCCTGTTTTATTTTTATTGGGATTTTCTTTGGATTAACCCTATTAAACGCATCACTAGCACTGAAATTTGCCGATGCCAATAAACCCATCTGTTTTATTAACTAACCACAGTCTCTGGAGTATTTCTCACTGGCTGAGACATGAGCAGCCCTTTCTGCTGTCTCCAGTGCTGTGTGTCAGCCCGGGGAACAATGGGAGGGAACCCAGGAGGTCGCTGGCAGGAAGTGCTGCTTCCCCTGGATAATTAACCGGCTGGGAGACTGAGGAATGAAGATAGCACATAAGACACACACAGTACAAACTGCTAAAACAATAAACAAACAAACCAACGACCATCACTTCCTTTTCTTATATTGTTAAGGCTGCTTCCTTAACTCAGGTTGCCCCAAACCCACCCCTCAAAAAGCAGCCTTTAAGGCTCAGAAATTCTTAACCTCTTCACTGCCAGTTCTTGCTGAAGGCACAAATGTCTTTTTGCCAAGGTGATGGCCAGCGCAGGGTCTGTGGCTTCTCCTTGGGGCTTGCTGGATAAATTGGAGATTCCTGTTTCTGAAAGTGATAAAGGCACTTTTACAAAAAATTCAATGAAGAGAGACTTAGCTTCGCCATAAGGCTGCAGGGTTGCAACACCTGGATACCAGGGCTGCTCTTCCTGTAGGTATCAGCTTCCAGATCAGCAGGTGATACAGTGTAGCTCTGAAGAGGATAATTTCCAGAGAAGCTGGCTTCAGAGCCGAGACCTGGAGGAAATCTGGTTCAGGGCTTTGTGTCTCAAACCCAGCTTTCATATCAAGTCATCCTCCAATGTGCCATTTTTTCACCATCTCTGTTAGAGGGAGGTCAGCTGCACAGCCAGTGCTAGCTACCATCTACACTAGTGAGCATCCACTTGCACACTTCCACTGAGATCCTCTCCTCTGATTCCAGTTAGACTTATTTGCATGGTTTTCTCCCTCATCCAGACCATTCTTTGGAGAAGGTGCTGTTTTGTTTTTTCTGACCTGCTAACACCAGAATTATGAAAGCAGATATCGGGCAGTGGCAATGCCAATCCCCGCCTCCCTCCGGCTAATTTTTCCAGATGTCTCATTGAAGAGCAGTCAGAGATTGTTTTTATGCACAGAGTGTTGTGTGTGTATTTAACCCATGGAGGCCAGTGCCAGTGGCCCCCAAGAGCTGAGGCGGCTACGTAGCCCACATCCATCACATATTGATACCAGTCAGTGGATCTCATTTCACCATGTCCTCATCAAATCACTGCCAGTGAGAAAGCACAGCCAAGGATTTTTGGGGAGAATTAGGCTGATCCTGATGGAACTGGGAAATTTGGTTTTCAAAAGAGATGCTGATGTTTCTCCTCATCAGCCTGCAGATTCAGAGCAAGGTGGGAGCAGTGGTACTCAGGACAGGGGCCTGTGGCCCATCCCTGAACTGGCCCCCTCCTGGCAGCGCTGGCAAAGGCTGTCCTGGGGCAGGTCCTGCCTGCTACTGGATGCTCCCAGCTGGCACCTTATTTGTTATTACTTTAAATACCCACTGTTTGTGTTAGGCACAGCAAGAAACCTAGTAAGCTGAAAAGGTGACATTTAAAAAATAAAGTCTCTCAAGTAGATATTTAATCTTTCTAATAAGGAAGTAATCTGCTGAATATCATGTTTAACAGTAGTTATACAGTAAGTCCATATCATACAACCATAGAATTATACACTCGGAGAATCATAGAATCACAGAACAGTTTGGGTCAAAGGGATCTTAAAAATCATCTAGTTCCAAACCCTATGCCATGATGCACAGGGACACTTTCCACCAGACCAGGTTGCTCAAAGCCCCATCCAAGCTGGTGTTGAACGTTTCCAGGGATAGGGCATCCACAGCTATGGGCAAGCTCTTCCAGTGTCCCACCACCCTCACAGTGAAGAATTTCTTCCTGATACCTAATCTAAGTCTACCCTTTTTTAGATTAAAGCCATTCCCCCTTGTCCTGTCACTACACACCCTTGTAAAAAGTCGCTCTCCAGCTCTCTTCTCCTTAAGTACTGGAAGGCTGCTGTAAGGTCACCTAGGAGCCTTCTCTTCTCCAGGCTGAACAATCCCAGCTTGCCCAGCCTGTCTTCATAGGAGAGTAGCTCCAGACCTTTGATCATCTTCATGTCCCCCTGGGCTTGCTCCAGCAGGTCACATCCTTCCTATGTTGGGGGCCCCAGAGCTAGATGCAGAACTTCAGGTGGGGTCTTACAGGGGCAGAGCAGAGGGTCAGTATCCTCTCCCTTGCCCTGCTGACCATGCAGATACAGTTGGCTTTCTTGGCTACAAGTGCTCTCTGCCAGGTCATGTTGAGCTTCTTGCCAACAGACAGCCTCAAGTCCTTCTCCTCAGGGCTGCTCTCAACCAATACCCTGCTCAGCATCTACTTGTGCTTGGGATTGCCCTGACCCAGGTGCAGGACCTTGTTGCACTTTACAAGATTTGCACAGGCCCATCTCTCAGACCTGCCAAGGTTCCTCTGGATGGCATCCCTTCCCTCCAATGTGTCGACCACACCACCCATATCAAAATGTATCTGGTGAGGCGTGGTTTAACACTTGGTATTTAATTAATCCATTAAGACTTTCCTGCTTAATCTAAGTTACACTTAGAGCCCACAGATTAAGGTGCAGTGCTGGAAGTTTTGCCAGTAAAACTGTTGCTTTAAATGCTGTGGTACCTCAGGTTCTGGGGTGGCTGGGAGAATGGTGGTGACTTTGTGCATCAGGGTGCTGCCCACAAACCCCTCAAGCTGGGTTGAGGCCTCCCTTCTCCCCTGCCCTTCTCAACAGAGGAACTGTGGCTGCTGTTGTCCTGCCTGCCACCTCCTCAGAAGTCCTCCCTGGTGGCTTTGTACCCTCACTGGAGCATATTTACAACATTTGCTGCTGCCAGCTCTGGCACACCATCATATTGACAAAATCGTGCATACAGAGAAAATCTTCAATGCTTCCTGTTGTGTCTAGCTGAATAGATGAGGACACATATGGGACACCACATGGAGAAATAACGAAAACCAGCTATAGAGATTAGGGAGTGTGGTAGGAATCCTTCCACCAGTGTGGATTATCACAGAAAATGTCCACTGTTTTCTGCCATACATACTGCTGGATGCCCTTCAGCTCCGCTCAGAGCTGGAGCTCCAGCAATGCTCTGCATGCTCTGGCCATGGCAGGCCACCCCAAATCAGGTCCTCTGCTGCCACTCAGGAAAATAGTGGGTGGTGTGGGAGGGACAAGGGACTGTGGATCCTGCTGCTCTGCTGAGTGCTCGTGACATGCTTTTTTGAGAGAGGTGGGAGGGAGGATGGGGGGAACACCTCTCCCTCTCGGGGAGATCAGCCTTCCTCTCACAGAGAAATGCCTCTCCCTGGCAGGTTTCTGTCCTCAGTGCCTGGTATATATTGGCATGTTTAAGAACTTGGTGTTTTTGAAGCTTTTCTTTTCTACTGCCAAAATCCCTCTGTGTCACAGTGTGTGTCTCCAGCAGTGCAGAGTCAAGTGGAGAAGTGATGGATTTGCACATTGAAACTTCAGCGGAAAGGCAGAAATGTGGAACAAAATCTTCCTGAGCCCAAGTCCTTAAATTTCAGAGGGTTTCCAGCAGCCAAAGCCACTTGTATGGTGCCATTCCTCTGAATTCTGCAAAATTATGCCGTGTTCAACCAACTACAGAAGCAAGAGGTGGAAGAGTGGAAACAGCTTTGAAAGGAGCTGGGAAGGGACAGGTGTGCTGCTACATCAGGGAGGTGCTGTAAAAAGCTCAGTTCCTGCTTTCGTGTCATGAATCAATGCTTCCACCTAAATCTCCTTGCTAACTGATTCATTACTGTATGCCACGCTAACAGCAGGCTTCTGCTATATGCCTCTTTTCACAGTGTTATAAAAAAAAAGGGTTTTACAGTTGAATAGCAGTTCAACAGTTTACACTTTAAATTAAATAGCTTTATTTCTCATGGAAAAGATAGGATGTGTGCTGTTTAAGACTTTACATAAGGCATGGATGGATCATCCAGAAGATTATGGAAACTCATTTTTTAGGCACCAGCAGTCTTCTTGTTTCTCTCTTTGTAAATGCTCAGTGATTCTGTGCAGTGAAGTTGCTCTGAGACACTCAAGGAACAGCACAATTAGACATGGAAACTAGCTCCCTGTTCTCGGTGGACCAAAACACCATCCCTAGTTGGCTGTGGCACTAAACATAACATAAAACCACCTTCACCAAGAGCTCCCAGATTCTCAAAACCCTCTGGATGATGTGCTTGAGAGACTCCTAAAAGTATCAAGACTTTACTTGCAGTTATTGGATTGGAAAGGCAGGTTCATTCGTTCGTTCCTGCCTTCCTGCCTTCCTCTTCCATCCCATCCTGAGTCCATGTGAGGCAGCAAATGTCACTTGGAGAATCACTGGGTTAAGAGGAGCATGCATGTTCTGCTGCTGGATTTTCCATCCCTTGCACTTCTTACAGAAGAGTGGAAAAGGCACCCAACTTCAGACATTGAAACACACAGTAACACACTGGTGTGTTGCCAGTGGGGAGCTTGGTTTTCATACCAGCTCTGGCTGTAAACCCAATGGGATGGCTGAACAAGGGGGAGAATGGAGATTGGAAGATACAGTTGGGAGATGTATGCAGCAACTTGCTTCCTTTATAGTTTTGGGCAATGAGACTATACTTTACCTTTGTCTTGTGCTGAGTGAAAGAGAAAAAGAGAGTGCTCAGATCTCATTTCCAAAGAGACCAGATCTCTAGGTGGGCAGGATGCAGGGCGCTGGTCCTATTAGAAAATGTTTGGGAGTATTACACAGTCCCAGACACTTGAAAGTGGAAAGTAAATGTCAGCTCGTGTGTGGCATGCCAGAGTATTTTGACACAGGTATAAAGAACACCATAACATACTTCTTGATTTATCCACTCTATTGAAGGTTAATCTGTCCTTTTAACTACATGTCCACAGAGGAAGAAACTCACTCATAAGTGAAGAAACTACACTGTCCTGAAGTGCAATAAGTCTGATAGAGTTGGGGTAACGTTACACCACAAAAAATCCTGTTCTAACTGATGGGACCCTCCTTATTCAGAAGAGATTAACCACCTTTTGTGAAACTTCTAGCATAAAGAAGATATTTTCCATAAAATGCTCCCAAAACTAAATTTTACTAGCTGTAAGGCCTTGGACACCTGCTTCTTGTGTTTGGTGGAGTTAGGCAAAAAACAAAGGACCTGGTTTTGCAGCCACTGCTCATCTATGGAGGAACCTTCAGGACCAATACTCAGGTTCTACATTGCATTGCATGTCAGCCACTAGTGATAATGAGTATAATCTCAAAAACCAAAACAGCAGCTAAACAGCAATGGAAAAGATGTGCCACAGTTGCATTGGTAGTGGTGGAGGCAGTGGTACACCCCAACTCTTCCCTGTATCTGTACCAGCATGGTGCACAAGAGTTACAAGAGATTTTCAAGCTCTTTGGCTTTCCCTTTCTTCCCCCAGGGCAGGGCTTGCCACACTGGGTGGGCAGCAGCTGTTGGGTGTTTGCAGGTGCTGAGTAACTTATATAATTGAATGGGATAGGGCTAGGGGAGGCTGGAGCTGGTTTCCCATCCTGTGATCCACTGGCAGGTAGATCATCCTCACACCATGTCTGGGGTATAAGGGCACACTGGGGTTAGTGTCTCTGAGAAAAATGACCCTGCCCTGCTGCTCCTGGCTCCTTCCTAAGCAGTGACAGGGAGGTCTGCTGCAGGCTTCTCAAGTAGCTCTGACACCAATCTAAGGACTATGTGTGTTCAGAGGGATATATGGGCAAATGTATATTTTGCCAGAGCTAGTATGCCCACAGACTGTGATGCAGGAGGATTGTCAGAGCTGTGAGTGCTGGCAGATGATTTCAGCTGCTTTCTGCAGTGTGTGTGACCACAGCAGGGTGGTGGGCAGCACAGAGAGGAGACAGAAGTGGAAGAGGAGCACTGTGACTTTCTTGTATTCTCCCCCATGAAGACACAGCTTGATTCAACTAATGGCAGTAATTGGAGATAATACTTTGCTGAGAGTTTCCTATTTCCTTTATAATTAACCCTGGGGAGCTTATCTATTTTCTTACCTACAGCAGCCTGTCATGTGTGTGGTGAGAATTTGTTGAATTTTTCTTCGTGTTTTCTTTTTTGCCATTCCGCCCTGTGTGCCCCACCTCCCTCTGTGCTCCAATTCCATGACAAAATTTGGCTTTCTTCATTCATAGATAAATGAAACATCACTGATGGAAATTGCCACCTCTTATATCTGTGAGCTGATAAAGAGGAAGTGTTTTGGGCTCATGGCCAAGAGTGGCACCTATGAAGTCACTATGCGGCACAGGCATGTTAAGTGACTTGCTGATACCAGCTGCTAGAATTAGAAACACTTCAGGGTCTTGGTGTGGTCTGAGAGCAAAGTTTTTATAGTTCCTGTTTTCCTGGCAGGGAGATTAGCTAGGAGAGCTAAAGCAGAATCTAGCTTTAGATTTGGGCATTTATGCCAATTAATAATTTGCTCAGATTACCAGTTCCTTGCCTGAAAAAGCATTAATACACCCAGAGCTGAAGTCAGGACCCAGCCAGGGCCCCTTTTTTCTTTTGCTATCTTTCTCTGACCTCACTTAGTTCTCACCATCTGTGTCCTGTGAGAAGGATCCATACATTGGTGGCAGACGTAGGTGGATGTCTGCTTGGTGGCTGTATCTGTCCTTTCTTCATAAGCTTATCCCTGGATAAGCTTATGAATTTCCTGAACTTCAGGTTAGCTCCATATCTTTGTGTTTAGCCTCAATTTCTGTCTCTTTCCTATGAATTTTTATAATTAGCACCCGAATCTGCTTGTACTTTTGGTCTTTGCTCTATCCATTGGCAATGAATTCCACAGTTTATCTTGGTCCTGTGTGAAAATGTACTTCATTTGCTCCTTTTTATATTGCAGCCTGATGATTTCTATGACAACCCCCACCTTTTGCATTGCAAAGATTAGTGAGTAGTATTCCCTGCTGAGTTTTTAGAAGCACTTCTGATAGTCATTCTTGACATTCTGCATGATTTTCCTCAATCACAGCTCTCCTTTTTCAAGCTAAGGAGTCCTGTGCATTTAATCTTTTCTTATATGCCAGCTATATCACTGATGATAATTCCATAGTTAGTAGAAAATTTGGGTACTACCAAGAACTAATAAATTGCCTGAACAGACAGAGAGAAAAATTTTATTTTCTAATCCACAGAAGCCTAATTCAAGATAGGAGGAGGTGCAATGTAAAATGCAACTGAATATTCTTCTAAAGATGGCTACCTTAGTATAGTGTGATGTCTTGCGCTTTTTAGAAGACCACAGTTTTCCCTACCAATTCAACAGCACAGAAATCTAAGCAACTGCCCTAAAATTACATCCAAATTAATGATTTTTGAGCACTGTCTTTCCCTGTAAGATCTGAAATGAGAATTAGTACTTTTCAAATGCTTCATATGCTACGTGCTCATGAGGACAAATTACATGTGTTGTACCTACAAATACCCATGGCCATGTATTTTTAATTTAACTCAGATACTGATGTCAGTAACCAGAGAGACAACACAGATGCTTTGGGTCTCAGACCCAGATGTTTTTGGTCGCTGTGACAACACCTGTGCTGACACTGTTGGCAGCACAAGCAGCCCCAACACAACTGCTGTCGCTGCACAGTCCTCGGAGGAGCAAACAAGCCTGGTCCTCTTGTGGCAGAGCCCTGGGTAGCAGCTTGAGCATGATGCAGAAGTTTATCTTCATTGCAAAGTTACCTCAGAAGCTGAGGGGAAAGCATGAGTGAAGCTGTTAATATTTTACTTCCTTTGTTCTCTGAAGAGCAGAGCGAAGAAAGACATAGTTTGTTGTTGCTTAGATCAAAGCAAGTGGGGTTTTTTCTCTAGTCACACTGGAATGTGCAAGATAGGATGGGACAGAGATGAGGACATCCCAGTCAGGCACCTGTGCCAAAGTGGGGAGGAAGTGGCAATAGCTCTGATATTTTAGCAACTGGCAACATGGGGAATTCATTTAAACCATGACTTAGTGAGTAGGCTACCCTGTGTAACCAAATCTTTCACAGGGTCACTGGAGTGCTTTAATGTTTCATTTCACACTTGTTAATAAGTTAGTCTTTCTTTCAGTGAGTTTGCAAGTATACCTTAAGGAGAAAGGCAGGATAGAGGAGGAGAAGTGCTTAAAATACTCTACATATAACTAATTTATTTTTATTTGTATGTTCGTAAACAATTTATTTCAGTCTTGATGCATTATATCTGCATGAACACAGATGCCAGGCAGCGATGCCCATACACATCTTCAGAGAGGAACAGTGCTTGATGATTTGGCTAGATGTCAGTGCTTTGTTAAAATTCTCCAGGTATAATTGGTGCCTTTCCTGTAATCAAATGAGTAGGTAGAGGATAGAGGGTTGTGTTTTCAGTTGCATTTTGTTTGTTTGTTTTCCACAGTCAGGTTGTTATTATTCCTGAGAAGATGGGATATATAATGCAAATGACAAAATCTAACTAATGGCTATATTACCAATAAGCAGAAAACAATCAAATGGAAAAGAAAATCACTAGGAGAAGTCCTGACAAGGTCATAGTGCATGCCAAAGGAGCTGCATGACCAGGAAGATGTATCACACCTAACCCAATTAACAAGGCTATTTAAATGTGAAAAAAATCCTGGTTCAGTCAAAGTTTGACTGAAAGCATTCAAAGAAAGGTACCCATCAAAGATTAGCAACAGAGAGCAGGGAGGAACACATATATATATTTTCTCCTTGTCAGGAAAGTATTTTCCAGTCATAAGAGTGTCTTGTGCTGCATGCTGATCTCACAGATGGTGCCGTAAATCAAGGCTAAGTCAGAAAGTGTCAGTGGAATTATCTGTGTGTAAATGGTATCTGAATTGGTCCCTAGCTGTGAAAGACAGGGATTGCCTTGGGGCAGAAGCACAGATAGGAGAACTAAAGGACTAAAGGGTTTGTTTTCCCCTCCTTCCTCCCCCCTGCCTTTTTTTTTTTTTTTTTTTTTTTTTTTTTTTTTTTTTTTTTTTTTTTTTTTTTTTTTTTTTTTTGCCTTGGAGTCTGACTCATTTTGTGATTTTGAGGATTTTGCATAATTCTTTTGCCTTGGTTTCCTCCCTGCAAAGTCAGCTGTTAGTTCCAGAGGAGTGGAAAAGTTGATTGTGGAAATTCTTGTTTATTACTGTTAATGGAAGCAATATAATACATTAGAAAATTTTAGCTCAGTCAAGGGACTTTGAGGGCAAAGGGCTCTACAGATTCACCAGTAGCTGGTTTTTGAAGTAACAGCTATCATGGTGTATGATGGAGAAAAGTTTCAGCTTTGAGAAAAAAATATCACCCAAGAGTAAAGCAAAGAATACAATCCTGTGACTGCATGGGTCAGACTTCAAAACTCAGTATAAGTTCCTTGTGACTCACATGTGAATTCAATGTCAGGCAGTAATGACCACAAGCCATTCTTCTTTGATGTCTGTTCAGCTTATATTAAATTTGAGGATGTTCTGCAATATTTCTGTAGATGAAAAGGATTTTAGAGGTCTGTTACCTCAAAGAGAGACTCTGGGCTTGTCCAGCCTGTTGTACTCTTTCCCTTCATTCCTTTTCCAAAAGACACACCTAACTTTTGGTTAAAGATTGTGAAAGGTGAAGTCTGTGCTGGTTGTCTGTTCCACGTCAGGAATATGCATTAGAGCATGTGGGACTGTTACCACAATAATCCTATTTGAATTTGAGGCAATGGATGCTCACATATCAAAACTCCTACCTGTGTGTTACATAGGGGATGATGTGCTGCCGGAAGGGAGCAAGATACCAACCTAGTAGCAGTGATAAATCAAAGCCAGTGAGTGATGTTATCCTTATGTCTCAAATAAATTATCAAGTGCTAAGAAAAGAAAAAGTGAGCTTCTGAAATTGTGAACTTAGTTTCTGGAAAGAAAAATCCAGAAGCCTGCTCAATGTGAATGCATCCTTCAACTTTCTAATAGCGGAGGCTGGGATGTGCCAGCAACAGAAGTTTTCTGGCCTTAACTATAATTCTGGACATGAAAATGGGATTAATTTTGCCTAAATGTGGCCAGGTGTCTGGCCTCCTTCCACCATCAGTGGAGAAAATGGAGGTGATTTATCCAAGCTCTCTCTGTCCCTGAGCTGTGGAAGGAACAGTTAGACAAGATAGCAACTTACAGACAGATAAAATTAGCAAGATGAATTGCTCTTTTACTGCTTTATATGTTTAACAAATGGAACACTTTCCTCACAATTGTGTACAGGCTCTCTGTTTTACACAGAGAGAGGAGCGTAAAGCTGAGGTGGACTGACTTCCCCAAAAGACAGATAGCAACACAACTGAGGTTCAAACAGAGATGCATCTTAGTCCAGTCCCCGCTCTTCTTCCTCTGCCTCTACCCTACTGCCTTTTAAGCTTATACTGCCTCCCAAGGACGGCAAGAAACTACTCTCTGTGCAGAAAACCATTTCCACTTCATGTACATAAAGAACGGTCAACAATTACGGGTGAGTGGGCAAATGCAGCCAGCTCCATCAGGCAGGTTTTGAGATTTAAAATTTCTAGTGGGACTTATGGGGTTATTATCAAACTTGGCCAATTTCAGTTTCCTAAAGTAGGGTGAAATTTTCAGAAAATTGGTTCTGTGAAGAATTATGCAGTGATTTACCTGCCTTGCCTGACAACAGCATTGCATTGTTGCTGTTGCTCTTTTTGCCAAGCATATG
The DNA here is from genome assembly GCA_034509185.1 of Euphonia xanthogaster. Classification (NCBI taxonomy): domain Eukaryota; kingdom Metazoa; phylum Chordata; class Aves; order Passeriformes; family Fringillidae; genus Euphonia; species Euphonia xanthogaster. The sequence continues at coordinate 31,089,387 of JAYDZK010000169.1, read as the reverse complement.
GAAGCTGAGTGCTCCCTGGCTAGTATCCAGACATCCAAAATTGATGGGAATTGCCATGAGGGTTCTAGCTAATGGGAGACATAAAAAATGAAGTCTGTTTTATTTTTGCTTATTTCTTTTCTTATGAGGATTTTCTTCACAGAACAAACATAGATATGACTGTGTGCAGCAGATTTCTTCTGTGTTGTCCCCCTGGGCATGACTTACACCAAGCTGCGATCAGTTTTGCTGTTCCAGCCCATTGGGCTCATCAGTTTAGTCAACTGACTTTTTAAATGACCCTATTCTTTCTGACTTTGGAAAAAGTGGCAGGAATCTAATTGCACTTCTGGGCGTGGGATGTAATGCCAAGGTGGTGGAAAGAAGGTGGAAGAGGTGGACTCTGCTTCTCAGAAGGAGAAAAGGTCACTGGCCAAACCCACTGAGGTGGCTCGGGTGAGCCAGTCATCAGTACACAGGATACACTTTAAGCCACAGAGCTGGTGTCTGCACAAGCCAGTGTAGGATGCTTGGTAGTTTCTTATCCACAGGGACAGATGTTACAGAGAAGCTTAGATATGCACCTGTAGCTAGATTAAATGTTTGAGGGCCTATCTTCTTCAAGCCATTAGAGCCTGGGGTCCCTCTTCACAGACTGCTGTATTTGAACTCTCTGGACCAAACTGTAGATTAATAGCTCTGTAGATGGAGAAATATTTTTTTCCCCTAAATCACAGTTCTGTTTCATTTTATGTTGCTTGCTAGATTAAGTTTTAGAGCTCTTTCAGGTTTTTTTTTTTTGTATGCAAAGTAAGACCAGAAATTTTTACTGTTGTGCAGTTTTGAGAGCTTTTTTTCCCTTTTTGCCGTAAGCAAAGCTCAGGAAATCGAAGGTGATTCATCTTTAAGCAGCAAGTGATTTAAACCAAACAATGCTTTTTGATTTATGATAATGAAAAAGATTGCAGAGTGATGACAGGTCAGATGAAAACTCACACTGCACCGATTTTTATGATAAGTATCATTACATTCCTGCACTCAACTAATGCTCCACTATCAGTTTTATTTGTGCATTTCATTTTTATTAAAAGTTTTTATTTTGAGAATTTATTGCCAGGGTGTGATTGACAGCCTTGGAAAAGGCAGTGTGCTATTCAGAGAACAGATATAAAATTTCCTCATGCTGCTCTGCCTGTGTGCTGCAGCTCATCAGGACCACAACAAAAAAGTAAAAGAACACAAGACCATCTTTCTGTGGTCAGATTAAAATTATAACCTGATATCTTGTCTTCTACAGTGACCCATAAGTCCTGGCGACTACCATGAAAGAAAGGGAAATGCAGGGTAATATTTTCTCCCCAAAATTTTCACAGTCACCAAGAATTTGTGACTCAGAGACTTCCAGTGTTGGAGTCTCACATGTGTAGGCATGCTCACAGCATTGCCACACACACACTCACATGAAGACTACACAGTATCTGGTGGCAAGATGTTCCACGTTCTTAGTTGCATTTTTTGTGACAACAAAATATTTTTGGCCTTTTTATTTTTGGTTTGTATGTTTGTTTGTTGTTGTTGTTGATGTATTTTTGATTCATTGGTTGTGTTTTTCTTTTTTGTTGTTGTTGTTTTTTTTGTCACCAGCAGGTTTCTTTGAGTACTTCCCAGTTTTGGACTGAAAAGAGGGTTTCCATATCCCTAGGTCTATGTCATTCTCTGGGAGGGCCATTTGGTTTCTGAATCTTTCCTTATGCAATAGAATTTCCTTTTGTGCTAACTTCATGCTTAGACTTGACTTAGAGGATGGCCATGAAAAACATTAAGTATTAATGAGCACTAATGATGGAGGCAATCCCAATCGTAAGATTTTTTTGATCAACTGATTTTTGATTTTTAAGCTAAATTATGTATTTCACTTCTCTTGTGAATTTATAGCTGCTGGAAGTACTTCTCTGTCATGCTTTTAATTTATTTGGTTTGTTTTTTTTTCCTGCAACATTAATTTAGACTGCTTTTTGCTTATTTAAACTCAGCTTTCATGAATCTGCTTGATTCCAGGAGCCAGAGTTTTAAGAAATGGGTCAAGTACAGTAAAACTGAAGGCAAAGCCATAAGACCATGCAGCATTAGAATATTTACAGTGTTGTAGTTGTTTTCATTTCAGAAGGCTCATTCAGGAAACATCAAAACCATGCTGTACTTAGGCTGCTTCAGAGAGTCACAGCTGGATTCTGTGTTTAGGAAAGAGAATCAGGGAAAAGTAGGTCTGGAAAGGGCCTGTTAATATCATTTGGCTTATCCCCCCTTCCTGAGATAGGATTTCTGTGCCATTGCCAGTGCACTACAATTGCTTGTCCAAGCTAGACTTAAATTTTCCTCTGGGACAAAGAGATTGCAGGCTTGCACCTATCCTAGTGCTTAACTATCCTATCGCCAGAAAGTTTTCCTAATGTCTAAACTAAGTTGCTCTTTCGGCAGCCTAAGCGTATTATTTCTTATCCCACTCTCCACAGAGATGAAAAACATTTATTTGCTTGTTCTTAGCAGCAGCCTTTAGAAAAGCATTATCATGTCCTTCCTAGGTCATCTGTTCCCTATGCAAAACAACATCCATTGTCCTCTTTCTTCTCACAGGCCACTGTATCTAGACTGTTCACCTTATCACATTTCAATTCCCTTGTTTTGGCACGTTGAGGCATGAAAGTGGACCCAGCTGTTTCTTTGGGGAGGACATCAAGCCTGGGGCAGTGCTGCAGGGAGGAGATGGAACACTTCTCATGTCCAACTAACACAGCCACTGCAGAACCCCATCCCATGTGTGCCCGAGGTCTCTTTCTCCTGTTTGCCCATCCCTTTGTGCATTGCTGCCCTCCCAGCCAGTCCCTCCCGCATTCTCCCACCTAAGGGCAGCATTTTGCACTTCCCCCACTCCAATAGATGCCTTTATGTGGACCAAGGCCCCACACCTGGGCACACAACTGTCTCACACCTCATCTGGGAGACCTCTGGACTTCACCGTGACCCCTGGGGATGACACAATGCAGAAGACAGGTGTTGCAGGGATCACTTCATTACTAAAAGCACTTGAAAAATACTGGAGGCCTTGACTTCTCTGTGTACCTTATATTTCTTGCACCTGGTCAGTGCTACAGGATAAAATGTATTGCTTCTCTCCCATGAGACATGATTTCAAATAATGTCCAGTAACTTGTTTTTCTCACAACTACCTGTACCTGAGACTTGTGTCTCTTTGGCTATGTCTTGAGGTTACAGCTCACATTTCACTCAAGTTTTTTCCACCTCTGCTGAGCTCACGGGGACTCAGCTGTTAGTTAAGAGCACTGTGCTTAAAACTAAAAGGTGCTGTTACCACGTTTTAGTTTTAATCCTCCAATGTGCCCTGGCATTTTTTGTGGTCCAGCCTGTCTGGAGTGCACTACAATTGCAGTTCTTGCATGTCCTGGACATGGGTCCAACATACCATTAGAGCTGGAGTTCACTGATTAGTACCAACACATTGCACTCTTCACAATAATTCAATATATTTGTAATTTTTTTGCCTCATGCACAGTGGCCTTAAAATGGTGTTGAAGCAGCATTTTTATTATCTTGGTGATGGTGTTGGCAACATCATAAACCTATAATTCCTTCTTTCCTGCACTGGTCAAATCTGCCCAGTCCACTGATGTCCACATTTTGCAGCTTATAAAAGCAAGGCACTAAAAAGATTTACTCACATCTCCTTTAAATGAGGTAAGCTGGTTTTGGCAGTCAGTGGTTTTCACCTCTGTCTGACCAGCTTTCATCAGTAACTGCTCCATGCTTGCCTCACACTGTGGAGCACACACTGTACTTGGCACTCCTTGCTGCTACTGTACGATGCAGAACTCCCTGGGCAGTTGATGAGTCACTTTGGTACTACTTCTCCCTGCTCCTGCAGCTCCCAGATGTCAGCAGAGCCTCCCAGTAGGATGATATTTGGAGTTTCTGACAAATCTGAAGGAATTAAGTGGAGACCTGTTATTATCGTCCATTGCCAGTACATCATCAAACTGACAGGATCTTATTCCTACACAAGCACAGAGCCTGCAACCTAATGCCAAGGATTAAAGGAAATCCTGGAAAATTCATGTGCTAGTACTGTCTTGCCATTTTCTTCTTGTTACTCCCTACAGCCCTCTCTCTTCATCCTTCTCCCACTCCTTCTTCAAGGAGGGCAGGGCAGAGATGAGGAAGATCTGGCCAAGAGATTGAAATGACTATTTGAAAGGCACCTGATATACCTTATTCAGTTGAGCAGATAAACCTGTCACTCATGGAAGGAGCATTAACGAGATCCATCTATGTGCTGATCTTTATGATTAATTGTTTATTTGTTCAGTTACTTTATTTTGATGATTGCCAGGAAGGTCAAAGATCTGGTGCATGGGTAACAGGGAGGAGAATGGAGGGTGGAGGAGGTGTTTGGATTTAGATAGGGCTGTCTGGAGCATAAAGGTTACAAGTTTCACGATTTTTTGCAGAGATTGAGACTGAACTGGCTGAGACAGCAGCTGGATTACCTAAAATTAAAACCATCTCATCAACAGTTGTATTCTGCAAGCCTGTCAATTGCTCAGGCTTGCCAAATTACACCATGTCATTTTTATTAGCTTGATATCTGGAGAGCTATCTCAGCCATTAGAAAAGATGGTTAAAACTACATCAAATTATTTGTATGTAATATAAAATTGCTGTTGGGTTGCCAGCCACGAAAAAACTTTCTGACATCGCCTCCAGTGTATCACTTCCCGCTGAGTAGCAACTTTTAATATAAAATAGAAGCCATTAGCAGTGCTATATGGTAAAGTGCTCAGAAACTGGCCTTACTCATATTTTGTTTGGCTGCCAATAGCTTTAATCAGAGTTACCTTTCCTGAGTCATCAGTGTGACTAATACTCTTGTGAGGCCACCTAGAACAGACCTTTTCTGAAATTGCTTGTCCTCTTCCCACAGAGTTACCTCTGATCCATAAAGGCAACTTTGGCAAATCCCTTTGGTCTTCCATTGTATCACAGTCTACATCACAGAATTAAATCAAGTAAGTGAAAACATTGGTGTGCTTCCTTGGGGACATCATTAAGTGTTCTACTGAAAGGAGAAGTACTTGTCATTTCTGATGCAAAATAAAATTAGTTAAGTGACTTGCTCGAACTCCCATTTTGAAGCAGTGTTAGAGCTAGGATTAGGATCAATCACCTGAATCCCAATAACAAGATTTATTCACTAAAAATAAAAAAAAAAACCTCAGCTTCTCTAAACCCATCACTTTGGATTTTCAGATTCAGTCTAATTGGGAATATTGACATATCATTCCAAACATTCCACTCTATTTAAAAACTCCCTCTGCTAGTACACCTCAATTACCACATTTCTGCATGTATGGACCATGCGTTAATTGTCAAAAACATTTTAATTCAGTAGAATTGCAGCTTGTTTGTAGGTATAGCAAGGAGAAGAGGTGTATTATATTTCCAGACATGGACCTTTTCTTCAGAGTCAAGAAGAAGATTATTCAGAGTCAAAGTCATGATCCTTTCTGTCCTTGGTGCAGAATGCAGTGGAAGCCTTTCCGCACAAGTAGGTTATTTGAAGCTTAGGGTCATTTTAGGAAGCATCATTTCCCATGGGATTCATTTTTTCTGGGACGTGGGTTTTATATGTTAAACCCACAGCAGCCCAGCAGACCTTGTTATCGATAATCAAGGTACTTGTTTACTGTGAGTGGTTTGACAATTTCTGATAGCAACCTCAGGATTTAATTTTTGACTTTTTAAATTAAGTATGATGAAAAGTTATCAATGAGCACTGAGGCCTCACACGTCTATTTGCCTTGATGCAAAATTTGCTCTCATCTATGTGCAGCTGTGGGTTGCTACAGCCTTTGAAGACCCATTCTTGTGTGTGTTACAGCACTGTTTTGCAAGCATCGATCTTAATGGGAGTATTGTGTTAAATATCTTTCTCCACACCTTTGTGTGGGTGCCAGCCGGGGCCACCTTGGGATTACTAAGGCTAAAATCGGTTTTCTTGTGTTCTGCGGTTAATCCAGCACAGTGATGATGATGTGTGTTGCACTGGCACATGGTCTCACAAAATCAGCTGGGCAAGCAACACTGAGTCAGTGCCAGGAGAGCGAGGGCCAGGAGGAAGTGGGAGAGGGAGACAGGGGAAGGGATTTCCACACTCATAAGGATGGTTAAAGATTCCCCATTCTGTCACGTTGTGGACACACACTAGAGCAGTTACATCTCATTTTGTTTCAATATTCAAGTGATGCAGGCTCTGGATACCTTGGGTGGCATCAGTCATGGGCAGGCAGTGAACCCTGAGAGGCCTCTGTGGCACTTCTGCTGTGTAAGCTAACATAGCATGGATCAGCATTCTTTAACTGAAATACTTATTAAAGGATTCCTTAATACTGTCTGATAGAAACATGCATGTGAGTGTGTATGTACCTGTGTGTATATACAGATGCCACTTAAAGGAGCTGCGTGTCTTCAACAATAATTCACGGTCCGACAGAAAACTGTAGACATGTTTGCCTCTAATTAAATAGTTTCTGATCTAGGACTATGTATTTTTAACTTCTATTTAATGAGATTTCTCTGGCGAGATCTGAGCAATAGTTTTTTTTCTTTTTTCTTTGTGTTTTAAGTAACATTTTTGCTTCCATATGGATTACATGATTTAGCCTTTATCATTTATAGATTACAAAGTTACAATTAAAGACCTGGATAAGACTAACAAGTCGAGGTGGTAGAAGCACTCTTTTCTTTTCTCAAATGAAATTCTAACTAAATTTTAAATATGCCAAAAAGGTATAAATTCACAGTGCAATATTGATTACAAAGAGTTAATTTGTCTAATGAGTCAATTCTGAGAAATTCTGCAACACCTAAAAAATGAAGATTGCCTGGTGCAGTGTGGTCATGTCCTTCTGCACTCTCTGCTCCATCATGTTATGAAAACTGCATTATTCTTCTTACAGGTGCTAAATGATTTTTTAAAGGACTAATTCTTTAAAGCATAAGATTTTTTGACTGCAATTTACCCTGGATCCTTACACATTGTTAATTCAGTTGTCATTCAGCAGTTTTGTATTTTCTGCTCATGGTGGGTAATGTTCACCTGGGTCTGTTTTAATATTATTTATAATTAAAATGTGCTGTTCTTCAGCAGAAGAGCATATTTTCACAAGTCATCTAAGACATGCTTTTGACTTTTATCTTAAACTTTCGGTGCCTGAAGTCCAATAATTCTGTCCAGGCAGTTACCCTTCAGTTCAGAATGAAAGGAGGAGAAAGGGTGTGCTGTGACTGGATGATGAGGTACACCCTTGATAACCTACTGGGCATTTGTATGTTTGGTTCAATCAAGATACTTGGAGGTTTTCAATTTTTTATTCTCTTGCTTTTGTTAAATGCAACCTTATCTCAGCAGCTGCTCTCAGAATCCAGACCAAACCTTACTAAGTGGCTGAACAGTAGTGGTGCTTGTTTGCTTATTTGTCCATTTATCCATTTATTTATTTTTCAGCAAATACAGATTAGGCAGGGAGAAGAAAAACTCAGGGGAAAAGCTGGTGGAAATTCCTGTAGTAGAGAAGATTTTGTGGTACAAATCTTTGAACTTCTACATGCTTTGGCTTTGGCTCCCCAGAACCGTGAAAAACTCTAACTTAATTTATAGGAAGGGGTACAAGAGAACAGGAAAAACTTTGAGGAAAATGAATGTTTGTGACCCTCCATCCCTCCATGCTGCCAATTAGAGGGCAGAGTTCTGTTCTTGATGCAAGTGCAGGTCCCTCTCCTCAGGCCTCCTGTGTGCTGTGGACCATCCATGTGAGATGGTAGTTTCAAGAACTGCTGAAGTTTGATTGCAAATTTCATGTTCTTTCTCCTTCAGATGAGCATGTATTTATTCAGGTTGCTTTAAATTACTTTCCAGTGATCCAGATATTTCATGCTCAGGCTCTTTCATACTCAGGCTAAAATATAAAAAGGTCATAAACAGTAATTAAATATATATTCTCCTTGTGAAAACTGAAAGAAAAATGTAAGTCTTAATTAAGTTAGAAAAAATTTGAAAAGCATAATTTTCTTATTCAACAGTTTTTTCTTGAGTGCACTTTGCTTTAGGCACATGCACTAAGATACTGTAATGCATTTTTTGCTTTTTTAAACAATTATTAAATATATTACAAATTCTTTATCTCTGCATGCAATCAGGAGAGCTTTTACCTTGTTCATCTTTGCAAAGTCTTTATTGCTGGTAATGACATGTAAGCATGGAGGAATTGTGGTAAGAAATTTAAAAATTGCTGTGATCTAAAGCAAGTGACAGACGTTTCATAAAACGCATGTACAAGTGCCAGGATAGGTCAGTATAAGGACTTTAGCAGAGGGATGACTATTATGTATATGTTGAAAAGGAAGTTCTCAGGTACTTATTGTGCTATGTAATTTTTAAATGTAACTATATATGACCTGTCTCCAGGAAACAGATGGTCTTAGATTATGCAGGGCCTCAGACGAGCACTCTGGAGTATTTTGATCCAAAATATGCAAACTCTACCACTCTTTACTCCCTCCTAACCCCCTGAGGCCATGTTACATACCTTTGACAGCCTCCGAACACTCAGCTTATTTCTGCAGAACCCAGTCCCAGACCTCATCTAGCCCTCTTTTTCATCTGCCCAGGTTCAAAAGCAGGATGCTAATGACTGTGCCCACACATTTTGTTTTAAGAGGTCCTATCCATTTGCTTTGGTCTCAATTTCTGTTGGAAAAGGGAAAAACTCACCTCACACATGAAGGAGATATTTGCTTTAATTCAGTCTAGGGGACTTTCTGAGAGCATCACTTCTTCCTTGCCTATGACCCAGGGGCAGCTGTTTTCTTTTCCTTATCTGGGACTTGACTGGAAAGAATCTGTTTCTTTTACAGCTGTCAAGTGCATCTGACAATATTTGTCCTTGTATTCATGTGAACACTGCATAAGGCTGCAGAAGGCAGATGCTTCATCCTTTTGTTTTCCTGATCTCAGATTCCCAGGAGGTTAAAGGGAATTAAATAAAACATAGCAAAACTTTAGCATCAGAGGTTTCAATATTGTTAAGGAGTCTTATATATTGTAATTGTTCAAGACTTTGATGTTTTCTTGTGGGCCTGTTTCTCCCTCACTATGATTGAGTTCATGGTGAAATCTAGATAAATATGACATTGAATGCAAGCCTATTCTTGCTACTATGGAGACATGCCTTGTTGAGTGTGTCGACTTCACTGTGGTCTGGAAAGCATGATAAGTTCAACATGCTCATGCCAGGTCTTCCTAGTTCCTGTCTTTGTTGTTAATAGCTTAACGGGCTTTTAAGTATAATAATTGCCAACTTAACACATTTGTCTTCATTAAAGCCCTTCGACAGACCTCAGTTAATGAAGCCCTGTCATTGTGGCTTTGGGAGGGAAATGCCTTTTACAGTACAGGAAAAATAGTGAAATTGAGGGACAGAGACACTATAAACTTACATGTTCTGAGGTGTCCAGGTACCTAAGGTCCAGGTTTTGTGTTAGGGTCTCTCCAGTGGCAAAGCCATTTAGAAAATTTTTCTGTTCTTCCCCATAGTTCCACCTGAAGTTTGTCTTTCCCCTCAGCCAAAGTGGTTCTGTGCTTGTGAGACTTCTGAAAGGTTGATCATCATGTTGCAAAGAGGACATCCTGGCCCCATCTCCTCATCCAGCCCTTAATGAGGACGGATACCAATGGAAATCTTTCATCATAAAGATGGAAACAAAACCAAACTAGGATTCAGGTTTTACTCATGGTGGCCGGGAGGCAGTCCCTTTCAAAAGAAGCATCTGCTCCTTACTGTGCATACAAGAGGAAGACAAATTCTCACCCTGCCTAAGGTGAAGAAGTGCCATGTAAACAATGTAATCAGCCCTTTTCTAATTTCTCTGTGGTTTGTTTGTTTGTTTGCTTTTTTTTTCTCCAGTCTGCATTTTTTAATGACCTCCTTAATCCATGAATTCATAGCCAACAGGGAGGAGTAGGGATTAGTTCCTACGATCAGAGGGAGGGCAAGAGCTTTGCCAGTAAAGAATTCATATTTTGTAATAATTTCCATGGAGATTAATGGGAGTTTAGTATAGAAAAACTAGAGGTATTGTGTGTACATATCTGTCT
>JAYDZK010000169.1:31049060-31079080 GCA_034509185.1 Euphonia xanthogaster | reverse complement strand
ACAAGAATACTAAAACCACCGTGTTCTCCAGTTGGTCACAACTTAACAACCTGGAAATGGGATTTTGCTCTTGACTTGCTGTTTAAGAGTGGAAATCCCTGTGTCCACAGGAAAGCAAGGGCAAACGCCCATGGAGCCAACATGTCACCTGCCTGCACCATGGAGTCCAGGGTGGTGTCAGCCTTATGCACTGTTTTGCATGAATTTTATTTCTGCCCTCTCTACATAGGTTTTAATAAAGGACCTGTTAATGAGCACTAGGTGACATTTATTATCCAGACAGCCTATCATGGCCAGTTAGTCTGATGGATTGGTAGGAACATTATTGTAGGAAGTCCTAGCTCCATACCATTATTCAGTCCTTAATTAGGAATATTTCTTTAGCAAGTGCTGAAAACCATGCAAGGCTTTCAGATTTACCTTGTGTTATTTGTAAGGAGCAAGTGCTTCTTCTGCACACTCCAGAGGACACAGTCTTCCACCAATATCCATGAAGGGCTTTGCTCTAATTTCTCATTTAGAAGAATTTAGTGTGCAGGGGCTGTGTCTGCATGCAGGAGAAGACCCAGGCAGATGTAGCTGTGCCAGTCCTTTAACTCCTTTAATTTTAAAATGTGTCAGAGGTACTTTATTTTTCCAAGTATGGAAATCTCTGGCCAAAATAAAGCTCTGGTGGCACGGACAATCACTGCATCCGGAAAAACCTCAAAGAGCATTTCTTTCTGCAAGTAGTGGAAGCAAAAGAACTATAACTGAAACCTGTTAGCAACCACTCAGTGCCTTCTATCAAGTGAAAGAAAATTGTACTTTGATTCTTTGGGAGATGCATTTGGATGAAGCCAGTTCTGGAGTATTTCAGGGAGCCTTAGGGGGAACTTCTTTGGGTTGAGAGTGTTTACCTTGCAGCCGCTACCTGTGGTAGCTGCAAACTGTCATGTTTATTTTTCCTCTCCCGGGGAGATAAGAACCATGCCTATTTCCAGTGATGATGGTGGCTTGCCCTGTAAAACACCTTCCTCTGTATATGGTGCAGTATAATATTTGTGGGGAGGCAAAACTGAGCAAATCAGATTTGTTTGCAACAAATAGAACTTGCTCCTCGGAGGCTGCTGTGGTGCAGCTTCCCCAGTTCAAAATGATGCTAATTTGCTCTCACCTAGTTACCAAGGGGAGGCTCTGTGATTTCAGATATGTCACCTGCTGGAAATGACTAGAAGACTGAAAAATATATTCAGTTCCTCAGGGAGTATTTTTTATCCTTTTAAATGAGTTTTTGTGTGAAGAAGTATTTGATAGACTATCCCCAGTGTAAGATAGATAGTTTCCCTGAGTTCAGGACTAATTATCCTCAGGGACACAACAGATTGAAGAGCTAGATGAGCCAGAAAAAAACTGGTATCTCTTGGCTGTGGTGGGAAGCAGGCATTTACTTACACACTTAGATGGCTGTTGAGCTTGTTGCTGCTGGAGAGTAAGTGGGTGGATTTCTCCTGAGAGCCTCCACATGCAACAAAGTACATGTGCACTGCAGCAGCACCCTCTCCATTGTGCACAGGTAAATGTACACCACTGGCAGCACTTGCTGGCTGTAGGTATTTCAAACTAAACAGGCTCTTAATATGGCCCAAAGAGAGAACTTTTTGTGCATGTGGCATTGCACATGCTTTTCTGGTTTACATAGCATACACATTTAAAGCACACATTTATTACAGAAGGGTGGGAGAGCATGGTTTTGTTCTTTAAAAATCCAGGAATAAAATGAGGTTTTGTCATGTTTGCCCAGTGCGTGAGATCTTTTTTCTCAGATATTTTTCATTGACACTTAGCTCAGCATTTGAGGCTCCAGGTTTGACTGAAGAAGGGTAAATGCACATTGAAATTGTTCTTGTAGCTTGGACCAAACCAACCAGAGATCTCATGAGAATTCCAAAGAAAAATTAATTTTTGCATCTTAGGGTTAAGGTGTTTGTTTTTTTTTTCACCTCCTAAGACAAAACTCCACTTAAACCCTAATGTTGGGGGTGACTTTCCTAAGTACTGCAAGATCTAGCCAAATTTGGCAGAATAAAAAGTTCATTTGCTTCTGGATGAGTATCTAAACTCTGAGCCACATTCCTAAATTAGATCATTCCCCATGCAAGCCTCACTCCAGGAGAAAGCCAGCCAGGCCATGCTGTGGGCTGTGCTGGGAGAGGCTTTTGCAGGGTAGAGTTCTATCTGTGGGGCCACACAGGATTTCTGGGGAGCACCAAGACCTTTCAGTGGAGAGGGGCAGAGAGAAGGGTGAGGGGAGAGAGGCAGAGCGCTGGTCGAAGGTGTGCAGTTCAACCTTTTTGCCAGCATTGCCAGGTGTCACCTCGCCCACCAGCCAGGTGTGCAGCCGGGAGGGGAGAAAAACCTAAAAACCTGGAGCATGGCAGGGCTGGCCCCAGCCAGCAGGGACGGGTGTAATCTCTTGGCTGGCTGAGGGCACATCTCATGAGCTGTAGCTGCTATTTATAGCTGGGGCAGATGAAGTGTGATGGCACTTACAGCCCCTGTCCTCCCTCTAGGTGTTAAAAGGGCAAATGCCTCCAGGGCTGAGGGCAATTTCTCCGTGAGCTCTTTCAGGTCCTACTCAGAAATTTTTATTTTCTAATGAAAGCTCATTTCTATCAGTCTGCTAAAAATGGGGCTTGGGCCAGAGCACAGCAATGCTGGAACAAACACCAGCTCAGTGGTCCTCCACCCCACCTCCTGGGGTAGAGCAAACACATCAGCTACAAGTTCCTCTCAATGTCTGTTTGGAAGTGTTTGTTGATGAAGATGCCAAATAGAGAGACAAAAAAAGGAAAGAAGTCTTAGCTTTAGCCAGTGGATTTGTGCTTAGCATGGAATATTAACTAACTGTCTGAGAGTTCAGAGTACCTTTGAGAGCAGGGTGTGCCTTGGGGAAGTGTGAAAATAGGGCTTGTCTAGCTGAAGGAGGTCTTTTGACATTATCTGTTCCTCTGTGCCCTCCAGATGCTGATGCTGTCAGCACTGGGGAGCTGTTCGCCAGCATCCCAAGGATTCCTAAATTTAAAAATAGCATTGTGAAAGCAAAGGCAGCATTCATAAATTACGATTCTCTAAATGGAATGCTTGTGACCTGTGCATTCACAACTTGCAGTCACAAAGCTGTGAATTTTCTGATTCTGATAAGATTAAAAAACCCCACAGGTATATTTGATCCTGCTGACTGGGTTGTATAAGTAATTTCTTATTCAACTGGAATCTAAAAGTTTGGAGATTTCATGTCCATTGGGATGTAAAGTAATTTATCAATTCCCATTAATTTCAACCACCAATCAGGAAAGTTTTTCTTTTCATTTTAGCAAAAAGGATTACGTAGAGAACTCTCATTTTTTTTACGCTAACAGAAGTTTCAGAAAGCAAGCAACTAAAGCTGAGCCTCTGCCTGTTTGGAAAAAAAACCTTTTTCTAAGAAAATCAGAACTTTGTATTTGGTCGGCAACTTTTATGAGGAGTAGCATTTAAAAGCCAAAATCTGCATGTTTTGAGACTTGCCCACTTTAAGTAACTTTGACAGCTTTGTGGGAGCTTTTGGCCTTTCATGCCTCTTAATTTTGAATGTGAATATCTGCATTTATTTTGGGAGTTGCTCTTCTAAATTGCGAACATTTACTAATGATCTTAAAATAGCTGCAGATTACATTTTCTCCTGGCCTGCAGGCAGAAAAGGAGCCCTTGTCAATCACTTACAAAAACAAGAACAGTGACATCAACTGTGTTCATTTCTTGTAAAGATAAAGAAAGCACAAAGAAGAAACATTTTGAAGGTTAATTCTGTGAAATTCCTATGTAAGAACATTTGAAGAAGGAGAGACTATTAGTCAACTGTATTGATTTCTGCCACTAAGGGAAGTGGGAGAAAAAATATTTACTGTGCTAAACTGCTGAAGCTTTCAACCAGTTCATATTGAACTCTGTGTCCTGCTGTCTTCTCTTGGTGTTCCCTCAGTGGAAGGGAAGACTGGAAGAGCTTCTACAGCAGAGCAGTGAGAGGGAGCTGCCCTGTGCCTGTCAGCTTCCTCAAGGGAAACAATCACCTCTTCTCACTGTTAGCAACGGGTCACAAAGTAATCTTTGTGATTGTCACAAATCAAGTGGTGCTGCAATTAAAAAGGGGTCATTGCTGCTTTTTGGTCTGGTTCCTCTATAGGGCCTTCTCAAATGCTACGAGTTGCTGCAAGTATAGTTACTAACATGGCAAAAAAATTAGTTCTAGTGGATTTGTTTCAGGCTGCTTGATATTTAGGCTGAGTTGCCTGAGAAATTTTGTTGTTCTGTGTTTGGGGAAACTGGAATAGTAAGTGTCTTAGTTTTTAGGGTCTGGAATAGTAAGTGTCTTAGTTTTTAGGGTGTTCATTGTGATTTCCTTCTCTCTCTTTTCTTTTTTAACAAACATTAAACCTTAAACATGAACTGTTTTCTTCCTTAACAGAAGGCAAAGAAAAACAATCTCAGACTTTTAACTAAAGTCTTAAACTTGAAGTCTCAGACTTTAACTAAAGTCTTTTCTTAAACTTGAAAATTAATAGATGGATAGATGTATTTTATAGTGGGGCTCTACTCAGAAAAGTGGCTGGGAAATGATGGTGTCTTCTTCCTCAGCATGACACTGTGTGCATTCAGTCAGATCTTTATGGCTAAAATAAGTCTTGACTGCTTTTTACTCATTAGCCCTGCAGAGGCTACATAGCTAAGCAGCAAATATAGCTAAGAGCTAATGAGCTAGATTTTCCAGTGGTGAGCACTGAAGCCTCAGCAGCTGAGACTTCTGCAGACTATTGATTGCTCCTTACAACAAGGGGGTAGTAGGTGCAACACCATATTTCTCAAAAGAAATTAATTCCAAATAAGCCCAAACCAGCTGCCTGTGTACTTGACTTTTAAATTTTAATACAATCCTAGGTCTGAAAAATCAAAATGAAATGGAAGGCTGAACTTGAAACAGCAATTTAAGTTCACCCTTTTAAGGCTGTACTTTAAGACACATTTATTTTCATCATTATTAATTTTTTTTGCAACCAATAGTTCTTTTAATGCAAATTAGATTTCACATTGGCACTAAATAGATGATATATTATATATAAGACTTCCTAGATTTGATTATTAAAGCTTTTACTGTAAGAGTTCAGTGCTGAATCATTAGTGTTTGAAACTGCAGTATGTGATAAGTCGCTCTAATAGATTTTCTGCAATATGTTACTGAAATTAGTCCATGAATTTGTAATCTTCTTTCAAATAGATAAAAATGACTGCTGTGACTGTAGAAATCCAAAGCAGAAACTAAAACGAAGATGTGATATTTTTGTAATTTTTGAAAATTATGAAAAGTATGAATGGGAGAGCATGGGGAGCTGTAATGGGAACTGCATATGCTGAGTCCATTTTCATTAATAAAGTAGTGAAGCAAGTGTTAAGGAATGAGAGCTGCTGAACAATAACACCTTTGTACATATATTAAATAATCTCTGACTAACTAAATTGATAGATATTTTTTTAACATTACTGAATTTGTAGCCAGTGGTATCGATGGCATGACTGAAATACAGGTATTTCTCAATATTATTGAAGAATTTGACAAAATACCTGCAACCTGAACAATTATTTCCTAGCAACTTGGGTATAAGCATTGTCTCACACATGGAAAGAGTCTAAATAAATGGTGGTGATTCACAGCAAAATATTGATTCCTGGAGGTGCCCAAGTGATGTGTTGCTGGACAGTGTAATGTAGATTTTTTTTTACTGGTGTTTATTAATTTTTGCAAGAGAAGTGTAAACTGCACATTAATTATGTTCCACATGGACTAAATGGGGAGGTGTAGTGGAGAATGGACTAATCACTTTATCACTGAGCTGGTATAATTTAGTATAGTCCAATTAGAAGTGGGAATAAATTCTCTCTGATAGGAAAGTCATTTTCTGAGCTGATAAGTGGATCTGTGTTTTACTTCTTTCAGACATTATATATCTGTTCTTATATGTCAAGGCTGCTGGCTTTTTTCTTATTCTGGGTGCTGGGAGCACCAAATACTTCTTTAACTGCTTGTAGATAATAAGTGCAAATAAAACAATTTTATTAAGGATGAAAAGAGGAAGTGGATAAATATTGAGGCTCACACAGCAGTACAAAAAGGATCAGAAAGGGCTGACAGAGCATGGAGAAGCTGCTGCTGCTGAGCCAGACATTATTCTTTGGGTGTCATATGTTTACAGGGTGTGCTTAGGGCCATCCATGGAAAAGTCTTGTGCAAAGGATACAATCTAATATTTTGTAAGAAAATTTCTCTAGTTATTTTTGTTCTGTTTCCACCCTGATAAGGACTCTCTGAAACTGAAACAGCTCTCTCACAGGGCAGAGGGGGAAGCAGGGGAAGACAGAAATTCCCCTGTATAGGGTAGGCCTCAACTTTTTTGTTCTGGAGGGTGGACGTATGTTTCTCAGCCAGAACACTCAGGAAAGGAGGTGTTTTTCTGTCAAAATGAGTTTAAATGATTTTTAATGCATACAAAAGACCTCATCAGACTTTGGGTGTGACTGGAGGATGGTAGAGTCGAGGAGTGACTTCGGTGAGAGCTGAGCTGGCTTCCATCAGAAGGTCTCAGGTGCCAAAAGTACAGAAGTTGCAGGGTAAAACCTTTAGCTTTTGCTCAAACTAGCCAAATTAAAACGAGGCAGCTGCTTGTGCTCTGACTGCAGGTAGGGCAGGTGCAGGCCAGCACAAACCTCCTTCCCCTAGATCATGTTTTCATATAGAGGAAAGAGTTTAGAATGGCAAGTTCAAAGGCAGTCCAGACAGGCAAGGTCGGTGCATCTGAGGCTGCCAAGAATGGTGCCTGTAATTGTAGCAGTATTTATCACATTGCAGTGGAAATGAAAACCCTGGAACATCTTCCATGGACCCTTAAGATGCTTGGAGGCAAGACAAAATTTTGATTTAAACCAGTGGCTTAAGTTACTTAAAGCAAGAAGAGTGCCTTGAAATAGCTTAGGTATGATAACACATTTTTTCCTCTTGCCTCTAGTGTCAGCATGAAAAATTTTGGGAGACATGGGGTGGTAGAAGTGAGTATACGATAAACTTACAGAGGAAGTTCTTGCCTACCAACTCCTAAAAGGCTCCATGTTATCAGTGATTTGAGCTAGTGAGATATCTTATTTATTTCTTTAGAGTTTTCCATATTGATTGGGCCTAAATGTGCTCCCTTTACAAAAATGTCCAAGGGGGTGATTAAGTCTTGCATTACAAGTGTTGTAAATTTTTGCAAGCTCTAGGAGACTCTTTAGCAGTCACTTGGCACCAGCACTTCCTTGCCAGGACCCTGTAAATCAGGTACCATCTGGCCATTTTAAGTTAGTTCCCCTACTTTGTCTATTCTTTGAGCAAGTGCTAGAGACAACTGCATTCGGCTACATGTGCAGTCATCTGCGATGTCCTCAGTCAATTCAAGGCTGGAAAGTTTGACAAATAGAGGGCACTGGGATGGGGATTGGAAGTCTTCCTCCTGCTGCCTCCAGCCTCAGGCCCAAACCCATGGGGAGGCAGTTGCTGGAACAAACAGTGAAAAAAGAGGGTGGATTCACATTTTGGCAGGTGCAGGGTGATGTTACCCCTGCAAAGCTTGATGGACATGCACCTAGCAGTGCAGGGAATGTGCCTGGGGTTTCTCTACATACAGGGGAAGCTCATCCTGTGTAATGCATCCCCTGTGGTGTCTTCTGGGCTGCTAACTCAGATCTAGGGAGGGTAGGTGGGGTCCACTTGCACTCATTGCCATGTGGGATACTACCTAGTGAGGAAGGGGATGTTCATGACCGTCTTTCAACATGGAGACTGGAGTAATTTTTCTGGACATCCTAAGTCTGGATTTACCTTGGTTACTGTTTTCTCACACTCAAGAGCACCAGACTTTGCCCTTCAGTCATGAGAGTGGCATTTAATGGTGGGCCTTGTCTTTTTGTTGATGGAGAACCCATCAACCAAGGTGCCAATGCCATTGGATTCACTTAGACATGCCTAAGTTACACTTGACAAGAAATTAGTGTGCTGCCAGCATCCGTCTGATTCTCTTCTGCTTCTTTGCTGCTGCAGCATAAATTGTATGGCTGAAAATATTTCACAGTTCTTGGACTCAGATATATTCTGCACATGTCAAATATGATCTGATTATTAAATGTTGTCCCATCATCTGATTTGCTATGTGATTGTTACGCAACCTCTTGATGACATTGAATGACTTCTTCAGTGAAGAAAAGTGGATTTTAGGGGACAAATTGTTTGAAACATTTATTGGGAAGCTAGTTTGAAAATAATGTGTGGAAGACTTTAAATTAAATTCCTGACCTAAGTCAATAGCAAATATAATTTAGATTTTTTAATATATTTTTTAAATGTGTTTTACATACATACAAATATATATATATACTTTTTTTTTGTCTTGAAGACAAGACTTGGGAATTTCAAGCTTTAAAACAGTTCTTTCTGTCAAGGACACTAGTCCATGAGTTGTGATTTTTGAATCAGTACGCTGCTGAGCTAGTCAGGAAGGTGGTAAAAGTTTTAAACTGGCAGGGGTATGCCTGAGGCAAGCTTCAGGCATACTGGCATCATAGCTGCCCTCCTGTTTTGCCAGCAGAAAAGTGGTACCATATAGACTGATTAGAGGAACATGGACAAGGGAAAGAGTAGATTATTCCAGATAAAATAAACAAATAAAACCTTAATGAAAAAGCAAACTTTTTGAGCTGATTTTTCTTTCCTGGAAAGGTGTTTTAGTTCTCTAATTTGAGAGTTTGCTGAGCCATTTTTGCCTGAAATCATGTGACTTGGCAAGTTTTAAATAGGACTATTCGTGGTTTACTCCCATGTGAATGATACACCTTGCCTATGATATCAAAGACATTTCTTGTGGAAACCATAGATCTATATCAGGTTCTTAATTTCACACAACAAGAGAAGTGACAGTGCATTTTATACCTTGTTCTTGATCACATATTGCGGCACAATGCCTTTGTGAAACTTATATCCAGATTATGATTTCTAAAAGTTGATGATCTTTTAGACTTCATACTCATTGATTTGGATCTATCATAATATTAAACATCAACATATAATGCTTTGTATATGTAAACATACTCTTTATCTTTCATTTTCTAGTAACCACAGGGAGAAACAAGATGGAGCCAAGTTCCTCACAGTATTTCACGCTGGGTGAGTAAGGGATAATAGACATTAGTTGAAATAAGATGTTCAAATTAGCACATAGTCAAACAATGGAGCAGGTTGTTCAAAGAGGCTGTGCAGTCTTCACCCTTGAAAGTTTTCGAGATGCAGATTGAGAATGCTGGGGGTCTCAATCCTGCTTTGAGCAGAAGGTTGGATCAGAGACTTTTTAGGGTACCTTGCAGGCTGAATTCTTATGATTTTTAATTGCTGGTTTGTCCAGTTTAGTTACAAAAGATACTTTGGGCAGTGTTAGATGAAGATGAAGGCCATTTCCCAAACTGGATATAATTTATAAATATAGAAGGGCATGCTGCCATTGCTTGATGAAGATTGTTGTTTAGGAAGACATGATTCTAAATGATAAGGATAGGAGTTGAACACCCTCTGGCACACTGGATTTATACATATTTTTAATGTAGATCTTTGGTCAGATAGGTCAGGGGCTTGACTTCATTCCTTTTCTTTTCATGGTCTCTCCAGAACAGCAGTGCAGTGATCATTCAGTTGTGAGCAGTTTAATTGGGTTTAAGTGGTAGCAAAAGCAAGCACAAACCAGGTAAGCTGGGGTTTACACTGGCAACTCTCTACTGTGTTACAGTCATTCCCCTGGGACTTCTTTCTCTGAAATCTTACAACTTTTTGAAGAAACTTCTCATCTGCTTTAGCTCTTTGCCGATGGCGAAAAAGACATTCAGATTCCACTCTTGGAAGTTCCCCCCCCTCTCATTTCACTTCTGCCACTTGAGCTATGATTTCCACTTCTCTTAGCAATTCCCCCAGAACTCCTTGTCCTCCTTCCTCTGACCCTGTAGGCAATACCAAATGAACCATTTGCTGAGAACAGCTTTTGCAGCATCCCAGCTGATACTTTCAGGGATCCATTCAGGAAGCCCACAACTTCTCCAGGTTTCTTGCTTAGTTGAAAATCCCTGTCCTGAACTCCTGTCCACTTCCAACCTTCACACTAACTTTTTTTCTCCAAAGGTCAAGCTAATTCTAGCTCTTACCCCACTGACTTTAGTGAATTTACTGCTGGAACCTATGAGCCTCTTATTTTGAGACTGCCATTAAAAAGACAGCGCTTTGTTGCCCTCTGATATTTGAGCTTTACTGTGGTATTTGTAGTATCTCCTACAGTGGGAACAAGAAGTATTGCAGTATAGACAAAATTTGAGGTACCGTAAATGTTACATTTATTTTAAATGACCCATTGCAACCCCATGAGAAAGATATACTTAATACTTTATTCTGTAAATATAAGAATTGCTCCAAGACTATGTCCCAGGAAAGTGAGAAAGAAGTAACATTTCTTTCTATCAGAGAAATTTCTTCTTGTGTGAATGAGTTACCTCTAGGGCTTACAATTTTTAGCTTTTTCCATGATTAGAGACCTTCGGTGGCTTGTTCCTACTGCCTCAGCCTGCTGTTAGGGGAAGACCATCTTTGTGAGCACCTGACCTTGACACATGGAGTGGAATACACACCTCTGAACTGTGATTGCTTCAAGTCTGAAGGAAAAGTGAATTATCTGAGATCGTTTGAGTCTTTCAACCCAAAGGTCTGAGCACCTGTAACTTTTGCTTATTTTATTCTGAGTATAAATAGGGAAGTTTCAATTGTTAAATTTGCCTACCAACTGAGAGAGACTAATTTTTAAAGCTGCTGACATAGGTGGAAACTTAGACAAAATTCCCAAGGCTTTTGAAAATTAAAAGGAAGTTTGCAAATGTTCTCCATGGGAGGATTTTTTAATATATTCCTGTTTTGAAGGGAACACAAAGCAGCTGAGTTAATAATGAAAAAAAAGGACTGTTTAGGAAGATATTGCTGCCCTACAGCTCAACTCCTCCCTTTGTTGATCCAAGAATATGTCTGTTTTGGTCAAAAATCCTAGAAGAGTTCCAGTGTTTTTCTGCCTGTAGTGAATGTGTGAGGAAGAAAGAAGGCAGATAAGAGTCCTCTAGCCCTTCCTTTGCTGCTAGTGCCCTTGAGAGTCACAAACACCACTCTACTCTGCAGTGCAGCTCTAAGTGCCACTGTGGATGTCCTCATTTAGATCTTTGCCTTCTCCTCAGCCTTGTGTCACATTGATACTGTGTGGACATACTGGCCTCCAAGGATCAATGTGCTGCCATGTACCCACCTCCTCAGCTACAGCCCAAGCCAAGGTCAGCATGCAGGCAGCCATAACAGCAAGTGTTAGCAGCTGGGCAAGTTTAGTAGTGCATGGCAACCCTGTTATCCATGTTTGTGCTTCTCCTGTGGCATAGGATTTTGCCACCTCTGTTTTTATTCAGTGCTAAAATGCTATGAGACAGGGTGTGCATAAAGATGTGAAAAAGCTGTTCCAGTGTGTCACTGCTTCATGGTTTGGGTCATGTTGTTAGCAGTCCCCTGGTGCTAAGAGGTTCTGTGAAAAGCAAATTAAA
This sequence comes from Euphonia xanthogaster, assembly GCA_034509185.1. Taxonomy (NCBI): domain Eukaryota; kingdom Metazoa; phylum Chordata; class Aves; order Passeriformes; family Fringillidae; genus Euphonia; species Euphonia xanthogaster. The sequence continues at coordinate 31,067,374 of JAYDZK010000169.1, read as the reverse complement.
ATAAGTACAATTTGGTTGTAGAGGACATTTTATAAATGGAGTACTGATTTCTACTTAGTTGTATTTGCAGTGTCAGGAGCAGGACTAAATAAAATAATCTTTCCTGATTTGAACTAGCAAGGTGGCTTCTTTTATGGTGCTTTTGAGCCAAGGTAGTAAAAAGTGACTAGAAAATTTTGGTGCTCAAATGAAAAAAATGGGAGAGGTCTAATCTTCAGAACAAAGATACAGATCTGTCTTGTGAAAAGTTAGGGGCAGCGCAGTAAATGCTGCCATCCTTTCAAGGAAACCTAGACCATAAGATTTTGAGGAGAGGTGTCTGTGTTTCTTTTGTTTGTATATGCAAGTTGGCTGGTTAAATTAACTTCACAATTTCTCTGGGATTCTTTTGTAAGGATTGGAGACACTGTTTATTCCAAAACTGGTGCAGGGACATGACAAGGAGCATACTCAGAGGCCAGAGAGAGTAGCCAGCTACTGCAAATGGCTGTTAAGTGAGAGGGCAGTGCAAACTCATCTGAGAAGGTACATGGGTGTCCTGGATATCAGCATTGTTGCTTTTTTTAATTAATTATATAGCTACGTGTAAAATTATTTAAATATAGTTATGTGTCCTTAAATTAGGAAACACAATAAATGTAGATGGAATTTGAATGTTACAGTGTGCTTAATAGTCAGTCATTAAGGAAATTCTCTGTGTGTTTCTGTGGCTTGCATGCACATTGAGCTCTTTCTTCAACCCATCTGGTTGACTAGGTTGTTTCCTCAAAGAGTACAGTGTGTCTATAAATCTCTGTTATGCCACATTTATTGTATTTGCTTTTTTAAAAGGGAAACATTCTTTTAAACTTAAAAAACTCCAACTTTTTCAAGTTCCTCTCTGTAAAGTTCAAAGGTGCTTTGACATGCTTTAAAAGTTCAAACCAACTGTAACAACAAAAGCAAACACAGATTCTTTTCCCCCTGAACTGGAATATAGAGAAAAATTATTCCATTGCAGACACAAATCTCAGGTGTATCGTGCTCTCAGGCCTATTTTTTTTCTCTCCTATTGGACACCTGAGGAAATAAAGGTGATTGTAACATGAAGGACAGAAAAGGTAGTTGAAGTTTATATTAGCCAAATCCGGGAAGAGAAGCAGAGAGCAATTTATGAAGTCTGAAATGCTTTTTTGAAAAGGACTATGACAACTTCTTTGTCGCCACCAAATAGGACACATTTAACTTGATGGTTCTTCTGACCAAATGCTCCTGTAGCAAGACAATACCTTGAACAGCAATTTTGCTTTTCTGTAAAAGGCCCTTGGGTTCATATATTTAGAGGCCAGAAGGCCCTATGATCACTTCCTAAATAAAGCAAGCAACAGAATTCAATTCACTGATGTCTGCATAAAGCTAGCTCCTAGCTCCCTAGCTCCTATTCATGTATAGGGTTTAGTAGACATACAATTTTGTTTTAAACACACTCTCTAATGAGAAATCTACTGGATCCCACAGGAAACTGTTCACATAGTTATTTCTTTTTCAAAAGCAAGCATTTCGAGTTGCATTTGAATATTCCTAATTTCAGCTCCCTGGTGTTTCGTATCTCATTATCCAAGGATGTTAACAAGCGTTCAACATCAGGCTCAGATGAGATCACTGGAGCAACTGTTGCCCCATCTGCTCATCCACCCCATCCTAGAGCCTGCTGCCCACCAGAGCAGGGATGGCTAAATGTCTCCTGAAATGACACAGTTTACAGTGATAAACTGATCCTGGGCAGCAATTTACAAGAAATGAAGACCTAGCTGGTTCTTGCTGCAGCCACAGAATTTGGTCTTTGGCTGGATGCATATCAATACTTTAATGTACTAGTCTGAGGTTTCTCTTATCTCCATGGATGTAGTTATGATCAAATATTCTCCTAACCTTCTCTTTGAACAGACTGACCTCTGAAATGTGCCTGTAATGACCCTGTAAAATGTGCCTTTGAGACCCTCAATTTTGTAACTCTTTTCTGAGACATATTTCAACATAACGTGTGGACATGAAACTTTGATAACCATCTCTGAACAATTATTCAGCAGTATGTGTTAATCTACATAGACCTCTCCTCGCTGAATAAAGGTAAGCCTGTCACACAGAGTCTTCTTTGCCAATAAATTTCTCAATTCTGCAAGTGTGACATGGTGCCAGACTACTACAGAAAAATGGGGATTATGAAGCTTTGATATTTAAACACCCTATTTAAATACCATTGAGGAAAAAAAAAAGCAAATGACAGAACTAATGACATTTGATTTACATATTGTTTCTTTGTTTTTTTGCTGCTGTAGTGGAAAAAGTTAACTGAATAAAAAACTTTTGCATTGAAAAGACTTTTTTTTTTAAGGAGAAGTACTTTCTTCCAACATAGAGTTAATAGTTTAAAGCAGGATGTTAGGACAGTCCATTTCCATTTGGAAGTTCACTGGAGTAGCTGTAATATATTGGATGACCGAATTAATATGTTTGAGAATATCCAAAATATACATGCAAAACCTCATTGTTTTTATGGTGACTCACTACACAGCAATTCAGTGAAGTCAGCAGTGTAGGCTGAATTCAATTTACTCTGCTGTGAATTGGAAATCAGGGGAAGTATGAGCTACCTTGCATTGCTGAAGTAGGTGAAGTTCATTAATGTTCATTTTGGGAATGATTTAATGATGAGCAGTTGATACATTGCCAGCTCATGGTCAGCTCAATATCAACTCATTATCAGGAAACTGGACTCTGTGTGAGTTGTTCTGAGACTTGTGCCTCAAATACACGTATGGGAGAGTAACGATTTTATTAGAATAAAATAGTTTTCAATATAAGAAACCATATTTTAAAAATAAAGTGAGAGTTTATAGAAGTAATGCTGGAACTGCTTTGAAATTGCTTTCCAGGAAAGCTCTCACCCTTAAAAAATACAATACGAATAACAAGGTATGTCAATGTCTTTCTCATGCTAACACAAAACTACTGTTCTTTGTAACTGCTAGAAGCTGCTTATGTAGACTTGCTATCTTATACTTTAGATCTAGGAAATCAACACTGAATTTAATTTAGACTCAGTAGAGAAAAACAAATCAGTAGCACCATATCAAAAGCACAAACTACATCTGGTCTCAATCAGTTTATGTACAACATTCAACACACTTGAAAGCACACCACCCACAGCAACATTTCCCAGCATGCTAAGAGATTGCAGTTCTCTGCTTTCTTCTCCTCCTTTTAGTCTTTAAAAACAGACAAATAAACAAATTGTTTTCATGATTCATGTTTTCCTTAATTTTGTGTCTGAAGCACTACCTCTACCTATTTTTTAGATATTCCTGTGTTCCTTCATTTATTGTCTCAAGCATCAAACAAGGTGATCTATAAACTCCATTTGTTTGGCATGTACTTTGCAGCTCCTGAGATATTTGTACCCCACAGACTCACATATCTTTCCAGATATGTTATTTGGGGATCCCAAATACCTGAGAGTATCTTTTAATTGTTTGTATAACCAAATTACTGATATATTGACTTCTGTCTGTTTTCATTTATCTGCTTAAGCAAGCAAAAAATACTGAAAGATAACAGCAATGTTGATTGATTTGACTGCGTGACATTTGATGAAATCCCCATGGGCCACAAAGCCAGCATTAGGTTTGCAATCACAAGAAGTCATCTCCAAAAACTCAAGGAGGAGGAGGAGAGCTGTTGGTGCTAGGAAAAAAATTCAGTTCCTGTAGTAAAGAATCATTTGTTTTGATTTATTCGCCCCAGTGACATATATGAAAGCAATGACAGTAAATCAGCTGTCAGCTGACAGCAAGAGTTCACTCCAAAAAAAAAGAACAAATTGCAAACTAGGATCTGCCAGTTTCATGCCTGGTAGTTTAAAAATACTAATAAAAACAGGAAAACATGTGACAGGAAACTGGTTTATACAAAAACCCAGCAAACCTCTGTTATTTGTAATGGAAAGTTCTCTGCCTCTTACAAATGCTCCCCAAGAAAAATTCATGGCCTGAAAATCTCATTATCCTATGGATATTTTGAAATGACCTTGCTCAGGTCTGGACTTTGGGGATGGATCCTGCTTTTCCTATCCAAGTCAAAGCAGTGGGTTCTTGTGTATTTTTTGCCTCTTAGATGCCTAGCCAGCTCCTGTAGCTTAAGAAAAGAGAGCAGAAGCTGATCATGTTTTTGATGCAGAGGTGTTGCAGTTTCCCTTTGCAGGCAAGCCGGTAGCTGTCAAAGAACTGTGAAGAGAGGAGAGAAATGGAGCCAGAAAGTCTCAAAGATTACCCAAGAAGGAAATTCTTGCTCAATTTTTGGATGATTGTATCAATTTTGTGTTCCTAGGAAAAGACTATTTTCTCCTGGTATACTGCATTTGTTCAAGTAGAGTCATCAAAAGCATGGGAATAATAATTTGTGAGGTAGCTTGTGATCCATGCTGTTCTTTCCTCTCCTTCAACCTAGCTAATTTAAAAAACTTCCTTCATTATTGTCAAATTCTTCTTGCAGCTAAGAAGATAAATGCAGCAAATCATCTCCTGTTAACAGGTAAATTACAGGTTGTCTCTACTGGAAGACCGAACAAGTATTTTCTGTACAGGGTAACAGTTTGTTTTCATTGAGTTTGCACTGAAAAATGCAGATAATCTCTGTGAAACAGTTTACAGAATGGAGAACTGGGAAAATTAGGTACTTAATGTTTCACTTTTTACCAAGAATGGCTGTCATACTATGCCAGGCACTTTAATGAAAAAATTAGCAATAAGCATTTAGGACTGTATCTTCAAGAGAATTGTTACCAGCTTAGGCGTACAAAATATTTGCACTGGAGAAAGTTAAGATAATGAACAAGAGGTGTGGTATTACATACAGACAAGGTAAACTCTGCAGCTAAAGAGAGGCTATGCATTTCTATACTACAAGCCACCATGTAATTTTTCCTTCCTTTGAATAGTCTCACGTAGGCACCTGGGTCTCTTTTAGGTGATGGCAACTACCTCATGCTCAGGAACATAATTTAGAATAAGGAGATTTATGCTTTCATCTCTTTTCCATGCCTTAAGTGTGCAGTTTTTCTAGAAATAACACAGGGTTTTGATGACGGGTGTCAACGTTTTCTTGAGGGTGTTTGATGCTGGTGTTAAACACTGTGCTTGCAGGGCTGCTGACTCAGCTATAAGCAGTACCTGGCCATGTGAGTTAGGGCCCCAGAAAGCCAGAGGCCGTGGTACCTCCTTGTCTGCCCTGCTGTGCCTCCTTGTCTATCAGATGTTGAGCAATGCAGCCAGGCTTGGCCACACCTTTGACCTCAGCTTCATCACAGTGCTGTTTTCTTGTCTGCTGCAGGAGGCTCTCATAATGAACCTAAATACTGCTTTTCTTAGTTTCATGAGCTACTCTTGTTATTCAGGGCAAAGAAAGCAGAATCTCCTCCAATTTCTCTGCTATTTCCCCTTCTTCCTTTATAATTTTAAACTTTTTTCACTATTCCTTACCAGCTTGAGCTGGGTGGAAAATGAGCACTTCCTGCTTGCTAATGCCAGGCTGTGATGAAGGCTTTGCACTATTGCAGCCATTTCTGCTGGATTTGGTTCTGACATAAACTGGTAGGACAAGTTGTCACTTGTCGCTTGCATGATGTTTTCCTTGTGAATGGGTTCTTTGACATCCTTTTGCCCAAAAGACAGTCAGACACTCTTCTCTTGCCCGCTCTGTTTGTTGTCTTCCAGTGCCAGATGCAGAGAGGCAGTTACTCCCCTCCAGAAATTTGCAGTGGGCCTTAACCGAGGACACAGACACAGGTATTTTTGTGGTCCAAGGAAGACATTAAACAGCTGAGGTAGGAGGGGGATGATGACACCTATGAACGAAGCTGTTGCCCTGTGGAAACCTTAGCTAATTAACTCTGGATGAAGAAACTGTCATGGCCCACTGGCCAAACTGCTGGACGCTGCTACCTGAGCAGTTCCGTGGGCTCCGGGCAAGGAGCCAGTGCAGCTTCCAGCCTTTGCCAGTCCATTAGCTGCAAGCTACTAATATGACACATCCCTCACGACTTGTGTCCTCTAAGGGCAGTGCTGGATTCAGTCCCAGATCCAAGCTCCTATATCATGTGCTATTTCCAGATTTTAATCTTTTTATTAGAAACAACCTAGCAGAAACAAAAGCCTAACTATTCCTTGCTGCTTAGCAAGCACAGACAGTTGACATTGTGGTGCCTGCTTCCACGTACAGCAGCACTGGTGGGAAGTGCCAGCACACTGGAAACCTCACTGTGGTGCTGATGGCGTGCCCCAAAGATCCATGAGACCGTTCCCAAATCACCTTGAGAGAAGTCTGCCAAAGAAAGATGTGGGAGCCCCAGGCCTGCACTTTCAGGGAAATACCTCTAAGGGCCTGAAGAAGCACTGATGTAAGCAGAGAAGAAAAAGAGCTTGCCTAGACCTTGCTTGCCTGGAATGTGAGGATGACTACCTGTGGTAATGCTTACTCAGGGGCAGCAGAAGGCAGCAGCCCCTGCACAGTATCCCTGGGCTGTGCCGGCAGCAGGAGGAGTAGCTTAAGGACTGGTGTGTGCTTCTTGCTGGTACAACCAACACTAACACATTTGCTTCTAAAAGGACACCACAAAGCTAGTTTAAGCAGGCACCAGCCTTGTCCAGCAAAGCCCAGACAACACTGACATCTTCAAATGTGGGAGGAAAAACATCTGAGCGAACACAACAGTAAAGAGTCACTATCCCAGTCAGCCAGAAGCACAGCATCCATCCCACACTGGCCATTAATCTCACAGAGTAATGAGAGTCTGGGGAAATTCCTTCTTTTCTCTGGTGAAAAGAGACAGCTGGGCAGAGGCCTGCCAGAAACAGAGCACTGGTCAGGCTGTGGGTGACAGCTGTTTGCAGGACAAGTAGAGGTTTTCTGGAGGAAAGTTGACCTGTGACAGAGTTCACGGCTGTGCTGAAGGATCATGGCATCGGCTGGCAGCACTGATAGGGCTGTGTTGCTTTGCTTTGAAAAGGAGAGGAGGCATTTACTAGGTGCATGACAGGTGAAACAGGCAGAAACAGCCCTGCAGGCATCTGAACCACTGCCATGCCAAAACATCAGTCGCCTTTGGTTTTTGTAGTTTTGCTCTCTATGGACTTGGTTTTTAATGAAGGATAAATTCCTCCTATAGTCTATAGCATTTAAGCAACTTTTCCTCCTGGAAAACTGCTTCATAGGAAACCTCACAGCAGTGACAAGAGAAAGATGGAGCCATGTCAGCATGCTGGCTTCAGACACAGAGCTGTCACTTGGCCAAAAGTGCTTTCCTCATCAGTCTTCAGAGCCCAGCAAAACTCATTCTACAGGCTTCATAGCAGTACAGAGATGCTGTACAAAGGCACTGTCTGCCCCTGCTTCACTCTGGAGGGGCAACTCCAGCTGGGTGTGCCGTGGCCTGGCCGCTGCAGTAGATAGGCTGATTGCCTTCTGTATGGGCAGCAGGTGCCACAGATGGCCAGAGGTCTCTTACCTGAGGCCATTCTATTGTTAAGGGTGGAAACAGCTGAATCCACTTCCTTAGGCTATTTGTTACTGTTCCACGGCAGCTGGATGTTAGCCTGCAGCTAAACTGATGAAGGAACCTTGGAAGGCCCCTCAGTGATGCTGTGTTGGGTTCCTGAAGCTCAGGGGTTGTTTTTCCATGGTGAGTAAAGCTTACCTAGATGGGATATTATGAGAATTACTCTTACAGTCTGTTCTGCAGCTCTGTTGTGTCTATTTGGACCTTTAGCTTTTACACCATAATTGATGATAACTGCACAAATAATATTTTAGCCTTGTACAGATGTTTTTGCAGTAAGTGGCCATGAGCTAAGAAAGGATTTTGATCCATATGTTATTTTAGTTTTCCTGAATAGGCCCATCTTGTTATTTTACCTTCTGGTGCTTAGAGCCTTTTGAAATTTGGATATGTTGGCTTATACTCAGAAACAGACTTGGGGCATAGTTCTTTCTGTACCATCACCATTTTCAGCCAAGGGTAAGGGTGTTGTACACCCTTCTGCTTCAGTTGATTGTGGTAGATTAGACTGTAAGCATGGAGCGGTTGTAAAGGTTATGGGCTGTGCTCACCCATTGCTCTTCTGTTGTTGGTACCCTCTGAGGAGGAGACAGACTGGCAGCTCCTGCTGCTATCAGGGTTACTTTCTGCCTCACAGCTCTGTTATGCACCCAGAGCTGGCAGCTGGGTTACCAGTATAGGACAGAGAGTGCTGTAAGAAATTCCCACTTCTAAATCTGTTTCAGCCAGCAGAAGCTATCAGTGCTCCCAGCTGCCCATCAACCAGAATAACCTTCCTCCTGTTTGCTTGGTGAAAGTTCCCTACTTGACTCCAGCTAAATCAGATTCCTAAATCCTCTGCTCATGCTGTTGGAGGAGATGGATAACCTCTGATGCAGGAACTTGTGAAGTTTCTTGGTGAGCACCAGGGCTGAAGGGCAGCAGGGTTTGCTGTCCTGACTTCTGCTCCCTCAGGTCTACAGTACATAATTGCAGTCCTGCAGGAAAGCAGCTGAGCCTCAAGAACTGAGTAACTATTTTTGCCCTTCTTGAAATGATGTTTCAGAAAATAATAACCCATGAAAACTAAACTAGTCAGGTTATGACTGCACTGTAGCAGGTGCTTTGGTATGCAGATAGCCAGAAGAAGAAAGCTGACAATTTTTTGCGAATGTATATTTCTGAGCCTAGTGTTCCAGTAACATTTTTCTGGCTGTGTGTACAGTTACAATTAACTTCTTGTAATATGGTATTGCTTTTTATAAGACCACTCTTCTATTTTGTGGTAGCTTTCCCAATTCTTACACTTGCTGCTTTGTTTGGATCAGGCTATAATCTTTCAGAAGGAACTCAATGTCTCCGAAAAGTTATGAGTCTATCAAAAAGCAGCAGTTTAATTTTATAGGCACAACTGTGAATTTAATTCTCTCTCTAAAACTGCTCTTAAGTCCTTAAAGGGTCAATCCAAACTCAAGGTGGGAAGTTTTGATTGAGTGGTCTCAGTAAACTGCATGATATATAGACACAGTCAACCGGACAAGTGAGTGGTCACTAACCCTGAAACCTGGCCAAGTCACTTTTAATTCAAAAAGCCACTGCATTTAAAATGAAAAGTTCCTCTTATGATAAAACTCCATTTATTATTTTTTTCTTATTACTTTCTTATTTCTTAGGTCATCTATAAGTAACTGCTAGCAGCTGCTAGTAAGTTCATTGGTAGTTAAAACTTTCCCCACCTGGGCAAACGTCGGTGAACTATAAATTCCAGTACATGGCTATTCTTGTCCCGCTCCTTTCTTAAAGTGAAGCAAAATATTTTTATACACTGCTTCATATCAGCTCATAAAAAGAGTACTCTCTACCTTCAGGAGACTAATGCTAAAGGGGAGCAGGACTTCTGAGCTGGAGAAAACCTGCCTATTAGTGCAGCTTGCTTTCAAAAAAAATGCATTTGGTGCTATCCTTGTTAAGTGTTACACATAGCAACAGTATTTCTTCCTAGTGTTTCACAAAAAACCCCAAACCCTGTCCTATTTCATCCAGTGGGCGAGATGAAAGCCTTTTTCTTGAAAAATTTGAGATAGCTGTAGAACAACAGGTGTTAAAGATTGCTTTAAAGTCATCCTGTTAGTAAGTTTTTAAGTTTTCTTAACAGTGGCCTTAGCCAAGCCACACCTCAAATCTATCCAAAATTTTTCTAGAAGGGAGAAATGGAAGAAAGCAGATAAAGAAAATATCAACACAGGCAGCTCTTAAAGTATGGGGAAGATGACAGTGACCAGACAGACAAAATTACTTGAGCACTGTTTAAATTCATGCTGAAATATATTTGCTTTACTGTTAATGCCTGTGTGTCTCTTGTTGTCTCCTTTTAACTTAAAGCTGTGGCCAAGTCTTTTTATGAAGTACAGATATTTTGACAAAACATAAGTACCTGAAATCTCTGGATTGTCTGTTCTTTGAGATATTCAAAGCAATTTTTTAATTTTAGGAAGGTAAAATTGCTACTCTGAAGTCCATGTGAGCTCTGACATTTATTTCAGTAGGGCCAGTATTTGAGACAGTCCATTACCTGAGAAGCTCCCTCTTATGGATGGTGGGTAGCTCACATGCTTACCTGAACCTGTTACATGCTTATCTAACCCTGTTGAGGTTTTTGTGTCATTAAATATGAAATATAACCATCCTGATTATTCATGTACTTCTCCTTTTTTATTACTGAAAAAGGCTGAAAAGGCAGAGGAAGAGTTGCTATAACTAACACGCACCTTGGTGAAAAATGAGTGCCAATCCACTTAAGTATGCTGTCTCAGACTTGTGGGGATGCCTCTGCAGGGCAATCCACATGGTGTAGGCAAGCCCTGTGCTTACAGAGCTGCATTAGATAGAAGCTCATTAAAGCTATTAATAGGCAGAACAATTTAATTTGTTTTCAGTGACAAGAAGGTTTTTTCATGCTACACAATGAAAGGGCAGTGGATGCACCGAGGCATTTTTGGTTTTACTGACAGGTGAATTAGCTGAGTTTGAATCATCAACCTCTGTATTAGTGCTGACCTTGCCTAGCTGTTAGTAAAGCCTGCAAGCACTTGTGGCCCCTTGCAATTTACAGCAAGATAACAATCCCAAGTTCAAATAAATAAATAAGAAGGTGGACATCCCTTCCCTGCCCAATACATTTGTGTTAGAGAAGACAGTAGCCTCAGTCCTGAGAGACCTCTTAGTCATCTGGCCTCAATGAAATATTATCTTTATATTGTCTGCAATTGAATTTTGTCTCTGGGACAGAAGAAGTGAGGAAAGAAAGACTATGGACACTGGAATAACAGAGGGAAAGTGCAAATGGATGGTAGAGAGGAGAGATGCGGGAAACCTGATTAATATAAAAATCATCCTGGAAAGCCCTGGAGTATTCTGATTTTTACTTTGTCTTATTTATACATCTTCACATTGTTTTCTGTTTGTTCCTTAATGCTGGAAAATGATGATTGCTCCATACTTGGCAATTACTAATGGCTTTAATAGATTAAATCTGTGGTAATGTCTCTGCAACCTAATAAAGCTGGGTAGTTTGTAATGCAGAGCATTAGGATTTCTGTTCTTTCTGTATTGGCAAGAGGGAATATGACAACAAGGGAAACAATTCTAAGAGCATGCAAACAAAACCCAGGAAAGAGTTGTGAGTCTTCTGACTCAGAATTAAATGAATTTATAATGAAACAGTCTTCACAAAGAGAAGTCCTTATTGCTTCAATGGATGTTATTTTCTAGAGCTGTTTGACAGTGTTGTTCTTATCTTGGAATCTAGAGAACAAAGAGAAATTATTTTCATTTCTTTTCCACTAAAACATTTCCTTGATGTTTTGGTTCAGTTTTGATGATACTCTGACAGGTTGTTGCACTTGTATATACAGCTTTCCTTTTTAAAATATCTAGAGTATCATATGTATCCTGAACTCCCACATGCCTGCATGATATTGGGCAGTAGCGATACCCTTGTGTCACAGGATTGGAAACTGAGACGCTGAATATGATTTCCTTAGTATGCCCCAATACATCTGAGGCAGAATTGAGAGAACAGTCCAACAGATTTCATTCTGTCTTTTTTTTTCCTCCATGTGTACTGTGAGGCTGGATATCCCCTTGAATTACTTGCATCCCCTCTACTCTCCTTCCCGGAGCAAAAGCCCAGGTCTGCAGAAACATCTCAGTGATGAGATGAATGGAAAATGCTGATAAACTTGTCCATGCGTTGCACTGTGTGAGAGTAAAAACAGAACATGGTGTGGGGACCAGGATTTTCAGAGATGTGTGAGTGGATCTTCTTATAGCAGTTTAGGAAAGTACTTGAGATGGTCATTTAGTATGAACCAGCAAAATGGCTCTTATTGTCCAAGGAAACTGCTGTCCCTTGCTCCCCTTCCCGCGCCTGCGAAGGGGAGGACTTGCCCTTGCCTCAGCTGTTCCTGTGCCAATGGTGTGGAACAGAACAAAAAGCCAGTTTGCTAGCAGGTGTGGCTGAGCAGGCCACAGAGCCTTGACAATGTGCTCCTACTAAGGGAGCAAGTTCTGGCAGAAAGTGTGGTTAGCTGGAAATAATAGTGTTTCATCCTGCTTTTTGTGTATATGAGGAGCTTGAAGAGTTGAAAAATAATGCGTTTTCTCCTCCCCCAAAATCCTATGTATTTCTGAATGAATTATTTCGTCTTGTGCCTGTCTCCTGGGCTCTTTAAAGTAGGTTTTTGACTTTTTCTCTGCAGAATTCTGAGGAAGAGCTACTAATCAGCTTGTAGGTATACTTGCTCCTTGTTATGTGTTTGCATACTGTAAGCTGCTTTCACTTCTAATTAAAATCATTGTGATTGTTTTACGAAGCTGTTTTTCAGAACCTCTGGCACTGAGCTCTGGACAGAAAAAAAACTGAGAACTTCAATTATATGTTACACAGTGCATTTGAGGAATCTTTCTGAATTGTTTCTTCCTTGTCTGTAAATCTCCCCATCAAATCCCCTTTATGTGGCCATTGCTAGGCACCAAATAAGTAACTATTATGCTTCTTGCTTTCTCTGCTGCATACCTATAAATGGCTACTGCCCGTCTTTCTGAAAAGACAAGAGATCATTTTGTATAAGGATCAGCACAGGCAGGAAAGAAGAGGTAAAACCATGTGGTCTCTCACACAGCTTCCTTTTGTGTCATCTAGCATACTTATCTTAGCAGGAAGAATAATTTTGGTCTTTTGTGTGTGGATAAACGTGACAGGATTGAAATAGGAGTCTATATCCACAATAGCTTCAATGCATTGTCCTAGAATACTGCAACGGATTTAATAACATACAGGAGTGGATGGACAAAGACCTATTTGATCTTCTTCCATTAGCTTTACTCTCAATAGGACCCAAAGCAGAAGGTTTCCTCTCCTCAAGCTTTAAGACGTTGTTTTTCTGGTTTTGCACACTGGTCTGCTGCTACAGCATAAGTGCATGCCAGCACTTGATCCTACCTCTGAGCTGAAGGATCAGTGAGAAGAGTTAGCAAGAAGTTGTTTGTGCTGTGTTAGATCTCATTATGAGTTTGCCCCATATCTTGGAAATCATAACCTTTTATGGAACAGACCAGTTTCAGCAAGAAATAATTCCACGAGGGAAGCTAGAACATATTTGCCTGCTGGTAGGTGTGGGTGCCTGAGTTTCATCTACTGCCTGCTGTCTCCAGTTTACTCATTTGGAATAACATTGGTGAGAAAAGGAAGATTTAGCCCCTCATAGGAAACACAGAAGTGATGATTTCAATGGATGCTCTTAGTGTGTCTATTAGGTAGTCTCTTCTATCTCTCTTTTCGTGGTGCTTACTAAGGAGCAATGGTGTGGATGCTTCCTAGCTGAACCAGGGGAATGTGGAGCGGGGGCTAGCTAGTGATGTCAGCACAGGTGTAAAACAGTAGTGTTCATTCAGAGAAAATTGTTTCTTTAAATACACAATTCCTGTTCTTCAGCTGACCTCTGGAAGTATTCTAATGTTTTTCCACTTGTAAGAATCTAAGCATAGCGAGTTTTGAATTCTAAAAATTTCCATTTGGCAGATTCCACTGTCTCTTTGCTACATCTGGTACAGTTTGATGCTCCTATTAATGAGAAAGAAGTCACTTAGCATTGTTAATTCCTTCATCTTATGACACCTCAAATCATTGAATAACAAGAACCTATTGTGTTCCTTATGGTTATTCTGGATAATAATAGTCCTAATAGTTATTTGTATAATTTTTTTTTATAAATTCCTCACCTCCACCCACAGTTGCTAATGCTTGGATGACTTTGGAAGAAATGACTCACTGTTGTCAGGCTAACACATTTTATAATAACTTAACAACTTATGAACTTAAGCTTTAAATACCTTGTGGCAGGACATACATATGTATCCTGTAAGTATATTTAAAAGTTTTCTGCTTATTCTCTCCTGCTTTTATGCTTGATGAAATTTCTTGGATGGCCCAGCTGTTTGTGGGCCTAATATAAAACTGGAAAGTGCACATGACTAGATACACTTTTAAAAATCACAGATGTGATATAAATGGATATTCATGCAGTGATTTTAGTCTGGTTACATCATCTCAGATGAGGAGTATGGGAGGACCAAAGCCTGAGACAGAGGAATGACAACTCTGGACCTGGAACAGGGTAATGTAAATACCACAAGAGTTAACTACAAGAAGGTGGGTGGTGGGGGTAGGACTGCAGCCTCTTTCCTCCTCTCATTCAGTTCACACTTTATTGTTGAGAAAAATTCATAAGTTTTTTTGGTGTTTTATAAGTTTTTGATTTTGTTTTATTTTTTTTTCCTAAAGGAAATTCTAAGACTATAGTAAAGTTTGGTTCTGGATGGGAAACAATAACAAAACACCAAGTCTCCTACGTGGGTCTGAGTAAAGCCTTCCAATTTATTAGCCTTCAGATTCACTAGAAATTCTGATCTGACATTGCATAATAACTGGCCTGGGCTCTTGGAAAGCTGTGTGATCCATTTGATAATAAAACTCTAAAATAGCTATGTTTCTCTTGCTTTAGGATTCTGTTCTGAAAATTTCATGCTGTGGTCATGTCTTTTATTCTCATTTTTGTCCTGCCAGGAAAGCCTAAAGATGAATGGGGCTTTTGGGGTCCTCCGTGTAACTTTCTTTGATCTCTCCATTGCAGTAAGCAAGTCAGAAAAGTCTTGGCGTGGTTTCTCTTCCTGTTTCGTTATTTTTGCAGCACTACCTGGTGGGAAGCAGTGGAAGCATCAGGTTTGCTTTTCCTTCCCAATCATGCTCTTCATCTCAAGGTCTGAATGTTGTGATTCAGTTTGTTCTACCTCTGCCTTTCTCCTCTTTACACCATCCCCTCAGGGAAAACTACCAAATAGCTGCCTTCATTATGCTGGACCTCTGAAGGGTAGAATACCAGTACTCAGGCAAACCAGGGGTCACTCATAAACAAGGAGATATTGCCTTTGTTATAGCCCTTTGCTGTTAGATTTCTATTGTTCAGCTCTACTATGAAAATCTTAAGAGTATGAATGGTATGATGCAGGGTTCTGCTCTGACAACAGTTATCTACAGCAAGCTCCTTAGGGATGACTTATGAAATGGTCCAAAATTAGTAAACCAAAGGACTGCATTATGTTTAGAGCTGAAATGAAACTTACACCTTCCCATCCTTTGGAATATTTGGGAAAGGAAATAAAAAAACCCAACCCTATTCTGGATTGAAGCAGAGCTTTTGAAATATTTGTAGAAAGAAAAATCTGGAAAAAACAGGTCTGAAAATTTGGAAATGGGATTCTTGCACACTGTTCAAAGACTCTCTGGGCTGCCAGGTTTATGATGGATGGGCAGGACAGATGTCCAAAACTCCTGAGACTACTTGCTCTGTCTGGGATCTTGGGGAGCCTGGAAAATATTTCACCTTGCTTCAGAAGCACTTGTCTGCTTCTACTAATTGCCTCATTGTTTTCTGCTCTGTTTTCTTTTTATCACTGTAGTAAATACAGCCTACTCAAAGACTTCTTTTGCAGTCCGTTCTGAAAGGAGACTGGTAATCACTGAAAGCTGGTTCTCTGCTATTTGCAAAACTTTAACACCGTACCGATCTATAAGACCTCAACAACTCTCTTGTCTCAGGTGAAAAACAAATCCTGCTTGATGACTGACCTTCCTAGGAGCAGAAGCTTCTCCAGAAAGACATCAGATCTATTGGTTTCCAGCTGCTGCTGGTAAAAATCATTATCAGAGCACACAAGGGAAACCTAGTTGCACTGGCTGCTTAGCTCAATGAACATATTTCTTAGAATATTCCCTAAATTAGTATGAACCAACATGGACATAATGTGATTGCATCTCTGGCCCTTTGAAAGGAAAGGGCCATAGTTCATCATTGATAGGATTTACTGAGTAGAAGTCAGGTAGTTATATAAAAAAATACCCCAACACAACGCTTCAGAGTTTAGAATTATTTTGTTATCTAGCTGCTCTTGGAAGAGGGGTGGATGGTACAGGGTCAGAAAGCCTTTCCCTTGGTAGGCAAGTGGCTCACTTTCTCACTTTGTGCACAAATGGACTCTGTGTGCTCAGTCTGCATAAGGGATTGATTCCATTAATCAATTTAATTCCCCATTGATAAAGTAGCTGATGATTGGCTAGCAACACCTCGTACTGCAGTCAGATTTTTGAGGTTGGAACAGAAGTGGCATGTGTCAGGAGACTATCCTTGCATTTATCTGGCTGAAATCTAATCCTTTTGACACTAAATTTAAATGGCATAAATGTCTTGACATCACTGAACTGGGCTGTGACTTTACAATGTCTCCCAGCAGTAGACTGAGATGAGACTTCTCAGCCTTGGCATTGTGCCTCTTGCTCTGATAGTACCCTGCTGCAAAAAAAGTACACTGAGAAGATAGATTTTTACTATACTGGGCCAGTTGAGTTGGCTGCTGGTAAAAAGCAGGAAGAGGTAGCAATGAACCAAGACTTTCCTCAACTGTAAAAGGAGAGAAGATTGGTTTCTCCTTCACTTGGAAATGCAGATTTTGTCAGTGGGCAGCCTTTGGAATAAGGACACTTCTTGTCCCACCTTTCTCACCAAAAGAGGTCCTAATGGGTATGCCCAAATCTGTCTCAGCAGCTTCAAAACAATGTGGAAATCTGAAGATAGTAGATAATTATATTCTATTATTACAACTCATGTTTATTTCCTGCTCTGTCCAAAACAGCTAAAAGGAAAAAGAAAACATTTCTCTATGCTTTTAAAAGACAACTATTACAGCTACTGGTAAATCTGAGACTAAAATAAGAAACAGCCATTTGAGAAACATTTGTAATTAATGCTCACTTGTTCTCGCCTTATTAACGTTTCCCACCCCCGACATCCACACACCTACACATGCAGCCATCCTTCCCCAGCTCATATTAAATTCTGTCTTCTAGTGAAATGCAGTATAAAGTAGGCTATAGAGCATGAATTTAGTAAGACTGTACTTAGTACTCCCATTGTGAGTTGTTTGTTTCCTATCTTTTATTGCTCTATTTTGCCCTTATTGAAAGTCCAATATGTTCCCTGTATTATTTGACATTCCCCAAGTTTGATCTTTAATAGCTGGGTATGCCCAGCAGTTACTGACTCTCAGTTCTGTTCCTTTCCTTCAGAACAGAAAGTTTGGGGTTACTGTAGGCTTCAATGCACCATTTACAGTCCTCCAACTTTTTGACTGCAGTAATCAAAGCCAAACCTGGCTTTGCAATATGAGGACTTGCATGAAATCATCCCATGAGAACCACGTAGATCAGGTTGCTCTAGATTCAAGTGAATAAAATCCTCATTCTTACCTCTTACATGAGAATGAATGTGGTTGGTCTTCAATTTGTTGGTGAGTCCTTAGATGAATTCTCTGTCATTTTGTATAACTTTACATTTTGTACTTTTTGGTTTCTGAAAAGCAATTCAAGTGGTGATCTAGGATAAACAATATTATTCATGTTCAAAATCACAGCAGATGATGTTGGGAATTCAGATATTAAATGGCTGGCACACTGACAATGAGGTTTGTAGATAAATTTAAAGAACAAACCTAATTTTAATTAAAATAAATTATAATAAAATTGGAGGTTTTGATCATTAATTGTAAAAAAAATGACTGGACACTCCAAAACTTTGAGTTTTGCACAACAGCTCTGTCCAATATCCAATGGCACATCCCTATCAATTACTTTGAGCCAAGGTTTTTGTTTCAGTCTCCGAATTTACACTGTGGAATCAGAAAATGTAGTGGAAAAGAAGCAGAGGATAAATGCTGAAAGTATGCCGTTGTTGTGAAGCTCAGGTAGTATATCTTTATAATAAGTCAATACAGCTCAAGAGATTGAGGTTACACTGACATTACTTGCACTCAGGTGGCTGCATCTGTGTCAGAGCTGTGCTCGCTCATTTACAAATGAAACTGAGATTTCTGGGGCTCTTACTATCCCTGTTGTTAATGAGCTGAGCTCTTTTCTGGTGGCTTCTCTCTCTGGTCCCACTGGAGGATTAGGGGAGGAACTGGAGCTGGTGGCTTTGCAGTCATGTTTGTTGCCTTCCCCTCTGAAACATGGTTATGAAAATGGCTCATTTTCACTTTTTGAACTGGCCTGAGTTAAAAGTTCTTGACACACAAAACCAGAGTTTTTTAAATTTTATTTGTTAATTGGCAGCTGAATCCTTATGAGCAAGTT